>JAUNZM010001241.1:0-33907 GCA_033459285.1 Clamator glandarius
AACAAGGTCTTCGAGGTCTTTTCTTTGATGATCTTCGAGATCTTCGATGATCTTCGAGATCTTCGATGATCTTCGAGATCTTCGATGATCTTCGAGGTCTTCGATGATCTTCGAGGTCTTCGATGATCTTCGAGGTCTTCGATGACCTTCGAGGTCTTCAATGATCTTCGAGGTCTTCGATGATCTTCGAGGTCTTCGATGACCCACGAGATCTTTGATGATCTATGAGATCCTCAATGATCTTCGAGGTCTTCGATGATCTTTGAGGTCTTCGATGACCCACGAGATCTTTGATGTTCTATGAGATCCTCAATGATCTTTGAGGTCTTCGATGATCTTCGAGGTCTTCGATGACCCACAAGATCTTTGATGATCTATGAGATCCTCAATGATCTTTGAGGTCTTCGATGATCTTCGAGGTCTTCTCGATGACCCACGAGATCTTTGATGTTCTATGAGATCCTCAATGATCTTCGAGGTCTTCGATGACCTTCGAGGTCTTCGATGATCTTTGAGGTCTTTGATGATCTTCGAGGTCTTCGATGACCTTCGAGGTCTTCGATGACCCACGAGATCTTCTCCACCCCCGTGACTCCCTTCCCCGCCCCAGGTGGACATGGAGGGCGCTGAGCAGGACCAGGACCAGTGGATGATCTGATCCGAGCGCCGGGAGCCCTCGGGGAGCTGCCGGGAGCCCTCGGGGAGCTGCCGGCGCCGGCAGTCGGGGCTCCGGCGTCTGTGGAGCCGGGAGATGGAGCCGAAGATGGGGGGTGGGGTTGGGGGGGCTCCCGCGGGGGCCCGGACGCCGGCGTGCGGCACCTCCTTGATTTTTTCCGTAATAAACGTCTTTGGGAAGAGGCCGAGCCCCGGTGCCGGCACGCGCCGGGATCACCCCCAAAGGCCCCGAACCACAGCGGTTGCGTGCTTTGCCGTGGGGCCTGTTCACGGGGCCGCAGTTGCCGGGGGCTTGGGGCTCGGCTCGGCCTGATCCCGGTGAATCGGAGCTCGGCTGATCCCAGAGTCCTCGGTCACCAGCTCAGCCCGTAGCCATCCAAGCGGATCTCGGCCGATCCCGGTGAAGCGGAGCTCGGCCGATCCCCGGTGTCCTGGGTCACCAGCTCAGCCGTAGCCATCCAAGTGGAGCTCGGCTCATCCCGGTGAAGTGGATCTCAGCCGATCCGGGTGTCCTGGGGTCACCGGGCTCATCCGTATGCAGTGAACTGTGCCGATCCCCGGTGTCCCGGTTGGGCACCTCAAGGCGTAGCCGGCGAATCGCCTCTCTGTGCCGATCCCGGTGTCCCGGCAACTCGTCTCTGTGCCTCGATCCTGGTGTCCCAATGAGTCACCTCAAGTCGTAGCCAGCGACTCGTCTCTGTGCCGATCCCAGTTTCCCAGTTGGGCACCTCAAGGCGTAGCTGGTGACTCGTCTCTGTGCCGATCCCAGTGTCCCGGTTGGGCACCTCAAAGTGTAGCCAGTGACTCGTCTCTGTGCCGATCCTGGTGTCCCAATGAGTCACCTCAAGGCGTAGCCGGTGACTCGTCTCGGTGCCGATCCTGGTGTCCCGGTTGGGTGGCTCGAGGCGTAGCTGGTGACTCGTCTCTGTGCCGATCCCAGTGTCCCGGTTGGGCACCTCAAGGCGTAGCCGGTGACTTGTCTCTGTGCCGATTCTGGTGTCCCACTGGGTCACCTCAAGTCGTAGCCGGCGACTCGTCTCTGTGCCCATCCCGGTGTCCCAGTTGGGCACCTCAAGGCGTAGCCGGCGACTCGTCTCTGTGCCCATCCCGGTGTCCCAGTTGGGCACCTCAAGGCGTAGCCGGCGACTCGTCTCGGTGCCGATCCCGGTGTCCCGGTTGGGTGGCTCGAGGCGTAGCTGGTGACTCGTCTCTGTGCCGATCCCAGTGTCCCGGTTGGGCACCTCAAGGCGTAGCCGGTGACTTGTCTCTGTGCCGATTCTGGTGTCCCAATGAGTCACCTCAAGTCGTAGCCAGCGACTCGTCTCTGTGCCGATCCCAGTTTCCCAGTTGGGCACCTCAAGGCGTAGCTGGTGACTCGTCTCTGTGCCGATCCCAGTGTCCCGGTTGGGCACCTCAAAGAGTAGCCAGTGACTCGTCTCTGTGCCGATCCTGGTGTCCCAATGAGTCACCTCAAGGCGTAGCCGGTGACTCGTCTCGGTGCCGATCCTGGTGTCCCGGTTGGGTGGCTCGAGGCGTAGCTGGTGACTCGTCTCAGTGCCGATCCCAGTGTCCCGGTTGGGCACCTCAAGGCGTAGCCGGCGACTCGTCTCGGTGCCGATCCCAGTGTCCCAGTTGGGCACCTCAAGGCGTAGCCGGCGACTCGTCTCGGTGCCGATCCCGGTGTCCCGGTTGGGTGGCTCGAGGCGTAGCTGGTGACTCGTCTCTGTGCCGATCCCAGTGTCCCGGTTGGGCACCTCAAAGTGTAGCCGGTGACTCGTCTCTGTGCCGATCCTGGTGTCCCAATGAGTCACCTCAAGGCGTAGCCAGCGACTCGTCTCGGTGCCGATCCCGGTGTCCCGGTTGGGTGGCTCGAGGCGTAGCCGGTGACTCGTCTGTGTGCCGATCCCGGTGTCCCAGTTGTGTGACTCAAGGCGTAGTCGGCGACCCCTCTCGGTGCCGATCCCAGTGTCCCGGCGACTCGTCTCTGTGCCGATCCCGGTGTCCCAGTTGCGTGACTCAAGGCGTAGCCGGCGACTCGTCTCAGTGCCGATCCCAGTGTCCTGGTGAATCGTCTCTGTGCCGTTCCCAGTGTCTCAGTTGTGTGACTCAAGGCATAGCCGGTGACTCGTCTCTGTGCCGATCCCAGTGTCCCGGTTGGGCACCTCAAGGCGTAGCCGGCGACTCGTCTCGGTGCTGATCCCAGTGTCCCGGTGACTCGTCTCGGTGCCGATCCCAGTGTCCCGGTTGGGCACCTCAAGGCGTAGCCGGCGACTCGTCTCGGTGCTGATCCCAGTGTCCTGGTGAATCGTCTCGGTGCCGATCCCAGTGTCCCGGTTGGGCACCTCAAGGCGTAGCCGGCGACTCGTCTCTGTGCCGATCCCAGTGTCCTGGTGAATCGTCTCGGTGCCGATCCCAGTGTCTCAGTTGTGTGACTCAAGGCATAGCCGGTGACTCGTCTCTGTGCCGATCCCAGTGTCCCGGTTGGGCACCTCAAGGCGTAGCCGGCGACTCGTCTCGGTGCTGATCCCAGTGTCCTGGCGACTCGTCTCGGTGCCGATCCCAGTGTCCCGGTTGGGCACCTCAAGGCGTAGCCGGCGACTCGTCTCGGTGCCGATCCCAGTGTCCTGGTGAATCGTCTCTGTGCCGATCCCAGTGTCTCAGTTGTGTGACTCAAGGCATAGCCGGTGACTCGTCTCTGTGCCGATCCCAGTGTCCCGGTTGGGCACCTCAAGGCGTAGCCGGCGACTCGTCTCGGTGCTGATCCCAGTGTCCTGGCGACTCGTCTCGGTGCCGATCCCAGTGTCCCGGTTGGGCACCTCAAGGCGTAGCCGGCGACTCGTCTCGGTGCCGATCCCAGTGTCCTGGTGAATCGTCTCTGTGCCGATCCCAGTGTCTCAGTTGTGTGACTCAAGGCATAGCCGGTGACTCGTCTCTGTGCCGATCCCAGTGTCCCGGTTGGGCACCTCAAGGCGTAGCCGGCGACTCGTCTCGGTGCCGATCCCGGTGTCCCGGTTGAGCACCTCAAGGCGTAGCCGGCGACTCGTCTCGGTGCCGATCCCGGTGTCCCGGTGACTCGTCTCTCTGCGCCGATCCCGATGTCCCCTCCGTGTCTCCTCTCCCCGTATCCTTGCGGCTCTTCGGCGTGCCGCTGCCGGCGCGGGCGTCCTCGTTCAGACGTACCCTTGGAATCGTATCTCGGCGACGCCGTCGGGGATGCCGGGGCAGAACTCGAGGGCGGCGCGGTGCAGCCGGCAGCGGTACCGAGGGCACGATCGGACGTACTGGAGGAGCCGGGGCGCCCCGGGGAACAGCACGTGGTGGGCCAGGACGGTGGCTCCCGGCGCCAGCAGCCGCCGGGCCTCCAGCAGCCGCAGGTGGCACAGGAACCGCCGCTCGCCGCGCGCCAGCAGCACCAGCTCGGCCGGAGCCAGCCCCCCGCCGGCCCCCAAAGCCGAGAGCAGCGCCGGCGGGCGCCCCGAAAACACCTGCACCTGCCACGGGGAGGGGAGAGGGGGAGAGGGGTGAGGGAGAGGGATCTGGGGGGGATAAGGGAGAGGGAGAGGGATCTGGGGGGGATAAGGGAGAGGGAGAGGGATCTGGGGGGGGATAAGGGAGAGGGAGAGGGATCTGGGGGGGATGAGGGAGAGGGAGAGGGATCTGGGGGGATAAGGGAGAGGGATCTGGGGGGGATAAGGGAGAGGGAGAGGGATCTGGGGGGGATAAGGGAGAGGGATCTGGGGGGGATAAGGGAGAGGGATCTGGGGGGGATAAGGGAGAGGGAGAGGGATCTGGGGGGGATAAGGGAGAGGGAGAGGGAGCTGGGGGGGATAAGGGAGAGGGAGAGGGATCTGGGGGGGATAAGGGAGAGGGAGAGGGATCTGGGGGGGATAAGGGAGAGGGAGAGGGATCTGGGGGGGGATAAGGGAGAGGGAGAGGGATCTGGGGGGGATAAGGGAGAGGGAGAGGGATCTGGGGGGATAAGGGAGAGGGAGCTGGGGGGGATAAGGGAGAGGGAGAGGGATCTGGGGGGATAAGGGAGAGGGAGAGGGATCTGGGGGGGGATAAGGGAGAGGGAGAGGGATCTGGGGGGGATGAGGGAGAGGGAGAGGGATCTGGGGGGATAAGGGAGAGGGATCTGGGGGGGATAAGGGAGAGGGAGAGGGATCTGGGGGGGATAAGGGAGAGGGATCTGGGGGGGATAAGGGAGAGGGATCTGGGGGGGATAAGGGAGAGGGAGAGGGATCTGGGGGGGATAAGGGAGAGGGAGAGGGAGCTGGGGGGGATAAGGGAGAGGGAGAGGGATCTGGGGGGGATAAGGGAGAGGGAGAGGGATCTGGGGGGGATAAGGGAGAGGGAGAGGGATCTGGGGGGGGATAAGGGAGAGGGAGAGGGATCTGGGGGGGATAAGGGAGAGGGAGAGGGATCTGGGGGGATAAGGGAGAGGGAGCTGGGGGGGATAAGGGAGAGGGAGAGGGATCTGGGGGGATAAGGGAGAGGGAGAGGGATCTGGGGGGGGATAAGGGAGAGGGAGAGGGATCTGGGGGGGATAAGGGAGAGGGATCTGGGGGGGATAAGGGAGAGGGATCTGGGGGGGATAAGGGAGAGGGAGAGGGATCTGGGGGGGATAAGGGAGAGGGAGAGGGAGCTGGGGGGGATAAGGGAGAGGGAGAGGGATCTGGGGGGGATAAGGGAGAGGGAGAGGGATCTGGGGGGGATAAGGGAGAGGGAGAGGGATCTGGGGGGGATAAGGGAGAGGGATCTGGGGGGATAAGGGAGAGGGAGAGGGATCTGGGGGGGTTAAGGGAGAGGGAGAGGGATCTGGGGGGGGATGAGGGAGAGGGAGAGGGAGCTGGAGGGGATGAGGGAGAGGGATCTGGGGGGGGATAAGGGAGAGGGACCTGCAGAGGGATCTGGGGGGGGATAAGGGAGAGGGAGAGGGATCTGGGGGGGTTAAGGGAGAGGGAGAGGGATCTGGGGGGGATAAGGGAGAGGGAGAGGGATCTGGGGGGGATAAGGGAGAGGGAGAGGGAGCTGGAGAGAGGGAGCTGGGGGATGAGGGAGAGGGAGCTGGGGGGGGGGATAAGGGAGATGGAGAGGGTGTGGGAGAGGGAGCTGGGGGGGATAAGGGAGCTGGTGTGGGAGAGGGACCTGGAGGGATATCTGGAGAGGGAGAGGGATCTGGAGAGGGACCAGGAGAGGGATGTGGAGGGAGGTCTGGAGAGGGAGAGGGACCAGGAGAGGGACCAGGAGGGAGATCTGGAGCAGGAGAGGGAGCTGGAGCGGGAGCTGGAATGGGAGGGAGATCTCGGGAGGGGGGATACGGGAGATGGAGAGGGAGCTGGAATGGGAGAGGGACCAGGAGAGGGATCTGGAGGGAGATCTGGAGCAGGAAAGGGATCGGGAGAGGGAGCTGGATTAGGAGAGAGAGCAGGAGAAGGATCTGGAGCAGGAAAGGGATCGGGAGAGGGAGCTGGATTAGGAGAGAGAGCAGGAGAAGGATCTGGAGCAGGTAAGGGATCGGGAGAGGGAGCTGGGGGAGATCTGGAGCAGCAGAGGAACCTGGAGAGGGAGCGGGAGTAGGAGAGGGATCCAGAGAGGGATCTGGGGTGGGATCCATGCAGGGAAGGGATCCAGAGAGGGACCTGGAGGGAGATCTGGAGCAGGAGAGGGAGCTGGAGCAGCAAAGGGATCTGGAGCAGGGAAAGGGATCTGGATGGGGAGAGGGACCTGGAGGGAGATCTGGAGCTGGAGAGGGATCCGGAGAGGGATCTGGGGGGAGATCTGGAGAAGAAGAGAGATCGGGAGGAGGAGAGGGACCTGGAGGGAGATCTGGAGCAGCAAAGGGATCTGGAGAGGGATCTGGAGCAGCAAAGGGATCCAGAAATGGATCTGGAGGGAGATCTGGGGTGTGGAAGGGATCTGGGGTGGGATCCACGCAGGTTATGCTGTGATTCTGTGAAAGGGATCGGGGGGGGGATGTGGAGAAGGAAAGGAGAGGGAGAAGCCTCTGGGAGGGATCTGGGGAGGGGAAGGGGCAGGGAAGGGATCCAGGGAATAGAAGGAGCAGGGAAGGGATCTAGAGAGGGATCTGGTGGGACAAGGGATCTTGCAGGGTCAGGGCTCAGGATTAGGGTTCAGGCTCAGGTTTAGGGTTCAGGGCTCAGGATTAGGGGGTCAGGGCTCAGATTAGGGGTCAGGGCTCAGGTTTAGGGTTCAGGCTCAGGTTTAGGGGTCAGGGCTCAGGATTAGGGTCAGGGCTCAGGATTAGGGTTCAGGGCTCAGGTTTAGGGTTCAGGGCTCAGGATTAGGGGTCAGGGCTCAGGATTAGGGGTCAGGGCTCAGGTTTAGGGTTCAGGCTCAGGTTTAGGGGGTCAGGGCTCAGGATTAGGGTTCAGGGCTCAGGATTGGGGTTCAGGGCTCAGGATTAGGGTCAGGGGCTCAGGATTAGGGTCAGGGCTCAGGATTAGGGTTCAGGGCTCAGGTTTAGGGGTCAGGGCTCAGGTTTAGGGTTCAGGACTCAGGTTTAGGGTTCAGGCTCAGGATTAGGGTTCAGGACTCAGGTTTAGGGGTCAGGGCTCAGGATTAGGGTTCAGGACTCAGGTTTAGGGGTCAGGGCTCAGGTTTAGGGGTCAGGGCTCAGGATTAGGGTTCAGGGCTCAGGTTTAGGGTTCAGGACTCAGGTTTAGGGTTCAGGGCTCAGGTTTAGGGTTCGGGCTCAGGTTTAGGGTTCAGGGCTCAGGATTAGGGTTCAGGGCTCAGGTTTAGGGTCAGGGCTCAGGTTTAGGGTTCAGGGCTCAGGTTTAGGGTCGGGGCTCAGGTTTAGGGTTCAGGGCTCAGGATTAGGGTTCAGGGCTCAGGATTAGGGTTCAGGGCTCAGGTTTAGGGTTCAGGGCTCAGGATTAGGGTTCAGGCTCAGGTTTAGGGTTCAGGGCTCAGGATTAGGGTCAGGGCTCAGGATTAGGGGTCAGGGCTCAGGTTTAGGGTTCAGGCTCAGGTTTAGGGGTCAGGGCTCAGGATTAGGGTTCAGGGCTCAGGATTGGGGTTCAGGGCTCAGGATTAGGGTCAGGGCTCAGGTTTAGGGTTCAGGGCTCAGGTTTAGGGTTCAGGGCTCAGGTTTGGGGTTCAGGGCTCAGGATTAGGGTTCAGGGCTCAGGTTTAGGGTTCAGGGCTCAGGATTAGGGTCAGGGCTCAGGATTAGGGTTCAGGACTCAGGTTTAGGGGTCAGGGCTCAGGTTTAGGGTTCAGGGCTCAGGATTAGGGTTCAGGGCTCAGGTTTAGGATTCAGGACTCAGGTTTAGGGTTCAGGGCTCAGGTTTAGGGTTCGGGCTCAGGTTTAGGGTTCAGGGCTCAGGATTAGGGTTCAGGGCTCAGGTTTAGGGTCAGGGCTCAGGTTTAGGGTTCAGGGCTCAGGTTTAGGGTCGGGGCTCAGGTTTAGGGTTCAGGGCTCAGGATTAGGGTTCAGGGCTCAGGATTAGGGGTCAGGGCTCAGGTTTAGGGTTCAGGGCTCAGGTTTAGGGTTCAGGGCTCAGGATTAGGGTTCAGGCTCAGGTTTAGGGTTCAGGGCTCAGGATTAGGGTTCAGGGCTCAGGTTTAGGGTTCAGGGCTCAGGATTAGGGTTCAGGGCTCAGGTTTAGGTTTCAGGGCTCAGGTTTGGGGTTCAGGGCTCAGGATTAGGGTTCAGGGCTCAGGTTTAGGGTCAGGGCTCAGGTTTAGGGGTCAGGGCTCAGGTTTAGGGTCAGGGCTCAGGTTTAGGGTTCAGGGCTCAGGTTTAGGGTTCAGGGCTCAGGATTAGGGTTCAGGGCTCAGGTTTAGGGTTCAGGGCTCAGGATTAGGGTTCAGGGCTCAGGTTTAGGGTTCAGGGCTCAGGATTAGGGTTCAGGGCTCAGGTTTAGGGTTCAGGGCTCAGGTTTAGGGGTCAGGGCTCAGGATTAGGGTTCAGGGCTCAGGTTTAGGATTCAGGACTCAGGTTTAGGGTTCAGGGCTCAGGTTTAGGGTTCGGGCTCAGGTTTAGGGTTCAGGGCTCAGGATTAGGGTTCAGGGCTCAGGTTTAGGGTCAGGGCTCAGGTTTAGGGTTCAGGGCTCAGGTTTAGGGTCGGGGCTCAGGTTTAGGGTTCAGGGCTCAGGATTAGGGTTCAGGGCTCAGGATTAGGGGTCAGGGCTCAGGTTTAGGGTTCAGGGCTCAGGTTTAGGGTTCAGGGCTCAGGATTAGGGTTCAGGGCTCAGGTTTAGGGTTCAGGGCTCAGGTTTAGGGTTCAGGCTCAGGTTTAGGGTCAGGGCTCAGGATTAGGGTTCAGGCTCAGGTTTAGGGTTCAGGGCTCAGGATTAGGGTTCAGGGCTCAGGTTTAGGGTTCAGGGCTCAGGATTAGGGTTCAGGGCTCAGGTTTAGGTTTCAGGGCTCAGGTTTGGGGTTCAGGGCTCAGGATTAGGGTTCAGGGCTCAGGTTTAGGGGTCAGGGCTCAGGTTTAGGGTCAGGGCTCAGGTTTAGGGGTCAGGGCTCAGGTTTAGGGTCAGGGCTCAGGTTTAGGGTCAGGGCTCAGGTTTAGGGTTCAGGGCTCAGGATTAGGGTTCAGGGCTCAGGTTTAGGGTTCAGGGCTCAGGATTAGGGTTCAGGGCTCAGGTTTAGGGTTCAGGGCTCAGGATTAGGGTTCAGGGCTCAGGTTTAGGGTTCAGGGCTCAGGTTTAGGGTCAGGGCTCAGGTTTAGGGTTCAGGGCTCAGGATTAGGGTCAGGGCTCAGGATTAGGGTTCAGGCTCAGGATTAGGGTTCAGGGCTCAGGATTAGGGGTCAGGGCTCAGGATTAGGGTTCAGGCTCAGGATTAGGGTTCACGGCTCAGGATTAGGGTTCAGGCTCAGGTTTAGGGTTCAGGCTCAGGATTAGGATCAGGGCTCAGGTTTAGGGGTCAGGGCTCAGGTTTAGGGTTCAGGGCTCAGGTTTAGGGTTCGGGGTCAAGTTTAGGGTTTAAGGTTCGGGGCTCAGGTTTAGGGTTCAGGCTCAGATTTAGGGTTCGGGGTCAGGTTTAGGGTTCGGGGTCAGGTTTAGGGTTTAGGGTTCAGGCTCAGGTTTAGGGTTCGGGGTCAGGTTTAGGGTTCAGGCTCAGGTTTAGGGTTCAGGCTCAGGTTTATGGTGGGGTTCAGGCTCAGGTTTAGGGTTCGGGGCTCGGGTTTGGGGTTCAGGCTCAGGTTTAGGGTTCAGGCTCGGGTTTGGGGTTCAGGCTCAGGTTTAGGGTTTGGGCTCGGGTTTGGGGTTCAGGCTCAGGTTTAGGGTTCAGGCTCGGGTTTGGGGTTCAGGCTGGGGTTTGGGGTGCGGGGCTCAGGTTTGGGGTTCAGGTCAGGTTTGGGGTTCAGGCTCGGGTTTGGGGTTCAGGCTCAGGTTGGGGTTCGGGCTCAGGTTTGGGTTCAGGCTCGGGTTTGGGGTTCGGGCTCAGGTTTGGGGTCAGGGCTCAGGTTTAGGGTTCGGGCTCGGGTTTGGGGTTCAGGCTCAGGTTTGGGGTTCAGGCTCAGGTTTGGGGTTCAGGCTCGGGTTTGGGGTTCAGGCTCAGGTTTGGGGTTCGGGCTCAGGTTTAGGGTTCAGGCTCGGGTTTGGGGTTCAGGCTCGGGTTTGGGGTTCAGGCTCAGGTTTGGGGTTCGGGCTCGGGTTTGGGGTTCAGGCTCAGGTTTAGGGTTCAGGCTCGGGTTTGGGGTTCAGGCTCAGGTTTAGGGTTTGGGCTCGGGTTTGGGGTTCAGGCTCAGGTTTAGGGTTCAGGCTCGGTTTGGGGTTCAGGCTGGGGTTTGGGGTGCGGGGCTCAGGTTTGGGGTTCAGGGTCAGGTTTGGGGTTCAGGCTCGGGTTTGGGGTTCAGGCTGGGGTTTGGGGTTCGGGCTCAGGTTTGGGGTTCAGGCTCGGGTTTGGGGTTCGGGCTCAGGTTTGGGGTCAGGGCTCAGGTTTAGGGTTCGGGCTCGGGTTTGGGGTTCAGGCTCAGGTTTGGGGTTCAGGCTCAGGTTTGGGGTTCAGGCTCGGGTTTGGGGTTCAGGCTCAGGTTTGGGGTTCGGGCTCAGGTTTAGGGTTCAGGCTCGGGTTTGGGGTTCAGGCTCGGGTTTGGGGTTCA
Source organism: Clamator glandarius (assembly GCA_033459285.1). Lineage (NCBI taxonomy): Eukaryota > Metazoa > Chordata > Aves > Cuculiformes > Cuculidae > Clamator > Clamator glandarius. The sequence continues at coordinate 10,758 of JAUNZM010001241.1, forward strand.
GGCTCAGGTTTGGGGTTCACGCTCAGGTTTAGGGTTCAGGCTCAGGTTTGGGGTTCAGGCTGGGGTTTGGGGTTCAGGCTCGGGTTTGGGGTTCAGGCTGAAGTTTGGGGTTCAGGCTCAGGTTTGGGGTTCAGGGCTGGGGTTTGGGGTTCAGGCTCGGGTTTGGGGTTCGGGCTCAGGTTTGGGGTTCAGGCTCAGGTTTGGGGTTCGGGCTCAGGTTTAGGGTTCAGGCTCGGGTTTGGGTTTCAGGCTCAGGTTTAGGGTTCAGGCTCAGGTTTGGAGTTCAGGCTCAGGTTTAGGGTTCAGGCTCGGGTTTGGGGTTCAGGCTCGGGTTTGGGGTTCAGGGCTGAGGTTTGAGGTTCAGGCTCGGGTTTGGGGTTCAGGCTCAGGTTTAGGGTTCAGGCTGGGGTTTGTGGTTCAGGCTTGGGTTTGGGGTTCAGGCTCAGGTTTGGGGTTCAGGATCGGGTTTGGGGTTCAGTCTGGGGTTTGTGGTTCAGGCTCGGGTTTGGGGTTCAGGCTGGGGTTTGGGGTTCAGGCTGGGGTTTGGGGTTCATGCTCAGGTTCGGGGTCAGGGCTCAGGTTTGGGGTTCAGGCTCAGGTTTGGGGTTCGGGCTGGGGTTTGGGGTTCGGGGCTGGGGTTTGGGGTTCAGGCTCAGGTTTGGGGTTCAGCCTGGGGTTTGGGGTTCAGGCTCAGGTTTGGGGTTCACGCTCGGGTTTGGGGTTCAGGCTCAGGTTTGGGGTTCAGGCTCAGGTTTGGGGTTCGGGCTCAGGTTTAGGGTTCAGGCTCAGGTTTGGGGTTCGGGGCTCAGGTTTGGGGTTCATGCTGGGGTTTGGGGTTCAGTCTCAGGTTTGGGGTTCAGGCTCGGGTTTGGGGTTCAGGCTCGGGTTTGGGGTTCAGGGCTCAGGTTTGGGGTTCACGCTCGGGTTTCGGGTTCACGCTCAGGTTTGGGGTTCAGGCTCAGGTTTAGGGTTCAGGCTCAGGTTTGGGGTTCACGCTTGGGTTTGGGGTTCAGGCTCAGGTTTGGGGTTCAGGCTCGGGTTTGGGGTTCAGGCTGGGGTTTGGGGTTCAGGCTCAGGTTTGGGGTTCAGGCTCGGGTTTGGGGTTCAGGCTCGGGTTTGGGGTTCACGCTCAGGTTTGGGGTTCAGGCTCAGGTTTGGGGTTCACGCTCGGGTTTGGGGTTCAGGCTCAGGTTTGGGGTTCACGCTCGGGTTTGGGGTTCAGGCTCAGGTTTAGGGTTCAGGCTCAGGTTTGGGGTTCACGCTTGGGTTTGGGGTTCAGGCTCAGGTTTGGGGTTCAGGCTCGGGTTTGGGGTTCAGGCTTAGGTTTGGGGTTCGGGGCTCAGGTTTGGGGTTCATGCTGGGGTTTGGGGTTCAGTCTCAGGTTTGGGGTTCAGGCTCGGGTTTGGGGTTCAGGCTCGGGTTTGGGGTTCAGGGCTCAGGTTTGGGGTTCACGCTCGGGTTTCGGGTTCACGCTCAGGTTTGGGGTTCACGCTCGGGTTTGGGGTTCGGGCTCGGGTTTGGGGTTCAGGCTCAGGTTTGGGGTTCAGGCTCGGGTTTGGGGTTCACGCTCGGGTTTGGGGTTCAGGCTCAGGTTTGGGGTTCAGGCTCGGGTTTGGGGTTCAGGCTCGGGTTTGGGGTTCACGCTCAGGTTTGGGGTTCAGGCTCAGGTTTGGGGTTCACGCTCGGGTTTGGGGTTCAGGCTCAGGTTTGGGGTTCACGCTCGGGTTTGGGGTTCAGGCTCAGGTTTAGGGTTCAGGCTCAGGTTTGGGGTTCACGCTTGGGTTTGGGGTTCAGGCTCAGGTTTGGGGTTCAGGCTCGGGTTTGGGGTTCAGGCTGGGGTTTGGGGTTCAGGCTCAGGTTTGGGGTTCAGGCTCGGGTTTGGGGTTCAGGCTCGGGTTTGGGGTTCACGCTCAGGTTTGGGGTTCAGGCTCAGGTTTGGGGTTCACGCTCGGGTTTGGGGTTCAGGCTCAGGTTTGGGGTTCACGCTCGGGTTTGGGGTTCAGGCTCAGGTTTAGGGTTCAGGCTCAGGTTTGGGGTTCACGCTTGGGTTTGGGGTTCAGGCTCAGGTTTGGGGTTCAGGCTCGGGTTTGGGGTTCAGGCTTAGGTTTGGGGTTCAGGCTCGGGTTTGGGGTTCACGCTGGGGTTTGGGGTTCAGGCTCGGGTTTGGGGTTCACGCTCGGGTTTGGGGTTCAGGCTCAGTTTTAGGGTCAGGGCTCAGGTTTAGGGTTCGGGCTCGGGTTTGGGGTTCAGGCTCGGGTTTGGGGTTCAGGCTCAGTTTTAGGGTCAGGGCTTAGGTTTAGGGTTCGGGCTCGGGTTTGGGGTTCAGGCTCAGGTTTGGGGTTCAGGCTCAGGTTTGGGGTTCAGGCTCGGGTTTGGGGTTCAGGCTCAGGTTTGGGGTTCGGGCTCAGGTTTAGGGTTCAGGCTCGGGTTTGGGGTTCAGGCTCGGGTTTGGGGTTCAGGCTCAGGTTTGGGGTTCACGCTCAGGTTTAGGGTTCAGGCTCAGGTTTGGGGTTCAGGCTGGGGTTTGGGGTTCAGGCTCGGGTTTGGGGTTCAGGCTGAAGTTTGGGGTTCAGGCTCAGGTTTGGGGTTCAGGGCTGGGGTTTGGGGTTCAGGCTCGGGTTTGGAGTTCAGGCTCAGGTTTAGGGTTCAGGCTCGGGTTTGGGGTTCAGGCTCGGGTTTGGGGTTCAGGCTCAGGTTTGGAGTTCAGGCTCAGGTTTAGGGTTCAGGCTCGGGTTTGGGGTTCAGGCTCGGGTTTGGGGTTCAGGGCTGAGGTTTGAGGTTCAGGCTCGGGTTTGGGGTTCAGGCTCAGGTTTAGGGTTCAGGCTGGGGTTTGTGGTTCAGGCTCGGGTTTGGGGTTCAGGCTCAGGTTTGGGGTTCAGGATCGGGTTTGGGGTTCAGTCTGGGGTTTGTGGTTCAGGCTCAGGTTCGGGGTCAGGGCTCAGGTTTGGGGTTCAGGCTCAGGTTTGGGGTTCGGGCTGGGGTTTGGGGTTCGGGGCTGGGGTTTGGGGTTCAGGCTCAGGTTTGGGGTTCAGCCTGGGGTTTGGGGTTCAGGCTCAGGTTTGGGGTTCACGCTCGGGTTTGGGGTTCAGGCTCAGGTTTGGGGTTCAGGCTCAGGTTTGGGGTTCGGGCTCAGGTTTAGGGTTCAGGCTCAGGTTTGGGGTTCGGGGCTCAGGTTTGGGGTTCATGCTGGGGTTTGGGGTTCAGTCTCAGGTTTGGGGTTCAGGCTCGGGTTTGGGGTTCAGGCTCGGGTTTGGGGTTCAGGGCTCAGGTTTGGGGTTCACGCTCGGGTTTGGGGTTCAGGCTCAGGTTTGGGGTTCAGGCTCAGGTTTGGGGTTCGGGCTCAGGTTTGGGGTTCACGCTCGGGTTTGGGGTTCGGGCTCGGGTTTGGGGTTCAGGCTCAGGTTTGGGGTTCAGGCTCAGGTTTGGGGTTCACGCTCGGGTTTGGGGTTCACGCTCGGGTTTGGGGTTCAGGCTGGGGTTTGGGGTTCAGGCTCAGGTTTGGGGTTCAGGCTCGGGTTTGGGGTTCACACTCGGGTTTGGGGTTCAGGCTCGGGTTTGGGGTTCAGGCTCGGGTTTGGGGTTCACGCTCGGGTTTGGGGTTCACGCTCAGGTTTGGGGTTCAGGCTCAGGTTTGGGGTTCACGCTCGGGTTTGGGGTTCAGGCTCAGGTTTGGGGTTCACGCTCGGGTTTGGGGTTCAGGCTCAGGTTTAGGGTTCAGGCTCAGGTTTGGGGTTCACGCTTGGGTTTGGGGTTCAGGCTCAGGTTTGGGGTTCAGGCTCGGGTTTGGGGTTCAGGCTTAGGTTTGGGGTTCAGGCTCGGGTTTGGGGTTCACGCTGGGGTTTGGGGTTCAGGCTCGGGTTTGGGGTTCACGCTCAGGTTTGGGGTTCAGGCTCAGTTTTAGGGTCAGGGCTCAGGTTTAGGGTTCGGGCTCGGGTTTGGGGTTCAGGCTCGGGTTTGGGGTTCAGGCTGGGGTTTGGGGTTCGGGGCTGGGGTTTGGGGTTCAGGCTCAGGTTTGGGGTTCAGGCTCGGGTTTGGGGTTCGGGCTCAGGTTTGGGGTTCAGGCTGGGGTTTGGGGTTCAGGCTCCGGTTTGGGGTTCACGCTCGGGTTTGGGGTTCACGCTCGGGTTTGGGGTTCAGGCTCAGGTTTGGGGTTCACGCTCGGGTTTGGGGTTCAGGCTCAGGTTTGGCGTTCAGGCTCCGGTTTGGGGTTCACGCTCGGGTTTGGGGTTCAGGCTCGGGTTTGGGGTTCAGGCTCAGGTTTGGGGTTCACGCTCAGGTTTAGGGTTCAGGCTCAGGTTTGGGGTTCAGGCTCGGGTTTGGGGTTCAGGCTCAGGTTTGGGGTTCAGGCTGGGGTTTGGGGTTCACGCTCGGGTTTGGGGTTCACGCTCGGGTTTGGGGTTCACGCTCGGGTTTGGGGTTCAGGCTCAGGTTTGGGGTTCAGGCTCAGGTTTGGGGTTCACGCTCAGGTTTGGGGTTCACGCTTGGGTTTGGGGTTCACGCTGGGGTTTGTGGTTCAGGCTCGGGTTTAGGGTTCAGGCTCGGGTTTGGGGTTCAGGGCTCAGGTTTGGGGTTCAGGGCTCAGGTTTGGGGTTCAGGCTCAGGTTTGGGGTTCACGCTGGGGTTTGGGGTTCAGGCTCAGGTTTGGGGTTCACACTCGGGTTTTGGGTTCACGCTCGGGTTTGTGGTTCAGGCTCGGGTTTAGGGTTCAGGCTCGGGTTTGGGGTTCAGGGCTCAGGTTTGGGGTTCAGGGCTCAGGTTTGGGGTTCAGGCTCAGGTTTGGGGTTCACGCTGGGGTTTGGGGTTCACGCTGGGGTTTGGGGTTCACGCTGGGGTTTGGGGTTCAGGGCTCAGGTTTGGGGTTCACGCTGAGGTTTGGGGTTCAGGGCTCAGGTTTGGGGTTCACGCTCGGGTTTGGGGTTCACGCTGGGGTTTGGGGTTCACGCTGGGGTTTGGGGTTCAGGGCTCAGGTTTAGGGTTCAGGCTCAGGTTTGGGGTTCAGGCTGAGGTTTGGGGTTCACGCTCGGGTTTGGGGTTCAGGCTCAGGTTTGGGGTTCAGGCTCAGGTTTGGGGTTCAGGGCTCAGGTTAGGGGTTCAGGCTCAGGTTTGGGGTTCAGGCTCGGGTTTGGGGTTCAGGCTCGGGTTTGGGGTTCACGCTCAGGTTTGGGGTTCAGGCTCAGGTTTGGGGTTCACGCTCGGGTTTGGGGTTCAGGCTCAGGTTTGGGGTTCGGGCTCAGGTTTGGGGTTCAGGGCTCGGGTTTGGGGTTCAGGCTCAGGTTTGGGGTTCACACTCGGGTTTGGGGTTCAGGGCTCAGGTTTGGGGTTCACGCTCAGGTTTGGGGTTCGGGGCTCAGGTTTGGGGTTCAGGCTCAGGTTTGGGGTTCAGGCTCAGGTTTGGGGTTCAGGCTCAGGTTTGGGGTTCACGCTCGGGTTTGGGGTTCAGGCTCGGGTTTGGGGTTCACGCTCGGGTTTGGGGTTCACGCTGGGGTTTGGGGTTCACGCTCGGGTTTGGGGTTCACGCTGGGGTTTGGGGTTCAGGCTCGGGTTTGGGGTTCACACTCGGGTTTGGGGTTCACGCTGGGGTCTGGGGTTCGGGCTCACGGCGGGCGGCCGGTAGCCGGCGAGTCGGGCCACGTCCCGTGCCGCCCGGGCCAGGCGGGGGTCGGGCTCCAGGCCCAGCAGGCGGGCGCCGGGCGGCAGCGAGCGAGCCAAGAGCACCAGCTCGTAGCCGCTGCCCACGCCGACCAGCAGCGCCCGGCGAGGCCGAGCCCGTCGCACCAGCCCCTCCACGATGGCACCTGCGGCGGCACCACCAGAGCCTGGAGGTGGTGATGGAACCACGGTGGCACCATCAGAGCCCTGGAGATGGTGATGGAACCATGGTGGCACCATCAGAGCCCTGGGGATGGTGATGGAACCATGGTGGCACCATCAGAGCCCTGGAGATGGTGATGGAACCATGGTGGCACCATCAGAGCCCTGGAGATGGTGATGGAACCACGGTGGCACCATCAGAGCCCTGGAGATGGTGATGGAACCACGGTGGCACCATCAGAGCTCTGGAGATGGTGATGGAACCATGGTGGCACCATCAGAGCCCTGGAGATGGTGATGGAACCATGGTGGCACCATCAGAGCCCTGGAGATGGTGATGGAACCACGGTGGCACCATCAGAGCCCTGGAGATGGTGATGGAACCATGGTGGCACCATCAGAGCCCTGGAGGTGGTGATGGAACCACGGTGGCACCATCAGAGCCCTGGAGGTGGTGATGGAACCACGGTGGCACCATCAGAGCCCTGGAGATGGTGATGGAACCACGGTGGCACCATCAGAGCCCTGGAGATGGTGATGGAACCACGGTGGCACCACCAGAGCCTGGAGGTGGTGATGGAACCATGGTGGCACCATCAGAGCTCTGGAGATGGTGATGGAACCACGGTGGCACCATCAGAGCCCTGGAGATGGTGATGGAACCACGGTGGCACCACCAGAGCCCTGGAGATGGTGATGGAACCATGGTGGCACCATCAGAGCCCTGGAGATGGTGATGGAACCACGGTGGCACCACCAGAGCTCTGGAGATGGTGATGGAACCATGGTGGCACCATCAGAGCCCTGGAGATGGTGATGGAACCACGGTGGCACCATCAGAGCTCTGGAGATGGTGATGGAACCATGGTGGCACCACCAGAGCCCTGGAGATGGTGATGGAACCATGGTGGCACCATCAGAGCCCTGGAGATGGTGATGGAACCACGGTGGCACCATCAGAGCCCTGGAGATGGTGATGGAACCATGGTGGCACCACCAGAGCCCTGGAGGTGGTGATGGAACCACGGTGGCACCATCAGAGCCCTGGAGATGGTGATGGAACCATGGTGGCACCACCAGAGCCCTGGAGATGGTGATGGAACCACGGCGGCACCATCAGAGCCCTGGAGATGGTGATGGAACCATGGTGGCACCATCAGAGCCCTGGAGGTGGTGATGGAACCATGGTGGCACCATCAGAGCCCTGGAGATGGTGATGGAACCATGGTGGCACCATCAGAGCTCTGGAGATGGTGATGGAACCATGGTGGCACCATCAGAGCCCTGGAGATGGTGATGGAACCATGGTGGCACCACCAGAGCCCTGGAGATGGTGATGGAACCACGGTGGCACCATCAGAGCCCTGGAGATGGTGATGGAACCACGGTGGCACCATCAGAGCCCTGGAGATGGTGATGGAACCACGGTGGCACCATCAGAGCCCTGGAGATGGTGATGGAACCACGGTGGCACCATCAGAGCCCTGGAGATGGTGATGGAACCACGGTGGCACCATCAGAGCTCTGGAGATGGTGATGGAACCATGGTGGCACCACCAGAGCCCTGGAGATGGTGATGGAACCATGGTGGCACCATCAGAGCCCTGGAGATGGTGATGGAACCACGGTGGCACCATCAGAGCTCTGGAGATGGTGATGGAACCATGGTGGCACCATCAGAGCCCTGGAGATGGTGATGGAACCATGGTGGCACCATCAGAGCCCTGGAGATGGTGATGGAACCATGGTGGCACCATCAGAGCCCTGGAGGTGGTGATGGAACCACGGTGGCACCATCAGAGCCCTGGAGATGGTGATGGAACCACGGTGGCACCATCAGAGCCCTGGAGATGGTGATGGAACCACGGTGGCACCATCAGAGCCCTGGAGATGGTGATGGAACCATGGTGGCACCATCAGAGCCCTGGAGGTGGTGATGGAACCACGGTGGCACCATCAGAGCTCTGGAGATGGTGATGGAACCATGGTGGCACCATCAGAGCCCTGGAGGTGGTGATGGAACCACGGTGGCACCACCAGAGCCCTGGAGATGGTGATGGAACCACGGTGGCACCATCAGAGCTCTGGAGATGGTGATGGAACCACGGTGGCACCATCAGAGCCCTGGAGATGGTGATGGAACCACGGTGGCACCATCAGAGCCCTGGAGATGGTGATGGAACCACGGTGGCACCATCAGAGCCCTGGAGATGGTGATGGAACCACGGTGGCACCATCAGAGCTCTGGAGATGGTGATGGAACCACGGTGGCACCATCAGAGCCCTGGAGATGGTGATGGAACCACGGTGGCACCATCAGAGCCCTGGAGATGGTGATGGAACCACGGTGGCACCACCAGAGCCCTGGAGATGGTGATGGAACCATGGTGGCACCATCAGAGCCCTGGAGATGGTGATGGAACCACGGTGGCACCATCAGAGCCCTGGAGGTGGTGATGGAACCACGGTGGCACCATCAGAGCCCTGGAGATGGTGATGGAACCATGGTGGCACCATCAGAGCCCTGGAGATGGTGATGGAACCATGGTGGCACCACCAGAGCCCTGGAGATGGTGATGGAACCATGGTGGCACCATCAGAGCTCTGGAGATGGTGATGGAACCACGGTGGCACCATCAGAGCCCTGGAGGTGGTGATGGAACCACGGTGGCACCACCAGAGCCCTGGAGGTGATGATGGAACCACGGTGGCACCATCAGAGCCCTGGAGATGGTGATGGAACCACGGTGGCACCATCAGAGCCCTGGAGGTGGTGATGGAACCATGGTGGCACCATCAGAGCTCTGGAGGTGGTGATGGAACCACGGTGGCACCATCAGAGCCCTGGAGATGGTGATGGAACCATGGTGGCACCACCAGAGCCCTGGAGATGGTGATGGAACCATGGTGGCACCATCAGAGCTCTGGAGGTGGTGATGGAACCATGGTGGCACCATCAGAGCTCTGGAGGTGGTGATGGAACCACGGTGGCACCATCAGAGCCCTGGAGGTGGTGATGGAACCATGGTGGCACCATCAGAGCCCTGGAGGTGGTGATGGAACCACGGTGGCACCATCAGAGCTCTGGAGATGGTGATGGAACCACGGTGGCACCATCAGAGCCCTGGAGGTGGTGATGGAACCACGGTGGCACCATCAGAGCTCTGGAGATGGTGATGGAACCACGGTGGCACCATCAGAGCCCTGGAGATGGTGATGGAACCACGGTGGCACCATCAGAGCCCTGGAGATGGTGATGGAACCACGGTGGCACCATCAGAGCTCTGGAGGTGGTGATGGAACCATGGTGGCACCATCAGAGCCCTGGAGATGGTGATGGAACCATGGTGGCACCATCAGAGCCCTGGAGATGGTGATGGAACCACGTTGGCACCATCAGAGCCCTGGAGATGGTGATGGAACCACGGTGGCACCATCAGAGCCCTGGAGATGGTGATGGAACCATGGTGGCACCATCAGAGCTCTGGAGATGGTGATGGAACCATGGTGGCACCATCAGAGCCCTGGAGATGGTGATGGAACCACGTTGGCACCATCAGAGCCCTGGAGATGGTGATGGAACCATGGTGGCACCATCAGAGCCCTGGAGGTGGTGATGGAACCATGGTGGCACCATCAGAGCTCTGGAGATGGTGATGGAACCATGGTGGCACCATCAGAGCCCTGGAGGTGGTGATGGAACCATGGTGGCACCACCAGAGCTCTGGAGATGGTGATGGAACCATGGTGGCACCATCAGAGCCCTGGAGATGGTGATGGAACCATGGTGGCACCATCAGAGCCCTGGAGATGGTGATGGAACCATGGTGGCACCATCAGAGCCCTGGAGATGGTGATGGAACCATGGTGGCACCACCAGAGCCCTGGAGATGGTGATGGAACCACGGTGGCACCATCAGAGCCCTGGAGATGGTGATGGAACCACGGTGGCACCATCAGAGCCCTGGAGATGGTGATGGAACCACGGTGGCACCATCAGAGCCCTGGAGATGGTGATGGAACCACGGTGGCACCATCAGAGCTCTGGAGATGGTGATGGAACCACGGTGGCACCATCAGAGCCCTGGAGATGGTGATGGAACCACGGTGGCACCATCAGAGCCCTGGAGATGGTGATGGAACCACGGTGGCACCATCAGAGCCCTGGAGATGGTGATGGAACCACGGTGGCACCATCAGAGCCCTGGAGATGGTGATGGAACCATGGTGGCACCATCAGAGCCCTGGAGGTGGTGATGGAACCACGGTGGCACCACCAGAGCCCTGGAGGTGGTGATGGAACCATGGTGGCACCATCAGAGCCCTGGAGATGGTGATGGAACCATGGTGGCACCATCAGAGCCCTGGAGGTGGTGATGGAACCACGGTGGCACCACCAGAGCTCTGGAGATGGTGATGGAACCATGGTGGCACCATCAGAGCCCTGGAGATGGTGATGGAACCATGGTGGCACCATCAGAGCCCTGGAGGTGGTGATGGAACCACGGTGGCACCACCAGAGCCCTGGAGGTGGTGATGGAACCATGGTGGCACCATCAGAGCCCTGGAGATGGTGATGGAACCACGGTGGCACCATCAGAGCCCTGGAGATGGTGATGGAACCATGGTGGCACCATCAGAGCCCTGGAGATGGTGATGGAACCACGGTGGCACCATCAGAGCCCTGGAGATGGTGATGGAACCATGGTGGCACCATCAGAGCTCTGGAGATGGTGATGGAACCACGGTGGCACCACCAGAGCCCTGGAGGTGGTGATGGAACCATGGTGGCACCATCAGAGCCCTGGAGGTGGTGATGGAACCATGGTGGCACCATCAGAGCCCTGGAGATGGTGATGGAACCACGGTGGCACCATCAGAGCCCTGGAGATGGTGATGGAACCATGGTGGCACCATCAGAGCTCTGGAGATGGTGATGGAACCACGGTGGCACCACCAGAGCCCTGGAGGTGGTGATGGAACCATGGTGGCACCACCAGAGCCCTGGAGGTGGTGATGGAACCACGGTGGCACCATCAGAGCCCTGGGGATGGTGATGGAACCATGGTGGCACCATCAGAGCCCTGGAGATGGTGATGGAACCACGGTGGCACCATCAGAGCTCTGGAGATGGTGATGGAACCATGGTGGCACCATCAGAGCCCTGGGGATGGTGATGGAACCATGGTGGCACCATCAGAGCTCTGGAGATGGTGATGGAACCATGGTGGCACCATCAGAGCCCTGGAGATGGTGATGGAACCACGGTGGCACCATCAGAGCCCTGGAGATGGTGATGGAACCACGGTGGCACCATCAGAGCCCTGGAGATGGTGATGGAACCATGGTGGCACCATCAGAGCTCTGGAGATGGTGATGGAACCATGGTGGCACCATCAGAGCCCTGGAGGTGGTGATGGAACCACGGTGGCACCATCAGAGCCCTGGAGGTGGTGATGGAACCATGGTGGCACCATCAGAGCCCTGGAGATGGTGATGGAACCACGGTGGCACCATCAGAGCCCTGGAGATGGTGATGGAACCATGGTGGCACCATCAGAGCCCTGGAGATGGTGATGGAACCATGGTGGCACCATCAGAGCCCTGGAGATGGTGATGGAACCATGGTGGCACCATCAGAGCCCTGGAGATGGTGATGGAACCATGGTGGCACCATCAGAGCCCTGGAGGTGGTGATGGAACCACGGTGGCACCACCAGAGCCCTGGAGATGGTGATGGAACCACGGTGGCACCATCAGAGCCCTGGAGATGGTGATGGAACCATGGTGGCACCATCAGAGCCCTGGGGACGGTGATGGAACCATGGTGGCACCATCAGAGCCCTGGAGATGGTGATGGAACCACGGTGGCACCATCAGAGCTCTGGAGATGGTGATGGAACCATGGTGGCACCATCAGAGCCCTGGAGATGGTGATGGAACCACGGTGGCACCACCAGAGCCCTGGAGATGGTGATGGAACCATGGTGGCACCATCAGAGCCCTGGAGATGGTGATGGAACCATGGTGGCACCATCAGAGCCCTGGAGATGGTGATGGAACCACGGTGGCACCATCAGAGCTCTGGAGATGGTGATGGAACCATGGTGGCACCATCAGAGCCCTGGAGATGGTGATGGAACCACGGTGGCACCACCAGAGCCCTGGAGATGGTGATGGAACCATGGTGGCACCATCAGAGCCCTGGAGATGGTGATGGAACCATGGTGGCACCATCAGAGCCCTGGAGATGGTGATGGAACCACGGTGGCACCATCAGAGCCCTGGAGGTGGTGATGGAACCACGGTGGCACCACCAGAGCCCTGGAGATGGTGATGGAACCATGGTGGCACCACCAGAGCCCTGGGGATGGCTCCATCACCCCCTCAATGTCTCCATCACCCCCTCAATGGCTCCATCACCCCCCTCAATGGCTCCATCACCCCCTCAATGGTTCCATCACCCCCTCAATGGCTCCATCACCCCCCTCAATGGCTCCATCACCCCCTCAATGGCTCCATCACCCCCTCAATGGCTCCATCACCCCCCTCAATGGCTCCATCACCCCCTCAATGGCTCCATCACCCCCCTCAATGGCTCCATCACCCCCCTCAATGGCTCCATCACCCCCTCAATGGCTCCATCACCCCCCTCAATGGTTCCATCACCCCCTCAATGGCTCCATCACCCCCCTCAATGGCTCCATCACCCCCCTCAATGGCTCCATCACCCCCTCAATGGCTCCATCACCCCCCTCAATGGCTCCATCACCCCCCTCAATGGCTCCATCACCCCCTCAATGGCTCCATCACCCCCCTCAATGGCTCCATCACCCCCCTCAATGGCTCCATCACCCCCTCAATGGCTCCATCACCCCCCTCAATGGTTCCATCACCCCCTCAATGGCTCCATCACCCCCTCAATGGCTCCATCACCCCCTCAATGGCTCCATCACCCCCCTCAATGGTTCCATCACCCCCTCAATGGCTCCATCACCCCCTCAATGGCTCCATCACCCCCTCAATGGCTCCATCACCCCCTCAATGGCTCCATCACCCCCTCAATGGCTCCATCACCCCCCTCAATGGCTCCATCACCCCCCTCAATGGCTCCATCACCCCCTCAATGGCTCCATCACCCCCTCAATGGCTCCATCACCCCCTCAATGGCTCCATCACCCCCTCAATGGCTCCATCACCCCCTCAATGTCTCCATCACCCCCTCGATGGCTCCATCACCCCCTCAATGGCTCCATCACCCCTCAATGGCTCCATCACCCCCTCAATGGCTCCATCACCCCCTCAATGGCTCCATCACCCCCCTCAATGGCTCCATCACCCCCTCAATGGCTCCATCACCCCCCTCAATGGCTCCATCACCCCCCTCAATGGTTCCATCACCCCCTCAAGGGCTCCATCACCCCCTCAATGGTTCCATCACCCCCTCAATGGCTCCATCACCCCCTCAATGGCTCCATCACCCCCTCAATGGCTCCATCACCCCCTCAATGGTTCCATCACCCCCCTCAATGGCTCCATCACCCCCCTCAATGGCTCCATCACCCCCTCAATGGCTCCATCACCCCCCTCAATGGTTCCATCACCCCCTCAAGGGCTCCATCACCCCCTCAATGGTTCCATCACCCCCTCAATGGTTCCATCACCCCCCTCAATGGCTCCATCACCCCCCTCGATGGCTCCATCACCCCCTCAATGTTTCCATCACCCCCCTCAATGGCTCCATCACCCCCTCAATGGCTCCATCACCCCCTCAATGGCTCCATCACCCCCTCAATGGCTCCATCACCCCCTCAATGGCTCCATCACCCCCTCAATGGCTCCATCACCCCCTCAATGGTTCCATCACCCCCTAAATGGCTCCATCACCCCCCTCAATGGCTCCATCACCCCCTCAATGGCTCCATCACCCCCTCAATGGCTCCATCACCCCCTCAATGGCTCCATCACCCCCTCAATGGCTCCATCACCCCCTCAATGGCTCCATCACCCCCTCAATGGCTCCATCACCCCCTCAATGGTTCCATCACCCCCTCGATGGTTCCATCACCCCCTCGATGGTTCCATCACCCCCTCAATGGCTCCATCACCCCCCTCAATGGCTCCATCACCCCCTCAATGGCTCCATCACCCCCTCAATGGCTCCATCACCCCCTCGATGGCTCCATCACCCCCTCGATGGTTCCATCACCCCCTCGATGGCTCCATCACCCCCCTCGATGGCTCCATCACCCCCTCAATGGCTCCATCACCCCCTCGATGGCTCCATCACCCCCTCAATGGCTCCATCACCCCCTCGATGGCTCCATCACCCCCTCAATGGCTCCATCACCCCCCTCAATGGCTCCATCACCCCCTCAATGGCTCCATCACCCCCCTCAATGTTTCTGTGACCCCCTCAATGTCTCCGTGACCCCCCTCAATGTTTCCGTGACCCCCTCAATCTCTCCGTGACCCCCCTCAATGTTTCTGTGACCCCCTCAATGGCTCCATCACCCCCTCAATGGCTCCATCACCCCCTCAATGTTTCTGTGACCCCCTCAATCTCTCCGTGACCCCCCTCAATATTTCTGTGACCCCCTCAATGGCTCCGTGACCCCCCTCAATGTTTCTGTGACCCCCTCAATGGCTCCATGACCCCCCTCAATGTTTCTGTGACCCCCTCAATCTCTCCGTGACCCCCCTCAATGTTTCTGTGACCCCCTCAATCTCTCCATCACCCCCTCAATGTTTCTGTGACCCCCTCAATCTCTCCGTGACCCCCCTCAATGTTTCTGTGACCCCCTCAATCTGTCCGTGACCCCCCTCAATGTTTCTGTGACCCCCTCAATCTCTCCGTGACCCCCTCAATGTTTCTGTGACCCCCTCAATCTCTCCGTGACCCCCCTCAATGTTTCTGTGACCCCCTCAATCTCTCCGTGACCCCCCTCAATGTTTCTGTGACCCCCTCAATGCCTCCATCACCCCCCTCAATGTTTCTGTGACCCCCTCAATCTCTCCGTGACCCCCCTCAATGTTTCTGTGACCCCCTCAATGCCTCCATCACCCCCCTCAATGTTTCTGTGACCCCCTCAATCTCTCCGTGACCCCCTCAATGTTTCTGTGACCCCCTCAATCTCTCCGTGACCCCCCTCAATGTTTCTGTGACCCCCTCAATGCCTCCATCACCCCCCTCAATGTTTCTGTGACCCCCTCAATCTCTCCGTGACCCCTCTCAATGTTTCTGTGACCCCCTCAATCTCTCCGTGACCCCCCTCAATGTTTCTGTGACCCCCTCAATGGCTCCATCACCCCCCTCAATGGCTCCATCACCCCCTCAATGGCTCCATCACCCCCCTCAATGGCTCCATCACCCCCCTCAATGGCTCCATCACCCCCTCAATGGCTCCATCACCCCCTCAATGGCTCCATCACCCCCTCAATGGCTCCATCACCCCCCTCAATGGTTCCATCACCCCCTCAATGGCTCCATCACCCCCTCAATGGCTCCATCACCCCCTCAATGGCTCCATCACCCCCTCAATGGCTCCATCACCCCCTCAATGGCTCCATCACCCCCCTCAATGGCTCCATCACCCCCCTCAATGGCTCCATCACCCCCTCAATGGCTCCATCACCCCCTCAATGGCTCCATCACCCCCTCGACGGCTGCATCACCCCCCTCAATGTCTCCATCACCCCCTCGATGGCTCCATCACCCCCTCAATGGCTCCATCACCCCTCAATGGCTCCATCACCCCCTCAATGGCTCCATCACCCCCTCAATGGCTCCATCACCCCCCTCAATGGCTCCATCACCCCCTCAATGGCTCCATCACCCCCCTCAATGGCTCCATCACCCCCCTCAATGGTTCCATCACCCCCTCAAGGGCTCCATCACCCCCTCAATGGTTCCATCACCCCCTCAATGGCTCCATCACCCCCTCAATGGCTCCATCACCCCCTCAATGGCTCCATCACCCCCTCAATGGCTCCATCACCCCCTCAATGGTTCCATCACCCCCCTCAATGGCTCCATCACCCCCCTCAATGGCTCCATCACCCCCTCAATGGCTCCATCACCCCCCTCAATGGTTCCATCACCCCCTCAATGGCTCCATCACCCCCTCAATGGTTCCATCACCCCCTCAATGGTTCCATCACCCCCCTCAATGGCTCCATCACCCCCCTCGATGGCTCCATCACCCCCTCAATGTTTCCATCACCCCCCTCAATGGCTCCATCACCCCCTCAATGGCTCCATCACCCCCTCAATGGCTCCATCACCCCCTCAATGGCTCCATCACCCCCTCAATGGCTCCATCACCCCCTCAATGGCTCCATCACCCCCTCAATGGTTCCATCACCCCCTAAATGGCTCCATCACCCCCCTCAATGGCTCCATCACCCCCTCAATGGCTCCATCACCCCCTCAATGGCTCCATCACCCCCTCAATGGCTCCATCACCCCCTCAATGGCTCCATCACCCCCTCAATGGCTCCATCACCCCCTCAATGGCTCCATCACCCCCTCAATGGTTCCATCACCCCCTCGATGGTTCCATCACCCCCTCGATGGTTCCATCACCCCCTCAATGGCTCCATCACCCCCCTCAATGGCTCCATCACCCCCTCAATGGTTCCATCACCCCCTCGATGGCTCCATCACCCCCTCGATGGCTCCATCACCCCCTCGATGGCTCCATCACCCCCTCAATGGCTCCATCACCCCCTCAATGGCTCCATCACCCCCCTCAATGTTTCTGTGACCCCCTCAATGTCTCCGTGACCCCCCTCAATGTTTCCGTGACCCCCTCAATCTCTCCGTGACCCCCCTCAATGTTTCTGTGACCCCCTCAATGGCTCCATCACCCCCTCAATGGCTCCATCACCCCCTCAATGTTTCTGTGACCCCCTCAATCTCTCCGTGACCCCCCTCAATATTTCTGTGACCCCCTCAATGGCTCCGTGACCCCCCTCAATGTTTCTGTGACCCCCTCAATCTCTCCGTGACCCCCCTCAATGTTTCTGTGACCCCCTCAATGGCTCCATGACCCCCCTCAATGTTTCTGTGACCCCCTCAATCTCTCCGTGACCCCCCTCAATGTTTCTGTGACCCCCTCAATCTCTCCATCACCCCCTCAATGTTTCTGTGACCCCCTCAATCTCTCCGTGACCCCCCTCAATGTTTCTGTGACCCCCTCAATCTGTCCGTGACCCCCCTCAATGTTTCTGTGACCCCCTCAATCTCTCCGTGACCCCCTCAATGTTTCTGTGACCCCCTCAATCTCTCCGTGACCCCCCTCAATGTTTCTGTGACCCCCTCAATCTCTCCGTGACCCCCCTCAATGTTTCTGTGACCCCCTCAATGCCTCCATCACCCCCCTCAATGTTTCTGTGACCCCCTCAATCTCTCCGTGACCCCCCTCAATGTTTCTGTGACCCCCTCAATGCCTCCATCACCCCCCTCAATGTTTCTGTGACCCCCTCAATCTCTCCGTGACCCCCTCAATGTTTCTGTGACCCCCTCAATCTCTCCGTGACCCCCCTCAATGTTTCTGTGACCCCCTCAATGCCTCCATCACCCCCCTCAATGTTTCTGTGACCCCCTCAATCTCTCCGTGACCCCTCTCAATGTTTCTGTGACCCCCTCAATCTCTCCGTGACCCCCCTCAATGTTTCTGTGACCCCCTCAATGGCTCCATCACCCCCTTAATGGCTCCATCACCCCCTCAATGGCTCCATGACCCCCCTCAATGTTTCTGTGACCCCCTCAATCTCTCCGTGACCCCCCTCAATGTTTCTGTGACCCCCTCAATGGCTCCATGACCCCCCTCAATGTTTCTGTGACCCCCTCAATCTCTCCGTGACCCCCTCAATGTTTCTGTGACCCCCTCAATCTCTCCGTGACCCCCCTCAATGTTTCTGTGACCCCCTCAATGTCTCCACGACCCCCCTCAATGTTTCTGTGACCCCCTCAATCTCTCCGTGACCCCCCTCAATGTTTCTGTGACCCCCTCAATCTCTCCGTGACCCCCCTCAATGTTTCTGTGACCCCCTCAATGCCTCCATCACCCCCCTCAATGTTTCTGTGACCCCCTCAATGTCTCCGTGACCCCCCTCAATGTTTCTCTGACCCCCTCAATCTCTCCGTGATCCCCCTCAATGTTTCTGTGACCCCCTCAATCTCTCCGTGACCCCCCTCAATGTTTCTGTGACCCCCTCAATCTCTCCATGACCCCCCTCAATGTTTCTGTGACCCCCTCAATGTCTCCGTGACCCCCCTCAATGTTTCTGTGACCCCCTCAATGGCTCCATGACCCCCCTCAATGTTTCTGTGACCCCCTCAATCTCTCCGTGACCCCCCTCAATGTTTCTGTGACCCCCTCAATCTCTCCGTGACCCCCCTCAATGTTTCTGTGACCCCCTCAATGGCTGCATGACCCCCCTCAATGTTTCTGTGACCCCCTTCAATGGCTGCATGACCCCCCTCAATGTTTCTGTGACCCCCTCAATGGCTCCATCACCCCCTCAATGGCTCCATCACCCCCTCAATGGCTCCGTCACCCCCTCAATGTTTCTGTGACCCCCTCAATGGCTCCATCACCCCCTCAATGGCTCCATCACCCCCTCAATGGCTCCATCACCCCCCTCAATGGCTCCATCACCCCCTCAATGGCTCCATCACCCCCTCAATGGCTCCATCACCCCCTCAATGGCTCCATCACCCCCCTCAATGGTTCCATCACCCCCTCAATGGTTCCATCACCCCCCTCAATGGCTCCATCACCCCCCTCGATGGCTCCATCACCCCCTCAATGGCTCCATCACCCCCCTCAATGGTTCCATCACCCCCTCGATGGCTCCATCACCCCCTCAATGGTTCCATCACCCCCTCAATGGCTCCATCACCCCCCTCAATGGCTCCATCACCCCCCTCAATGGCTCCATCACCCCCTCAATGGCTCCATCACCCCCTCAATGGCTCCATCACCCCCTCAATGGCTCCATCACCCCCTCAATGGCTCCATCACCCCCTCAATGGCTCCATCACCCCCTCAATGGCTCCATCACCCCCCTCAATGGCTCCATCACCCCCCTCAATGGCTCCATCACCCCCTCGATGGCTCCATCACCCCCTCAATGGCTCCATCACCCCCTCAATGGCTCCATCACCCCCCTCAATGGCTCCATCACCCCCTCAATGTTTCTGTGACCCCCTCAATGGCTCCATGACCCCCCTCAATGTTTCTGTGACCCCCTCAATGTCTCCACGACCCCCCTCAATGTTTCTGTGACCCCCTCAATCTCTCCGTGACCCCCCTCAATGTTTCTGTGACCCCCTCAATCTCTCCGTGACCCCCCTCAATGTTTCTGTGACCCCCTCAATCTCTCCGTGACCCCCCTCAATGTTTCTGTGACCCCCTCAATCTCTCCGCGACCCCCCTCAATGTTTCTGTGACCCCCTCAATCTCTCCATGACCCCCCTCAATGTTTCTGTGACCCCCTCAATCTCTCCATGACCCCCCTCAATGTTTCTGTGACCCCCTCAATGTCTCCACGACCTCCCTCAATGTTTCTGTGACCCCCTCAATCTCTCCGTGACCCCCCTCAATGTTTCTGTGACCCCCTCAATCTCTCCGCGACCCCCCTCAATGTTTCTGTGACCCCCTCAATGCCTCCATGACCCCCTCAATGTTTCTGTGACCCCCTCAATGTCTCCGTGACCCCCCTCAATGTTTCTCTGACCCCCTCAATCTCTCCGTGACCCCCCTCAATGTTTCTGTGACCCCCTCAATCTCTCCATGACCCCCCTCAATGTTTCTGTGACCCCCTCAATGTCTCCGTGACCCCCCTCAATGTTTCTGTGACCCCCTCAATGGCTCCATGACCCCCCTCAATGTTTCTGTGACCCCCTCAATGGCTCCATCACCCCCTCAATGGCTCCATCACCCCCTCAATGGCTCCGTCACCCCCTCAATGTTTCTGTGACCCCCTCAATGGCTCCATCACCCCCTCAATGGCTCCATCACCCCCTCAATGGCTCCATCACCCCCCTCAATGGCTCCATCACCCCCTCAATGGCTCCATCACCCCCTCAATGGCTCCATCACCCCCTCAATGGCTCCATCACCCCCTCAATGGCTCCATCACCTCCTCAATGGCTCCATCACCCCCTCAATGGCTCCATCACCCCCTCAATGTTTCTGTGACCCCCTCAATGGCTCCATCACCCCCTCAATGGCTCCATCACCCCCTCAATGGCTCCATCACCCCCTCAATGGCTCCATCACCCCCTCAATGGCTCCATCACCCCCTCAATGGCTCCATCACCTCCTCAATGGCTCCATCACCCCCTCAATGGCTCCATCACCCCCTCAATGGCTCCATCACCCCCTCAATGGCTCCATCACCCCCTCAATGGCTCCATCACCCCCTCAATGTTTCTGTGACCCCCTCAATGGCTCCATGACCCCCCTCAATGTTTCTGTGACCCCCTCAATGTCTCCGTGACCCCCCTCAATGTTTCTGTGACCCCCTCAATCTCTCCGTGACCCCCCTCAATGTTTCTGTGACCCCCTCAATCTCTCCGTGACCCCCCTCAATGTTTCTGTGACCCCCTCAATCTCTCCGTGACCCCCCTCAATGTTTCTGTGACCCCCTCAATGGCTCCATGACCCCCCTCAATGTTTCTGTGACCCCCTCAATCTCTCCGTGACCCCCCTCAATGTTTCTGTGACCCCCTCAATCTCTCCGTGACCCCCCTCAATGTTTCTGTGACCCCCTCAATCTCTCCGCGACCCCCCTCAATGTTTCTGTGACCCCCTCAATCTCTCCGTGACCCCCCTCAATGTTTCTGTGACCCCCTCAATCTCTCCATGACCCCCCTCAATGTTTCTGTGACCCCCTCAATGTCTCCGTGACCCCCCTCAATGTTTCTGTGACCCCCTCAATGGCTCCATGACCCCCCTCAATGTTTCTGTGACCCCCTCAATGGCTCCATGACCCCCCTCAATGTTTCTGTGACCCCCTCAATGTCTCCATCACCCCCTCAATGGCTCCATCACCCCCTCAATGGCTCCGTCACCCCCTCAATGTTTCTGTGACCCCCTCAATGGCTCCATCACCCCCCTCAATGGCTCCATCACCCCCCTCAATGTCTCCATCACCCCCTCAATGTTTCTGTGACCCCCTCAATGGCTCCATCACCCCCCTCAATGGCTCCATCACCCCCTCAATGTTTCTGTGACCCCCTCAATGGCTCCATGACCCCCCTCAATGTTTCTGTGACCCCCTCAATCTCTCCGTGGCCCCCCTCAATGTTTCTGTGACCCCCTCAATCTCTCCGTGACCCCCCTCAATGTTTCTGTGACCCCCTCAATCTCTCCGTGGCCCCCCTCAATGTTTCTGTGACCCCCTCAATCTCTCCGCGACCCCCCCCCCCCTCACCTTTTTGGGGTCCCAGGCAGGGCAGGTGCTCCCGGCGCAGCCCCCAGCGCTCCAGGGTGCGCAGGACGTTTTCGGGGTCCCCGGGGAGGGCCTCGTGCTGCAGGAACCGCAGGGCCCTCTCCTCGGGCCGTAGCCCCGTCAGCCGGTCCCGTAGCCACCGGGCCGGCCCCGCTCGCCACAGCAGCACCAGGTGGTGCCGGTAACGGAGCAGCAGAGAGAGCAGCAGCGGCACCAGCGCCAGCGCCAGCGGCACCATCGCCGGGGCTGGGGGCCATATAGGGGCTGGGGGGCCATATAGGGGGCTGGGGGGCCATATAGGGGCTGGGGGGCCATATAGGGGCTGGGGGCCATATAGGGGGGTGGGGGGCCATATAGGGGGCTGGGGGGCCATATAGAGGCTGGGGGGCCATATAGGGGCTGGGGGGCCATATAGGGGGCTGGGGGGCCATATAGGGGGCTGGGGGGCCATATAGGGAGCTGGGGGGCCATATAGGGGGCTGGGGGGCCATATAGGGGCTGGGGGGCCATATAGGGGGCTGGGGGGCCATATAGAGGGCTGGGGGGCCATATAGGGGGCTGGGGGGCCATATAGGGGGCTGGGGGGCCATATAGGGGGCTGGGGGGCCATATAGGGGGCTGGGGGGGCCATATAGGGGCTGGGGGGCCATATAGGGGGGTGGGGGGCCATATAGGGGGCTGGGGGGCCATATACAGGCTGGGGGGCCATATAGGGGGGTGGGGGGCCATATAGAGGGCTGGGGGGCCATATAGGGGGCTGGGGGGCCATATAGGGGGCTGGGGGGCCATATAGGGGGCTGGGGGGCCATATAGGGAGCTGGGGGGCCATATAGAGGCTGGGGGGCCATATAGGGGCTGGGGGGCCATATAGGGGCTGGGGGGCCATATAGGGGCTGGGGGGCCATATAGGGGCTGGGGGGCCATATAGGGGGCTGGGGGGCCATATAGAGGCTGGGGGGCCATATAGAGGCTGGGGGGCCATATAGGGGGCTGGGGGGCCATATAGGGGCTGGGGGGCCATATAGGGGCTGGGGGGCCATATAGGGGGCTGGGGGGCCATATAGGGGCTGGGGGGCCATATAGAGGCTGGGGGGCCATATAGGGGGCTGGGGGGCCATATAGGGGGCGGGGGGCCATATAGGGAGCTGGGGGGCCATATAGGGGGCTGGGGGGCCATATAGAGGCTGGGGGGCCATATAGGGGGCTGGGGGGCCATATAGGGGGCTGGGGGGCCATATAGGAGCTGGGGGGCCATATAGGGGCTGGGGGGCCATATAGGGGGGTGGGGGGGCCATATAGAGGCTGGGGGGCCATATAGGGGGCTGGGGGGCCATATAGAGGGCTGGGGGGCCATATAGGGGGCTGGGGGGCCATATAGGGGGCTGGGGGGCCATATAGGGGGCTGGGGGGCCATATAGGGAGCTGGGGGGCCATATAGAGGCTGGGGGGCCATATAGGGGGCTGGGGGGCCATATAGAGGGCTGGGGGGCCATATAGGGGGCTGGGGGGCCATATAGAGGGCTGGGGGGCCATATAGGGGGCTGGGGGGCCATATAGGGAGCTGGGGGGCCATATAGGGGGCTGGGGGGCCATATAGAGGCTGGGGGGCCATATAGGGGGCTGGGGGGCCATATAGGGGGCTGGGGGGCCATATAGAGGCTGGGGGGCCATATAGGGGGCTGGGGGGCCATATAGAGGCTGGGGGGCCATATAGAGGCTGGGGGGCCATATAGAGGGCTGGGGGGCCATATAGGGGGCTGGGGGGCCATATAGGGGCTGGGGGGCCATATAGGAGCTGGGGGGCCATATAGGGGGCTGGGGGGCCATATAGGGGGCTGGGGGGCCATATAGGGGGCTGGGGGGCCATATAGAGG
>JAUNZM010001242.1:0-67373 GCA_033459285.1 Clamator glandarius
TTTGAGGGGGGGCTTAGTGAGGTCTGAGGTTTTGGGGGGGCTGTTTGGGGGGGGGGGGTTGATTGGGGGGACATTTGGGGGGGCTGGGGGTGCTTTAGAGACCTGGGGGGTGTTTGAGGGGGGGCTTGGGGAGGTCTGAGGTTTTGGGGGGGCTGTTTGGGGGGTTGGGGGTGATTGCGGGGAACATTTTGGGGGTCTGGGGGTGCTTTAGAGACCTGGGGGGTGTTTGAGGGGGGGCTTGGGGAGGTCTGAGGTTTTGGGGGGGCTGTTTGGGGGGGTGGGGGTTGATTGGGGGGACATTTGGGGGGGCTGGAGGTGCTTTAGAGACCTGGGGGGTGTTTGAGGGGGGGCTTAGTGAGGTCTGAGGTTTTGGGGGGGCTGTTTGGGGGGGGTGGGGGTTGATTGGGGGGACATTTGGGGGTCTGGGGGTGCTTTAGAGACCTGGGGGGTGTTTGAGGGGGGGCTTGGGGAGGTCTGAGGTTTTGGGGGGCTTTTGGGGGGGTTGGGGGTTGATTGGGGGGACATTTGGGGGGGCTGGGGGTGCTTTAGAGACCTGGGGGGTGTTTGAGGGGGGGCTTGGGGAGGTCTGAGGTTTTGGGGGGGCTGTTTGGGGGGGTGGGGGTTGATTGGGGGGACATTTGGGGGGGCTGGAGGTGCTTTAGAGACCTGGGGGGTGTTTGAGGGGGGGCTTGGGGAGGTCTGAGGTTTTGGGGGGCTTTTTGGGGGGTTAGGGGGTGATTGGGGATGACATTTGGGGGGGCTGGGGGTGCTTTAGAGACCTGGGGGGTGTTTGAGGGGGGGCTTGGTGAGGTCTGAGGTGTTGGGGGGCTTTTTGGGGGGTTAGGGGGTGATTGGGGATGACATTTGGGGGGGCTGGGGGTGCTTTAGAGACCTGGGGGGTGTTTGAGGGGGGGCTTGGTGAGGTCTGAGGTGTTGGGGGGCTGGGGGGTGATTTGGGGGGGGGGCTATGGGGCATTTGGGGGGGCTGGGGGTGCTTTAGAGACCTGGGGGGTGTTTGGGGGGGAGTTAGGGAGGTCTGAGGTTTTGGGGGGCTGTTTGGGGGGGCTGAGGGGGTACTGGGGGGTTTTGGGGGTGCAATTATGGATTATTTTGGATCCGGGGGGGGCGGGAAAGAGGGAGGAGCTGATCTGGGGGAGTTGGGGTTATTGGGGGGGGGGGGGGGGGGCTATGGGGTATTTTGGGGGTTGGGGAGTTTTAGGGTCCCCCCCGACCCCCCCCCTTTTCTACCCCCCCAGGCTGATGTTCGTGAATATCTCCCCCCTGGAGGAAAACTTCGCCGAGTCCCTCAATTCCCTGCGATTCGCCAGCCAGGTTGGGGGGGGCTTTTTGGGGGGCTGGGGGTTGGTTTGGGGGTTGGTTTGTGGGATTTGGGGGGGCGAGAGGGCTGTTTTGGGTGGGGCAGGAGTGGGTTTGGGGGGGACTTTTGGGGCAGGGTGGCGGTTTTGGGGTTGTGGGTGAGTTTTGGGGGGGGCTGAAGGGGCTTTTTGGGGTCGGGGAGTAGTTTTGGGGGGGCTGAAGGGGCTTTTTGGGGTTGTGGGTGAGTTTTTGGGGGGGCTGAAGGGGCTTTTTGGGGTCGGGGAGTAGTTTTGGGGGGGCTGAAGGGGCTTTTTGGGGTTGTGGGTGAGTTTTTGGGGGGGCTGAAGGGGCTTTTTGGGGTCGGGGAGTAGTTTTGGGGGGGCTGAAGGGGCTTTTTGGGGTTGTGGGTGAGTTTTTGGGGGGGCTGAAGGGGCTTTTTGGGGTCGGGGAGTAGTTTTGGGGGGGCTGAAGGGGCTTTTTGGGGTTGTGGGTGAGTTTTGGGGGGGCTGAAGGGGCTTTTTGGGGTCGGGGAGTAGTTTTGGGGGGGCTGAAGGGGCTTTTTGGGGTTGTGGGTGAGTTTTGGGGGGGGCTGAAGGGGCTTTTTGGGGTCGGGGAGTAGTTTTGGGGGGGCTGAAGGGGCTTTTTGGGGTTGTGGGTGAGTTTTGGGGGGGCTAAAGGGGCTTTTTGGGGTTGTGGGTGAGTTTTGGGGGGCTGAAGGGGCTTTTTGGGGTCAGGGAGCAGTTTTGGGGGGGCTAAAGGGGCTTTTTGGGGTTGGGGGCAGTTTTGGAGGTGCTGAAGGGGCTTTTTGGGGTCGGGGTGCAGTTTTGGGGGCTAAAGGGGCTTTTTGGGGTCAGGGTGCAGTTTGGGGGGGACTGAAGGGGCTTTTTGGGGTCAGGTAGCAGTTTTGGGGGTGCTGAAGGGGCTTTTTGGGGTCGGGATGCAGTTTTGGGGGGACTGAAGGGGCTTTTTGGGGTCAGGGAGCAGTTTTGGGGAGGCTAAAGGGGCTTTTTGGGGTTGTGGGTGAGTTTGGGGGGGCTGAAGGGGCTTTTTAGGGTCGGGGGGCAGTTTTGGGGGGGCTAAAGGGGCTTTTTGGGGTTGGGGGCAGTTTGGGGGGGCTGAAGGGGCTTTTTGGGGTCAGGGAGCAGTTTTGGGGGTGCTGAAGGGGCTTTTTGGGGTTGGGGGGCAGTTTTGGAGGTGCTGAAGGGGCTTTTTGGGGTCGGGGGGCAGTTTTGGGCGGGGCTAAAGGGGCTTTTTGGGGTTGGGGGCAGTTTGGGGGGGCTGAAGGGGCTTTTTGGGGTCAGGGAGCAGTTTTGGGGGTGCTGAAGGGGCTTTTTGGGGTCGGGGTGCAGTTTTGGGGGGGCTAAAGGGGCTTTTTGGGGTTGGGGGGCAGTTTTGGAGGTGCGGAAGGGGCTTTTTGGGGTCGGGGTGCAGTTTTGGGGGGGCTGAAGGGGCTTTTTGGGGTTGGGGGCAGTTTGGGGGAGACTGAAGGGGCTTTTTGGGGTCAGGGAGCAGTTTTGGGGGGGCTAAAGGGGCTTTTTGGGGTCAGGGAGCAGTTTTGGGGGGGCTGAAGGGGCTTTTTGGGGTCAGGGGGCAGTTTTGGGGGGGGCTAAAGGGGCTTTTTGGGGTCAGGGAACAGTTTTGGGGGGGCTAAAGGGGCTTTTTGGGGTCAGGGAACAGTTTTGGGGGGGCTAAAGGGGCTTTTTGGGGTTGGGGGGCAGTTTGGGGGGGCTGAAGGGGCTTTTTGGGGTTGGGGCAGTTTGGGGGGGGCTGAAGGGGCTTTTTGGGGTCGGGGGTGCGGTTTTCGGGGGCCTGAGGGGGCTTTTTAGGGTCGGGGGGCAGTTTTGGGGGGGGGCTAAAGGGGCTTTTTGGGGTCGGGGGGCAGTTTTGGGGACCCCCCGGTTGATTTAGGGGTCCCCCCTCTCCCCCAGGTGAACTCGTGCATGGTGGGCACGGCCCATGCCAACAGGAAGTAGCTGCTCCAGGCCCCGCCCCTTCCGGCCCCGCCCCTCCAGGCCCCGCCCCCTCCATTGGTTTTATAATAAAGCTTTTACTGGTTTGCATCAATTAGGTGCTGGTGGCCGTGGGGCACGGGTAGGGGGGACTGGGATGGACTGGGATGGACTGGGTTGATGTCAATGAACTGGGATGGACTGGGATGGACTGGGATGGACTGGGTTGATGCCGATGGACTGGGATGGACTGGGATGGACTGGGTTGACGTCAATGAACTGGGTTGGACTGGGATGGACTGGGTTGATGTCAATGAACTGGGATGGACTGGGATGGACTGGGTTGATGTCAATGAACTGGGATGGACTGGGATGGACTGGGTTGATGTCAATGGACTGGGTTGGACTGGGTTGACGTCAATGAACTGGGTTGGACTGGGATGGACTGGGTTGATGCCGATGGACTGGGATGGACTGGGTTGACGTCAATGAACTGGGTTGGACTGGGATGGACTGGGTTGATGCCAATGAACTGGGATGGACTGGGATGGACTGGGATGGACTGGGCTGACGTCAGTCAACTGGGTTGGACTGGGATAGACTGGGTTGATGCCAATGAACTGGGTTGGACTGGGATGGACTGGGATGGAATGGGATGGACTGGGTTGACGTCAATAAACTGGGATGGACTGGGATGGACTGGGTTGACGTCAGTCAACTGGGTTGGACTGGGATGGACTGGGTTGACGTCAATGAACTGGGATGGACTGGGATGGACTGGGCTGACGTCAGTCAACTGGGTTGGACTGGGATAGACTGGGTTGATGCCAATGAACTGGGTTGGACTGGGATGGACTGGGATGACGTCAGTGAACTGGGTTGGACTGGGATGGACTGGGATGGACTGGGTTGACGTCAATGAACTGGGTTGGACTGAGATGGACTGGGATGACGTCAGTGAACTGGGTTGGACTGGGATGGACTGGGATGACGTCAGTGAACTGGGTTGGACTGGGATGGACTGGGTTGACGTCAATGAACTGGGTTGGACTGGGATGGACTGGGTTGATGTCAATGAACTGGGTTGGACTGGGATGATGTCAGTGAACTGGGTTGGACTGGGATGGACTGGGATGGACTGGGTTGATGTCAATGAACTGGGTTGGACTGGGATGGACTGGGTTGATGTCAATGAACTGGGTTGGACTGGGATGGACTGGGATGGACTGGGTTGATGTCAATGAACTGGGTTGGACTGGGATGGACTGGGTTGACGTCAATGAACTGGGTTGGACTGGGATGGACTGGGTTGACGTCAATGAACTGGGTTGGACTGGGATGGACTGGGTTGACGTCAATGAACTGGGTTGGACTGGGATGGACTGGGTTGATGTCAATGAACTGGGATGGACTGGGATAGACTGGGTTGATGCCAATGAACTGGGATGGACTGGGATAGACTGGGTTGATGCCAATGAACTGGGATGGACTGGGATGGACTGGGATGGACTGGGTTGATGTCAATGAACTGGGTTGGACTGGGATGGACTGGGTTGATGTCAATGAACTGGGTTGGACTGGGTTGGACTGGGTTGATGTCAATGAACTGGGTTGGACTGGGATGGACTGGGTTGATGTCAATGAACTGGGATGGACTGGGATAGACTGGGTTGATGCCAATGAACTGGGATGGACTGGGATGGACTGGGTTGATGTCAATGAACTGGGTTGGACTGGGATGGACTGGGTTGATGTCAATGAACTGGGTTGGACTGGGACGACGTCAGTGAACTGGGTTGGACTGGGATGGACTGGGATAGACTGGGTTGATGCCAATGAACTGGGATGGACTGGGTTGATGTCAATGAACTGGGTTGGACTGGGATGGACTGGGTTGATGTCAATGAACTGGGATGGACTGGGATGGACTGGGTTGACGTCAATGAACTGGGTTGGACTGGGATGGACTGGGTTGATGTCAATGAACTGGGATGGACTGGGATGGACTGGGTTGATGTCAATGAACTGGGATGGACTGGGATAGACTGGGTTGATGCCAATGAACTGGGATGGACTGGGATGGACTGGGATGGACTGGGATGGACTGGGATGGACTGGGTTGACGTCAATGAACTGGGTTGGACTGGGATGGACTGGGTTGATGTCGATGGACTGGGATGGACTGGGTTGATGTCAATGAACTTGGATGGACTGGGATAGACTGGGTTGATGCCAATGAACTGGGTTGGACTGGGATGGACTGGGTTGACGTCAATGAACTGGGATGGACTGGGATGGACTGGGCTGACGTCAGTCAACTGGGTTGGACTGGGATGGACTGGGTTGACGTCAATGAACTGGGTTGGATTGGGATGGACTGGGTTGATGTCAATGAACTGGGATGGACTGGGATGGACTGGGTTGACGTCAATGAACTGGGTTGGACTGGGATGGACTGGGTTGATGTCAATGAACTGGGATGGACTGGGATGGACTGGGTTGATGTCAATGAACTGGGATGGACTGGGATAGACTGGGTTGATGCCAATGAACTGGGATGGACTGGGATGGACTGGGATGGACTGGGATGGACTGGGATGGACTGGGTTGACGTCAATGAACTGGGTTGGACTGGGATGGACTGGGTTGATGTCGATGGACTGGGATGGACTGGGTTGATGTCAATGAACTTGGATGGACTGGGATAGACTGGGTTGATGCCAATGAACTGGGTTGGACTGGGATGGACTGGGTTGACGTCAATGAACTGGGATGGACTGGGATGGACTGGGCTGACGTCAGTCAACTGGGTTGGACTGGGATGGACTGGGTTGACGTCAATGAACTGGGTTGGATTGGGATGGACTGGGTTGATGTCAATGAACTGGGTTGGACTGGGATGGACTGGGTTGATGCCAATGAACTGGGATGGACTGGGATGGACTGGGATGACGTCAATGAACTGGGTTGGACTGGGATGGACTGGGTTGATGCCAATGGACTGGGATGGACTGGGATGGACTGGGCTGACGTCAGTCAACTGGGTTGGACTGGGATAGACTGGGTTGATGCCAATGAACTGGGTTGGACTGGGATGGACTGGGTTGACGTCAATGAACTGGGATGGACTGGGTTGACGTCAATGAACTGGGTTGGACTGAGATGGACTGGGATGACGTCAGTGAACTGGGTTGGACTGGGATGGACTGGGTTGATGTCAATGAACTGGGTTGGACTGGGATGGACTGGGTTGACGTCAATGAACTGGGATGGACTGGGATGGACTGGGTTGATGTCAATGAACTGGGATGGACTGGGATGGACTGGGTTGACGTCAATGAACTGGGTTGGACTGGGATGGACTGGGTTGATGTCGATGGACTGGGATGGACTGGGTTGATGTCAATGAACTGGGATGGACTGGGATAGACTGGGTTGATGCCAATGAACTGGGTTGGACTGGGATGGACTGGGTTGACGTCAATGAACTGGGATGGACTGGGATGGACTGGGCTGACGTCAGTCAACTGGGTTGGACTGGGATGGACTGGGTTGATGCCAATGAACTGGGTTGGACTGGGATGGACTGGGATGGACTGGGATGGACTGGGTTGACGTCAATGAACTGGGTTGGATTGGGATGGACTGGGTTGATGCCAATGAACTGGGTTGGACTGGGATGGACTGGGTTGATGTCAATGAAGTGGGATGGACTGGGATGGACTGGGATGACGTCAATGAACTGGGTTGGACTGGGATGGACTGGGTTGATGCCAATGGACTGGGTTGGACTGGGATGGACTGGGATGGACTGGGTTGATGTCAATGAACTGGGTTGGACTGGGATGGACTGGGTTGATGCCAATGAACTGGGTTGGACTGGGATGGACTGGGTTGATGTCAATGAAGTGGGATGGACTGGGATGGACTGGGATGACGTCAATGAACTGGGTTGGACTGGGATGGACTGGGTTGATGCCAATGGACTGGGTTGGACTGGGATGGACTGGGTTGACGTCAATGAACTGGGATGGACTGGGATGGACTGGGTTGACGTCAATGAACTGGGTTGGACTGGGATGGACTGGGCTGACGTCAGTCAACTGGGTTGGACTGGGATAGACTGGGTTGATGCCAATGAACTGGGTTGGACTGGGATGGACTGGGTTGACGTCAATGAACTGGGATGGACTGGGATGGACTGGGTTGACGTCAATGAACTGGGTTGGACTGAGATGGACTGGGATGACGTCAGTGAACTGGGTTGGACTGGGATGGACTGGGTTGATGTCAATGAACTGGGTTGGACTGGGATGGACTGGGTTGACGTCAATGAACTGGGTTGGATTGGGATGGACTGGGTTGATGTCAATGAACTGGGATGGACTGGGATGGACTGGGTTGATGTCAATGAACTGGGTTGGGCTGGGATGACGTCAGTGAACTGGGTTGGACTGGGATGGACTGGGATGGACTGGGTTGATGTCAATGAACTGGGTTGGACTGGGTTGGACTGGGTTGATGTCAATGAACTGGGTTGGACTGGGATGGACTGGGTTGATGTCAATGAACTGGGTTGGACTGGGATGGACTGGGTTGATGTCAATGAACTGGGATGGACTGGGATGGACTGGGATGACGTCAGTGAACTGGGTTGGACTGGGATGGACTGGGTTGATGTCAATGAACTGGGTTGGACTGGGTTGGACTGGGATGACGTCAGTGAACTGGGTTGGACTGGGATGGACTGGGTTGATGTCAATGGGACTGGGCTGGATGGGACACACCCCCCCCCCCCCCGTACCCCACATCCCCCATGTCCTCTAAGCCCTGGAACCCCCAAACCCCAGCCCTCTCCCCCCTCCCCTGCCCTCACCCCGGGGACCCCGGGAATGTGGGGTTGGGGGGGGGGGGCTGAGTCCCCCCTGGGGGGGTCTCGGGGTTTGGGGGACACGAGGATTGTGGGGATCGAGGGGAATCTGGGCGCCTGGGGCGGGGGGCGATGCTGGGGCTCCCCAGTCCCTTTTCTCCCTTTCGCTTTCGTTTCACAACCTGCGAGGCCAGGATCTGCCCGGCGACCGGTGACGTCACGAGGCTCCCCGCGCTGCCATTGGCCGGCGGGCGGCGGCTCCGCCAATGGGAGCGGGCGGGGCGGGGCAGGGCGCGCGGCGCGGGCTCTGAGGCGCGAGAGGAGCGGAGCGGGCGATGGCGTCGGGATGGGCTGCGGCCCTGGGGCTGCTGCTGGCGGTCCTGGGCGGCGTGGCGACCGGTGAGAGGGGGCTCGGGACCCCCGCCTGGGCTCTGGGACCCCCTGCACCCCCTTTTCCTTTGGCTTTGGGACCCCCCTATCCCTGAGTACTGGGACCCACCCCCAGGCACCAGGACTCCCCTGCACCCCCTTTGACTTTGGGACCCCCCTATCCCTTGAACCCCCCCCCATCCCTGAGTACTGGGACTCTCCCCCAGGCACCAGGACTCCCCTGCACCCCCTTTGACTTTGGGACCCCCCTATCCCTTGAACCCCCCCCATCCCTGAGTACTGGGACCCACCCCCAGGCACCAGGACTCCCCTGCACCCCCTTTGACTTTGGGACCCCCCTATCCCTTGAACCCCCCCCATCCCTGAGTACTGGGACCCACCCCCAGGCACCAGGACTCCCCTGCACCCCCTTTGACTTTGGGACCCCCCTATCCCTTGAACCCCCCCATCCCTGAGTACTGGGACTCTCCCCCAGGCACCAGGACTCCCCTGCACCCCCTTTTCCTGGGCTCAGGAACCTCCTGTACCCCTTTTTCCTTTGGCTTTGGGACCCCCCTATCCCTTGAACCCCCCCATCCCTGAGTACTGGGACTCTCCCCCAGGCACCAGGACTCCCCTGCACCCCTTTTTCTGGGCTCAGGGACCTCCCCTGCACCCCCTTTCCTTGGGCTTCCCTCCCCCCATCCCTTGAACCATCTCCATCCCTGGCCTCTAGAACCCCCTGTGCAGCCCCTTTTCTTCCTTCTCAGGGCACTGGGACCCCCATAGAATCCTCTTTCCAGGGCACTGGGTCCCCCCTCCCATTCCTCCATCCCTCCTGCACCCCTTTTTCTGGGCTCCAGAGCTCCCTTCCTTTGATGCCCTTCCTGCCCTCACCCCCCTAAATCTGCTTTTCTTGATACCAGGGACCCCCTACACCCCCATTTCTGGTCACCTCGAGTCCCTCACCCCCTGGGCCCCCCGACCCTGACTCCAGGGACCCCCTGGACCCCCATTTCTGGTCTCCACGTGACCCCAACCTCCTGGACCTCCCTGTCCTTGATGCCAGGGACCCCCTGGACCCCCTTTCCTTGTCACCAACGCCCCCTGGACCCTCTTTTCCTTCACCCCAGGCTCCCCCTTCTCTCCCGTTCCCTAGAACCAGGACCCCCGCCCAGACCCACCTCCCTCCCCCGAAGTCCCCCCCCACCTTGAAGCTGCCCCCGACCTCTGATCTTGTCCCCGAGGACCCCCCCAGCCATCCTTGTCACCCGCTGTGTCCCCACAGGACTCCACTCCCTGCGCTATTTTGATGTTGCGGTGACTAAGCCCAGCCTGGGGGTCCCCGAGTTCGTGATCGTGGGGTACGTGGATGGAAACCTCATTGTGCGCTACGACAGCGAGAGCAGGAGGATGATGCCCAGAGCAGAGTGGATGAAGGCCAACCTGGGTCAGCAGCACTGGGACACCCAGTCTGAGATCGCAAAGCGAAACCAGGAGTTCTACCGCTTAGGCCTGGACACGCTGCGACAGCGCTACAACCAGAGTGGGGGTGAGCGCGGGCTGGGGGGCTCCGTGGGGCTGGGCGAGTTCCCACCTGCCCCACAAGCTCCTGCCACACTTGTACCGACCCTTGTCTACCTGCTGTGGTTGCCCAAGGGCTCCCAGCCCCCTTCTCCCCCAGGCTGAGGGGTCCTGGCCGCCCCATCCCATCCTCACAATGCCTGGGATCCCCTGTGCCAGATCTGGGGGGGCTTCTGGTCCCCCCGTCCCATCCTCACCATGCCTGGGACCCCCTGTGCCAGATCTGGGGGGGCTTCTGGTCCCCCCATCTCATCCTCACCATGCCTGGGACCCCCTGTGCCAGATCTGGGGGGGCTTCTGGTCCCCCCATCTCATCCTCACAATGCCTGGGACCCCCTGTGCCACATCTGGGGGGGCTTCTGGTCCCCCCGTCCCATCCTCACAATGCCTGGGACCCCCTGTGCCGGATCTGGGGGGGCTTCTGGTCCCCCCATCCCATCCTCATCATGCCTGGGACCCCCTGTGCCAGATCTGGGGGGGCTTCTGGTCCCCCCGTCCCATCCTCAGAATGCCTGCGACCCCCTGTGCCACATCTGGGGGGACTTCTGGTCCCCCCGTCCCATCCTCACAATGCCTGGGACCCCCTGTGCCAGATCTGGGGGGGCTTCTGGTCCCCCCGTCCCATCCTCACAATGCCTGGGACCCCCTGTGCCAGATCTGGGGGGGCTTCTGGTCCCCCCGTCCCATCCTCACAATGCCAGGGATCCCCTGTGCCACATCTGGGGGGGCTTCTGGTCCCCCCGTCCCATCCTCACAATGCCTGGGACCCCCTGTGCCAGATCTGGGGGGGCTTCTGGTCCCCCCATCCCATCCTCATCATGCCTGGGACCCCCTGTGCCACATCTGGGGGGGCTTCTGGTCCCCCCGTCCCATCCTCACAATGCCTGGGACCCCCTGTGCCAGATCTGGGGGGGCTTCTGGTCCCCTCATGCTATGTCCTTGTGCCCCCCCGTGGCATTTGTGCCCCCAGGACGCCGTGGGGCTGGGTGCAGGGGGGGCCGCCTCATGGATTTCTGGGAGACGCCGAGCGCTGTGGGCCCCGAGCAGGACTGGGAGCAGCTCTCGTGCTTTGGGGTTCAACACCGGGGGTCCGTGCCCCGCTGAAGGCCCAGGGCTTCAGCAGCCCCTCACCCCAAATCGTGTTTTAGGAGTTCACGCGATTCAGAACATGTACGGCTGCGACCTTCTGGAGAACAACGGCACCAAGGGGTATGACCAGTACGCCTATGATGGGAAGGCCTTCATCTCCTGGGACATGGACAGCATGAAGTTCATCGCGGCGGACGCCGGGGCGGTCGCCACCAAGATAAACTGGGAGAAGGATGATGTAGTCGCTGGGCAGCTTGAAAACTACGTGGAGAACATCTGCATCCCGGCGTTGAAGGATTATCTGAGCTACGGGCAGCGGGTGCTGGAGAGGAAAGGTGAGGGCGAGACGGCGAGCGGCCGGCGCGGGCGCGTGTGCCGCCGCTGACCCCAATCCCTTCCCCAGAGCTGCCCACGGTCCTGGTGTCGGGGAAGAAAACCGGGGAGTTCCTCACCTTGCGCTGCCGCGTTTACGGCTTCTACCCCCGGGGCATCACCGTCAACTGGCTGAGGGACAACGAGATGAGGGACCAGGACACCACGTGGAGCGGCACCGTGCCCAACGACGACGGCACCTTCTACGCGGCGGCCGACATCGTCATCCGCCCGGAGGAGAAGGAGAAGTACCGGTGCCGCGTGGACCACACCAGCCTGGGCCAGCCCCAACTCTACGTGTGGGATGAGTCTTTGCAGAGAAAGACCAACAACATCCTCCTCATCGTCGGGGCCGTGGTTGGCGCCGTCCTGCTGGTCATCTTCATCATCGCTGGAATTGCCTTCTGGATGCTCAAGTCGGGTAAAGCGCCGGGGCCGGTGGTGCCGAGGGGTGTGGGAGGAAGGCCCGGCAGCGCCGTGCCGGCGATGCCGATGCCTCTTTCTCTCCGCAGGGAAGCAGAAGGAATACTACACCAAGGCATCGAGTGAGTACCGGCGGCACGGCTGCCTCGGGGTGGCCTCCGGGCTCCGGTTTGTGGCCGCTGCCGGCGTTTCCCGATCCCCCGTCCTTCCTTTGCCGCCCCTTTTCCGAGCGGAAGAGGTGGAATCCGGTGTCGCCAGCCGCCGGGCTGGCGGCTCACGGCTGTTTCTCTCCTTGCAGGTGCCGACACGGGGATTGGCAGCTCAGGGTCAGTACAGGGGGGGGCCTAACGGGAGCTGGGGACACCGAGGTGGCCCTGGGTGACACCGTCTCTTCCTCTGTCCCTGCAGGGAGCGCAGCCTGAACGTGTCCCCGACGCTCATCGCGGCCGGAGGAGCTGGGGAAGGGTTGGAGCTGCTGGCAGAGAAAGACTGCGCCGCGACGGCTCCCGGCACTGCGTGAAATCCCTCTTTCTGCGTCTCTAATTAAGCCCTGTAATTATCATGGAATCGTAGAATCACTAGGTTGGAAACCACCCGCTGCATCGTCGAGTCCGACCATTCCTAGCCATCGCTAATTAAGTTGGTTCCTGCAATTAATTCGCTTAGTGTTGAGGTTGATGCTTGAGTTTTTCCACATTTACACGCGCCCTAAGTGCACAATAAAGGCCTGGTGCCTCTCGGCGGGTCCTGCCTCCTCACGCGGTGCCGGTTTGAGTTGCCATCAAGTTGGGTTCCTTCCTTCTAGTCCAGCATGGGGTCGGGACAGGGGTTTGTGACCCCAGCTGTGGTGGGGACGTGGTGATGGATCTCGGCGGCGTTGGAAACGTAGAGATCTGGATGTGGTGAGGACGTGGCAATGGATCTCGGCGGCGTTGGAAACGTAGAGATCTGGATGTGGTGAGGACGTGGCGATGGATCTCAGCGGCGTTGGAAACGTAGAGATCTGGATGTGGTGAGGACGTGGCGATGGATCTCAGCAGCGTTGGAAACGTAGGGATGATCTAAATGGTGGTGGGGACATGGTGATGGATCTCAGCGGCATTGGAAACATAGGGATGATCTAAATGGTGGTGGGGACACGGTGCTGGATCTCAGCGGCATTGGAAACGTAGGGATCTGGATGTGGTGAGGACGTGGATCTCAGCGTTGGAAACATAGGGATGATCTAAATGGTGGTGGGGACATGGTGATGGATCTCAGCGGCGTTGAAAACGCAGGGATCTGGATGTGGTGAAGACGTGATGGATCTCAGCAGCGTTGGAAACGTAGGGATGATCTAAATGGTGGTGGGGACATGGTGATGGATCTCAGCGGCGTTAGAAATGTAGGGATGATCTGAATGGTGATGGGGACATGGTGATGGATCTCAGCGGCGTTGAAAACGCAGGGATCTGGATGTGGTGAGGACGTGGCGATGGATCTCAGCAGCGTTGGAAACGTAGGGATGATCTGAATGGTGATGGGGACACGGTGCTGGATCTCAGCGGCATTGGAAACGTAGGGATCTGGATGTGGTGAAGACGTGGTGCTGGATCTCAGCAGCGTTGGAAACATAGGGATGATCTAAATGGTGGTGGGGACTTGGTGATGGATCTCAGCGGCGTTGAAAACGCAGGGATCTGGATGTGGTGAAGACGTGGTGATGGATCTCGGCGGCGTTGGAAACGTAGGGATGATCTGAATGGTGCTGGGGACTCGGTGATGCAGCCGAACGTGTTGATGAGTTTTAGATACGACTGTAGAGCTTGAAACTAGATGTGAAGGGGGGTGAAACGATAAACGGGAGGAACGGGAAGATCTTGTAGGACAAAGGGGATCGTCACCGTCATGGAAACGTGGTGGGATACAAACTCTTCACGCGGGAGAGGAAAGGGGGGGAGAGTGACACGTCCTCCCCGCCTCAAGCCACTGGAGAGGCGGCTGCTTTGCTGAGCCACGAGGTGGAGAGGGACCAGGCGAAGGTCTGGTGGCCGCTCCGGGTCGGTGGCCACGTCAAAGCCCGTCTGTGCCGCGAGGATGAGGAGGGGAGAGCGAGCGATGACGCGTTTGCCTCTCGGGGCGACCAAACCGGCCTGTGGTCACCCTCCCACCTCCTCCCACGTGGCCGGCAGGTACCTGGAAGTGCGAAACGGAACCGAGGACTCGGCGGTGTCCTCGAAACCAAAACGTTAATAAGATTTGTATGAGTTTTGTGATGGAAACGTCCCCGATTTACGACCCGGGAGTCCTCTGGGTTCCGTCACGTGGGTGGAGGTTGCACCGTTGTCCCCCCCTCATCGTGGGATTGGGCCTATTGGATGTTGTCGCTCCAGAAGGGACTAGAAGACGACGCGAGGAAGAAATCGGAGCTCCCTCTCGGCTGGCCGGAGAACCCCCCACAACGGCCTCGTCCACAACCCACGGGCACCGGAATGTTTGCGGAAGCTTCCAGCTTGGAGGAAACATCTAAAGACTCCGTCGCCGAAGTCCATACAGGTCGTATAGTTCTTTCCGATCCTTACGGGATGCGAACGTCGGCCTAGGCCTAAGCTTGTGGGTTTGACTTAGAATTGTAATAAACTAAACGTTTAAATACGATTCCGGGTCCTACTCTGTCTACCTGAGGAGCGTGACAGAAAAACGGGCGTAGGCGTAGAATCGGAGAATCCGAATCCCAGAATCGCCAGGTTGGGAGAGACCCACGGATCACCGAGTCCAACCATCCCCATCAATCACTAACTCGTGTCCCTCAGCGCCTCGTCCACCCGGCCCTTAAACCCCTCATGGAAGGGGACTCGACCCCCTCCCTCTTCCAGCACCCAACGACCCTTTCCGTGAAGATTTTTTCCCTAATATCCAGCCTGAGCCTCCCCTGGTGGAGCTCGAGGCCGTTCCCTCTCGTCCTGTCCCTTGGGAGAAGAGCCCAGCTCCCTCCTCTCCACAAGCTCCTCTCAGGGAGCTGGAGAGAGCAACGAGGTCTCCCCTCAGCCTCCTCTTCTCCAGGATAAACCCCCCCAGGTCCTTCAGATGCTCCTCTTCTTCTCCAGCCCCTTCCCCAGCTTCGTTGCTCTTCTCTGGAGGCTCCAGAGGGAGGGATGGAGGGATGGTTGGATGGAGAGAGGGATGGATGATGGATGGATGGATGGATTAAAGAAGGAGGGAGGGACAGGGGTGAATGGATGGATGGAGAATGGAAGATGAGTGGAAGGAGAATGGATGATGGATGGATGGATGGATGGATGGATGGATGGATGGATGAGGGATGGATAAAAGAAGGATGGATATATGGATGAATGATGATGGATGGATGAGGGTGAACACGTGGATGAAGAATGGAAGATGAGCGGAAGGACATTGGATGGATGGATGATCAGAGAATCCCAGAATCACCAGGTTGGAAGAGACCCGGTGGATCATGGAGTCCAACCATCCCCATCAATCACTAACCCGTGTCCCTCAGCGCCTCGTCCACCCGTCCCTTAAACCCCTCATGGAAGGGGACTCAACCCCCTCCCTGGGCAGCCTCTGCCAGGACCCGATGACCCTTCCCATGAAATATTTTTTCCCAATGTCCATCCTGAACGTCCCCTGGTGGAGCTGGAGGCCATTCCCTCTCCTCCTGTCCCCTGTCCCTTGGGAGAAAGTGCTTGTAGGGGCTTTGTGGTGCCTCTCACGATTCCTTTGACGGGATCAACTGGAGCCTCTAACAACATTAAAATCCAGGAATCGTATCCTCCCCTAAGATTCCTTGGGCTCACGTGGCTGAGGGTTAGTGACCGACCACCCCGTTCTCCTACCGGAACTTCTGATTTCCTGGGTTACCTCATTCCATGAAGGAACGAGGCCCCTCGGCACAAGGAGGACGTTGAGGGTCTGGAGCCTCCAGAGAAGAGCAACGAAGCTGGGGAGGGGGCTGGAGAAGAAGAGGAGCATCTGAGGGACCTGGGGGGGTTCAGCCTGGAGAAGAGGAGGCTGAGGGGAGACCTCGTCGCTCTCTCCAGCTCCCGGAGAGGAGGGAGCTGGGCTCTTCTCCCAAGGGCCAGGGGACAGGATGAGAGGGAATGGCCTCGAGCTCCACCAGGGGAGGCTCAGGATGGACATTGGGAAAAAATATTTCATGGGAATGGTCATCGGGTCCTGGCAGAGGCTGCCCAGGGAGGGGGTTGAGTCCCCTTCCATGAGGGGTTTAAGGGACGGGTGGACGAGGCGCTGAGGGACACGGGTTAGCGATTGATGGGGATGGTTGGACTCCATGATCCGCTGGGTCTCTTCCAACCTGGTGATTCTAGGATTCTCTGATCATCCATCCATCCAATGTCCTTCCGCTCATCTTCCATTCTTCATCCACGTGTTCACCCTCGTCCATCCATCCATCCTTCATCCGTATATCCATCCTTCTTTTATCCATCCCTCTTCCTTCCATCCATCCATCCTTCATCCATATATCCATCCCTCTTCCTTCCATCCATCCATCATTCATCCATATATCCTTCTTTTATCCATCCCTCTTCCATCCATCCATCCATCCTTCCATCCATCCTTCCATCATTTATCCATATATCCATCCCTCTTCCATCCATCCATCCATCCATCCATCCTTCCATCCATCCATCATTCATCCATATATCCATCCCTCTTCCATCCATCCATCCATCCATCCATCCATCCATCCATCCATCCATCCATCCATCATTCATCCATATATCCATCCTTCTTTTATCCATCCCTCTTCCATCCATCCATCCATCCATCCATCCATCCATCCATCCATCCATCATTCATCCATATATCCATCCCTCTTCCTTCCATCCATCCATCCATCCATCCATCCATCCATCCATCCATCCATCCATCCATCCTCCTTCCACTCATCCTTCCTAGATGGCCTCGATGTTCCGTCATCGACTGGAATGATCCAACCTACAAATTCCCGTCCCCCCAGCGCCCCCGTTGCCGGCCCCATCCCTGCAGACCCTTCCCGCCGCCCCGTTTCCAAGGGGCCCCGACAGATCCTGGCTGCAAAGAGAAGGACTTTATTGTCACCTCCGTGTCACTGGTGGCCCCAGCGGGGACCACACTCCTGTGTCACAGCTCACATGGTCCCTGGTCACAGCTCTTGGTGTCCCCGTCCCTGCTCCTGGTGGCCCCATCCATGTCCTCAGCAATCCCATCTCCTCTCCTGGTGGCCCCATCCACGTTCTTAATGTCCCCAACCCTTAGTGTCCCCATCCCTGCTCCTCGTGTCCCCATCCATGTTCTTAATGTCCTTGACCCTTGGTGTCCCCATCCCTGCTCCTGGTGTCCCCATCCATGTTCTTAATATCCCTAACCCTTGGTGTCCCCAACCCTTGGTGTCCCCATCCCTGATGTTCCTAATGTCCCCAACCCTTGGTGTCCCCATCCCTGCTCCTGGTGTCCCCATCCCTGATGTTCCTAATGTCCCCAGCCCTTGGTGTCCCCATCCCTGATGTTCCTACTGTCCCCAACCCTTGGTGTCCCCATCCCTGATGTTCCTAATGTCCCCAACCCTTGGTGTCCCCATCCCTGATGTTCTTAATGTCCCCAACCCTTGCTGTCCCCATCCATGTTCTTAATGTCCCCAACCCTTGGTGTCCCCATCCCTGCTCCTGGTGTCCCCATCCCTGATGTTCCTAATGTCCCCAACCCTTGGTGTCCCCATCCCTGCTCCTGGTGTCCCCATCCCTGATGTTCCTAATGTCCCCAGCCCTTGGTGTCCCCATCCCTGCTCCTGGTGTCCCCATCTCTGATGTTCCTAATGTCCCCAACCCTTGGTGTCCTCATCCCTGATGTTCCTAATGTCCCCAGCCCTTGGTGTCCCCATCCCTGCTCCTGGTGTCCCCATCTCTGATGTTCCTAATGTCCCCAACCCTTGGTGTCCCCATCCCTGCTCCTGGTGTCCCCATCCCTGATGTTCTTAATGTCCCCAACCCTTGCTGTCCCCATCCATGTTCTTAATGTCCCCAACCCTTGGTGTCCCCATCCCTGATGTTCCTAATGTCCCCAACCCTTGCTGTCCCCATCCATGTTCTTAATGTCCCCAACCCTTGGTGTCCCCATCCCTGCTCCTGGTGTCCCCATCCCTGATGTTCTTAATGTCCCCAACCCTTGCTGTCCCCATCCCTGCTCCTGGTGTCCCCATCCCTGATGTTCCTAATGTCCCCAACCCTTGGTGTCCCCATCCCTGCTCCTGGTGTCCCCATCCCTGATGTTCCTAATGTCCCCAACCCTTGGTGTCCCCATCCCTGCTCCTGGTGTCCCCATCCCTGATGTTCTTAATGTCCCAGTCCCCTACTCCCAGTGTCCCCATCCCCCAGTGTCCCCATCCCTGCTTTCAGTGTCACCATCCTGGCTTGTGGTCTCCTCATTTCTGCTTCTGGCGTCTCCATCTCCGGTCCCGGTGTCCCCGTTGCGGTTTCCACCGTCCCCGTCCATGTCCTCGGTGTCCCCATCCCTTGGTGTCCCCCTCCCCGTGTCACCCCCCGTCCCCCCGCCTCTCCCACCCTGGAACAGACGCCAGGAGCGGGTCCCGGGGCGCAGAAGCTCCTTGGGGTCCTCCAGCTCCCGCAGGCGCCCGCCCTCCAGCACGGCCACTCGCGGCGCCCGCGCGGCCAGGGCCACCTGCCCCGTCACCAGCAGCACCGAGCGCCCCGACCCAGCGGCCCCAAACAGCTCCTGCTCCACCTGCGGGGGGACAACGGGGGGACGGGGAGAGAAGGGACGTGGGACCAAGGATCAGGAGGACGTGGGACCAAGGATCTAGAGGACATGGGACCAAGGGGATGGAGAGAGACATGGGACCAAGGGGATGGGGAGAGAAGGGACATGGGACCAAAGATCTAGAGGACATGGGAGCAAGGGGATGGAGAGAGACATGGGACCAAGGATCTAGAGGACATGGGACCAAGGGGATGGAGAGAGAAGGGACGTGGGACCAAGGATCAGGAGGACGTGGGACCAAGGGGATGGAGAGAGACATGGGACCAAGGGGATGGAGAGAGACATGGGACCAAGGATCTAGAGGACATGGGACCAAGGGGATGGGGAGAGAAGGGACATGGGACCAAAGATCTAGAGGACATGGGAGCAAGGGGATGGAGAGAGACATGGGACCAAGGATCTAGAGGACATGGGACCAAGGGGATGGAGAGAGACATGGGACCAAGGGTCTAGAGGACATGGGACCAAGGGGATGGGGAGAGAAGGGACGTGGGACCAAAGATCTAGAGGACATGGG
Organism: Clamator glandarius; assembly: GCA_033459285.1. Taxonomy (NCBI): domain Eukaryota; kingdom Metazoa; phylum Chordata; class Aves; order Cuculiformes; family Cuculidae; genus Clamator; species Clamator glandarius. Next base: position 19,268 of record JAUNZM010001242.1, read on the forward strand.
ACCAAGGGGATGGAGAGAGAAGGGACGTGGGACCAAGGGGATGGAGAGAGACATGGGACCAAGGGTCTAGAGGACATGGGACCAAGGGGATGGAGAGAGACATGGGACCAAGGGTCTAGAGGACATGGGACCAAGGGGATGGAGAGAGACATGGGACCAAGGGTCTAGAGGACATGGGACCAAGGGGATGGAGAGAGAAGGGACGTGGGACCAAGGGGATGGCGAGAGACATGGGACCAAGGATCTAGAGGACATGGGAGCAAGGGGATGGGGAGAGAAGGGACATGGGACCAAGGATCTAGAGGACATGGGACCAAGGGGATGGAGAGAGAAGGGACGTGGGACCAAAGATCTAGAGGACATGGGACCAAGGGGATGGAGAGAGAAGGGACATGGGACCAAGGGGATGGAGAGAGACATGGGACCAAGGGGATGGAGAGAGAAGGGACATGGGACCAAGGGTCTAGAGGACATGGGACCAAGGGGATGGAGAGAGAAGGGACATGGGACCAAGGATCTAGAGGACATGGGAGCAAGGGGATGGAGAGAGAAGGGACGTGGGACCAAGGATCAGGAGGACGTGGGACCAAGGATCTAGAGGACATGGGACCAAGGGGATGGAGAGAGACATGGGACCAAGGGTCTAGAGGACATGGGACCAAGGGGATGGAGAGAGACATGGGACCAAGGATCTAGAGGACGTGGGACCAAGGATCTAGAGAACTTAGGAGCAAGGGGATGGCGAAAGCAGGGACATGGGACCAAGGATCTAGAGGACATGAGAGCAAGAGGATGGAGAGAGACATGGGACCAAGGATCTAGAGGACGTGGGACCAAGGATCTAGAGAACTTGGGATCAAGGGGATGGAGAGAGACATGGGACCAAGGATCTAGAGGATGTGGGAGCAAGGATCTAGAGGACATGGGATCAAGGGGATGGAGAGAGACATGGGACCAAGGATCTAGAGAACTTGGGATCAAGGGGATGGAGAGAGACATGGGACCAAGGGTCTAGAGAATGTGGGATCAAGGGGATGGAGAGAGAAGGGACACGGGACCAAGGACCTAGAGGACATGGGACCAAGAGGATGGAGAGAGACATGGGACTAAGGATCTAGAGGACATGGGACCAAGGATCTAGAAAATGTGGGATCAAGGGGATGGAGAGAGCAGGGACATGGGACCAAGGATCTAGAGGACATGGGATCAAGGATCTAGAGGACGTGGGACCAAGGATCTAGAGGACATGGGACCAAGGATCTAGAGGACATGGGACCAAGGATCTAGAGGACGTGGGACCAAGGATCTAGAGGACGTGGGACCAAGGATCTAGAGGACATGGGACCAAGGGGATGGAGAGAGAAGGGACATGGGACCAAGGATCTAGAGAATGTGGGAGCAAGGGGATGGAAAGAGAAGGGACTTGGGACCGAGGACCTAGAGGACATGGAAGTGACGACCTAGGGGACATGGGACCAAGGGGACTTGGGGAGCAGGGACACAGGGGACTTGGGATCAAGGACCTAGGGGACATGGGGACAGGGACCAAGGACCTTGGAGACACGGCAACTAGGGACCTGGGGACCAAGGGGATACTGGAACCAAGGGGACCGTGGAGATGATGGAAGTGAGGACCGAGGGGACACTGGAACCAAGGGGACACTGGAACCAAGGGGACCGTGGAGATGATGGAAGTGGAGACCACGAGGACCCAGGGGCCGATGGAAAGAGGGGAACCAGGGGACCGGAGGAGGGGACCGAGGTGCCACCACCCACCTGCCGGCAGGTCTCGGCGTCCAGGGCGCTGGTGGGCTCGTCGAGGACGAGGAGCCGCGGGTCCCTCAGCAGAGCGCGGGCGATGGCCACCGCTTGCCGCTGGCCCCCGGAGAGCTGCCCACCCAGCTCGCCCACCTCTGCGCGAGACGGGGCTCAGCGGAGGGGGACACGGGGACGAGGAGATTGGGGGACACACACACACACGCACACGCGTCCTACCTGTCTCGTAGCCGCGGGGCAAGCGGGAGATGAAGGCGTGAGCGCCCGCCCGGCGAGCGGCCAGGGCCACCTGCGCTGGTGGCCACAGGCCCAGCCCGTATGAGATGTTGTCGTGGAGGGAGCGCGAGAAGAGCAGAGGCTCCTGCGGGACAGAGGCCACCTGCGGGGAGGGACACGATGGGGACAGCTGGGGACGTGGCAGGGGACACAGGGACACAGTGAGGAGGTGGTGGGGGACACGGTGAGGACAGCTGGGGACGTGGGGACATGGTAGGGAGGTGGCAAGGGATGCAAGGACACAGTGAGGAGATGTTTGGGGACACGGTGGGGACAGCTGGGGACATGGCAGGGGACACGGACAACTTGGGACACGGGGAATGTGGTGGAGAGGTGGCAAGGGACACAGTGGGGACAGCTGGGGATGTGGAAGGGAGGTGGCAGGGGACACAAGGACACAGTGAGGAGGTGGTGGAGGACACGGTGGGGACAGATAGGGACGTGGCAGGGGACATGGACAATGTGGGACATGGGGACATGCTGGAGAGGTGGCAGGGGACACAGTGGGGACAGCTGGGGACCCAGGAGTGGTGGGAACCCATGGGGGACACTTGGTGGCGTTGGCTTGGGGACCCGTTAGAGACTGTTGGTGACCCAGGAGTGGTGGGAACCCATGGGGGACACCTGGTGGCATTGGCTTGGGGACCCGTTGGAGCCAACTGGTGACCCAGGAGTGGTGGGAACCCATGGGGGACACCTGGTGACATTGGCTTGAGGACCCATTGGAGACGGTTGGTGACCCAGGAGTGGTGGGAACCCATGAGGGACACCTGGTGACATTGGCTTGAGGACCCGTTGGAGACGGTTGGTGACCCAGGAGTGGTGGGAACCCATGGGGGACACCTGGTGACATTGGCTTGGGGACCCATTGGAGATGGTTGGTGACCCAGGAGTGGTGGGAACCCATGGGGGACACCTGGTGGCATTGGCTTGGGGACCCGTTGGAGATGGTTGGTGACCCAGGAGTGGTGGGAACCCATGGGGGACACCTGGTGACATTGGCTTGAGGACCCGTTGGAGACGGTTGGTGACCCAGGAGTGGTGGGAACCCATGGGGGACACCTGGTGGCGTTGGCTTGAGGACCCGTTGGAGACAGTTGGTGACCCAGGAGTGGTGGGAACCCATGGGGGACACCTGGTGGCATTGGCTTGGGGACCCGTTGGAGCCAACTGGTGACCCAGGAGTGGTGGGAACCCATGGGGGACACCTGGTGACGTTGGCTTGGGGACCCGTTGGAGACAGTGGGTGACCCAGGAGTGGTGGGAATCCATGGGGGACACCTGGTGACATTGGCTTGAGGACCCGTTGGAGACGGTTGGTGACCCAGGAGTGGTGGGAACCCATGGGGGACACCTGGTGACGTTGGCTTGGGGACCCGTTGGAGCCAACTGGTGACCCAGGAGTGGTGGGAACCCATGGGGGACACCTGGTGACATTGGCTTGAGGACCCGTTGGAGCCAACTGGTGACCCAGGAGTGGTGGGAACCCATGGGGGACACCTGGTGACATTGGCTTGAGGACCCGTTGGAGACAGTGGGTGACCCAGGAGTGGTGGGAACCCATGGGGGACACCTGGTGACGTTGGCTTGAGGACCCGTTGGAGCCAACTGGTGACCCAGGAGTGGTGGGAACCCATGGGGGACACCTGGTGGCATTGGCTTGAGGACCCGTTGGAGACGGTTGGTGACCCAGGAGTGGTGGGAACCCATGGGGGACACCTGGTGACACTGGCTTGAGGACCCGTTGGAGACGGTTGGTGACCCAGGAGTGGTGGGAACCCATGGGGGACACCTGGTGACGTTGGCTTGGGGACCCGTTGGAGCCAACTGGTGACCCAGGAGTGGTGGGAACCCATGGGGGACACCTGGTGACACTGGCTTGGGGACCCGTTGGAGACAGTGGGTGACCCAAGAGTGGTGGGAACCCATGGGGGACACCTGGTGACGTTGGCTTGAGGACCCGTTGGAGCCGCCAGGTGACCCCGAGGCGGTGGGGACGCGTTGGGGACGGGGTGTGACAGGGACAATGGTGGCACCTGGCGGCGCAGGTAGACGTGCTGGTAGGCAGCGAGGGGTTGTCCGTCCAGGAGGACCCTCCCGGCCACCGGCGTGTGAAGGTGCAGGACCAGGGCCACCAGGGTGCTCTTCCCAGACCCCGGCGGGGCCACCACGGCCAGGACCTCTCCGGGACGCAGCTCCAGGGACACGCCCTGCGGGGACACAGGGTGACGCCAGCGTGACAGCACCTGGTGGCCCCCCCAGTGAGGACCACCAGGTGTCCTCCTCCGTGACCCCCCGTCCCCCCGTCCCACCTTGAGGACGGGCTCCTCTTGGCCAGGGTAGGAGAACCAGACGTCCTCGAGCTGGAGGTGACCCCGCAGGACATCGGGGGCCAAGGTCCCCGCAGGTGGCATCGCCTCCTCGTGGTCCAGCAGCTCGAAGATCTTCTCCGAGGAGCCCATGGCCTTGTTGAGGTCGGGGAAGGAGCTGAGCACGGCCTGGGGGGGGACGAGACGCGGCTGGGAGGACATGGGGACCAGGCTTGGGGACACAGGGGACAGGGAGGGGTCCGTGGGGACATAGAGGGACAACCCTGGGGACACAGGGGACAGGGAGGGGTCCGTGGGGACATAGAGGGACAACCCTGGGGACACAGGGGACAGGGAGGGGTCCGTGGGGACCCTGAGGGACAACCCTGGGGACACAGGGGACATGGAGAACCCAAGGAAACGGTGGGGCCAGCACGTGAAGGTGACAAGGAGGACACGGGGACATGTTGGGGCCACGGTGTCCCCGGGGTCACCTCCACGGCGTCGCTGAGCTGCTCCTGGTAGATGAGGAAGGTGACGAGGTCCCCAGGGGTGACGCGCCCCGAGGCCACCAGCTGCTGCCCGTAGTAGAGGATCCCGAGCTTGAGGAGCAGCGTGGAGAACTGGGGACACCGCGGCGAGGTCACCACGGGCAGGTGGCCCCGTCACCCCCCCCCCCCCCCGCAAGCCAAAGCCACCTCTCCCCTCGGAGGCGGAGGTCCCAGGCTTGGTTTGTCACCTCCTCCAGTCTCCAGCCCCGTCCCACCACGTCCCCATGTCCTCCAACCCCATCCCTGTGACCTCCAGCCCTGTCCCACCACGTCCCCATGTCCTCCAACCCCATCCCTGTGACCTCCAGCCCCATCCCACCACGTCCCCATGTCCTCCAACCCCATCCCTGTGACCTTGAACCCCATCCCACCACGTCCCCATGTCCTCCAACCCCATCCCTGTGACCTCCAGCCCTGTCCCACCACGTCTCCATGTCCTCCAACCCCATCCCTGTGACCTCCAGCCCCGTCCCACCACGTCCCCATGTCCTCCAACCCCATCCCTGTGACCTCCAGCCCCGTCCCACCACGTCCCCATGTCCTCCAACCCCATCCCTGTGACCTCCAGCCCCGTCCCACCACGTCCCCATGTCCTCCAACCCCATCCCTGTGACCTCCAGCCCTGTCCCACCACGTCTCCATGTCCTCCAACCCCATCCCTGTGACCTCCAGCCCCGTCCCACCACGTCCCCATGTCCTCCAACCCCATCCCTGTGACCTCCAGCCCCATCCCACCACGTCCCCATGTCCTCCAACCCCATCCCTGTGACCTCCAGCCCCGTCCCACCACGTCCCCATGTCCTCCAACCCCATCCCTGTGACCTCCAGCCCCGTCCCACCACGTCTCCATGTCCTCCAACCCCATCCTTGTGACATCCAGCCCCATCCCACCACGTCCCCATGTCCTCCGACCCCATCCCTGTGACCTCCAGCCCCGTCCCACCACGTCCCCATCTCCTCCAACCCCATCCCTGTGACCTCCAGCCCCGTCCCACCACGTCCCCATGTCCTCCAACCCCATCCCTGTGACCTCCAGCCCCGTCCCACCACGTCCCCATGTCCTCCAACCCCATCCCTGTGACCTCCAGCCCCGTCCCACCACGTCCCCATGTCCTCCAACCCCATCCCTGTGACCTCCAGCCCCGTCCCACCACGTCCCCATGTCCTCCAACCCCATCCCTGTGACCTCCAGCCCCGTCCCACCACGTCCCCATGTCCTCCAACCCCATCCCTGTGACCTCCAGCCCCGTCCCACCACGTCCCCATGTCCTCCAACCCCATCCCTGTGACATCCAGCCCCGTCCCACCACGTCCCCATGTCCTCCAACCCCATCCCTGTGACCTCCAGCCCCATCTCACCACGTCCCCATGTCCTCCAACCCCATCCCTGTGACATCCAGCCCCATCCCACCACGTCCCCATGTCCTCCGACCCCATCCCTGTGACCTCCAGCCCCGTCCCACCACGTCCCCATCTCCTCCAACCCCATCCCTGTGACCTCCAGCCCCGTCCCACCACGTCCCCATGTCCTCCAACCCCATCCCTGTGACCTCCAGCCCCGTCCCACCACGTCCCCATGTCCTCCAACCCCATCCCTGTGACCTCCAGCCCCGTCCCACCACGTCCCCATGTCCTCCAACCCCATCCCTGTGACCTCCAGCCCCGTCCCACCACGTCCCCATGTCCTCCAACCCCATCCCTGTGACCTCCAGCCCCGTCCCACCACGTCCCCATGTCCTCCAACCCCATCCCTGTGACGTCCAGCCCCGTCCCACCACGTCCCCATGTCCTCCAACCCCATCCCTGTGACGTCCAGCCCCGTCCCACCACGTCCCCATGTCCTCCAACCCCATCCCTGTGACCTCCAGCCCCGTCCCACCACGTCCCCATGTCCTCCAACCCCATCCCTGTGACCTCCAGCCCCGTCCCACCACGTCCCCATGTCCTCCAACCCCATCCCTGTGACCTCCAGCCCCGTCCCACCACGTCCCCATGTCCTCCAACCCCATCCCTGTGACCTCCAGCCCTGTCCCACCACGTCCCCATGTCCTCCAACCCCATCCCTGTGACCTCCAGCCCCATCCCACCACATCCCCATGTCCTCCAACCCCATCCCTGTGACCTTGAACCCCATCCCACCACATCCCCATGTCCTCCAACCCCATCCCTGTGACCTCCAGCCCCATCCCACCACATCCCCATGTCCTCCAACCCCATCCCTGTGACCTCCAGCCCCATCCCACCACATCCCCATGTCCTCCAACCCCATCCCTGTGACCTCCAACCCCATCCCACCACGTCCCCATGTCCTCCAACCCCATCCCTGTGACCTTGAACCCCATCCCACCACATCCCCATGTCCTCCAACCCCATCCCTGTGACCTCCAGCCCCGTCCCACCACGTCCCCATGTCCTCCAACCCCATCCCTGTGACCTCCAGCCCCGTCCCACCACGTCCCCATGTCCTCCAACCCCATCCCTGTGACCTCCAACCCCATCCCACCCCATCCCCATGTCCTCCAACCTCATCCCACCCCATCCCCACGTCGTCCAACCTCATCCCCATGTCCTCCAACCCCATTCCACCACATCCCCGTGTCCTCCAACCCCATCCCACCACATCCCCATGTTCTCCAACCCCATCCCGCCATGTCCCTGTGTCTTCCAACCCCATCCCAACACATCCCTACGTCCTCCAATCCCATCTCCGCGTTCTCAGCCCCATCCCACCACATTCCCATGTTCTTCAACCCCATCCCACCACGTCCTCTATCCCAGTTCCACATCCCCGTGTCCTCCAACCCCATCCCATCACATCCCCAGGTCCTCCAACCCCATCCCTGTGACCTCCAACCCCATCCCCATGTCCTCCCACCCCATCCCACCACATCCCCATGTTCTCCAACCGCATCCCATCACATCCTCTATCCCAGTTCCACATCTCTGTGTCCTCCAATCCCATCCCACCACGTCCCTGTGTCCTCCAACCCCATCCCAGCAAGTCCCCATGTCCTCCAACACCACCCCCACATTCTCCAACCCCAACCAACCCCATCCCCATGTCCTCCAATTCCAACTCACCACATCCCCATGTCCTCCAACCCCGTCCCACCATGTCCATATGTCCTCCAACTCTATCCCAGCAAGTCCTCATGTTCTCCAACCCCATCCCACCACATCCCCATGTCCTCCAACCCCATCCCACCACTTCCCTTGTCCTCCAACCCCATCCCACCACATCCCCATGTCCTCCAAGACATCCCCGTGTCCTCCAACCCCATCCCACCACGTCCCCATGTCCTCCAACCCCATCCCCATGTCCTCCAACCCCATCCCAGCAAGTCCCCATGTTCTCCATCACCATTCCCATGTCCTCCAACCCCATCCCCATGTCCTCCAACCCCATCCCAGCAAGTCCCCATGTTCTCCATCACCATTCCCATGTCCTCCAACCCCATCCCCATGTCCTCCAACCCCATCCCAGCAAGTCCCCATGTTCTCCATCACCATTCCCATGTCCTCCAACCCCATCCCCATGTCCTCCAACCCCATCCCAGCAAGTCCCCATGTTCTCCATCACCATTCCCATGTCCTCCAACCCCATCCCCATGTCCTCCAACCCCATCCCAGCAAGTCCCCATGTTCTCCATCACCATTCCCATGTCCTCCAACCCCATCCCCATGTCCTCCAACCCCATCCCACCACATTCCCATGTCTTCCAACCCCATCTCCATGTCCTCCAACCCCATCCCACCCCATCCCCACGGCCTCCAACCCCATCCCCGTATCCTCCAGCCCCGTCCCACCTAGTCCCTCGTGTCCCTGTGTCCCCGTGTCCCCGTACCCCGGTGACCCAGGCGGTGGCCGCGTAGCTCTGAGCCGCCCGTGTCTCCAGCCGGAGGACGCGGTCGAGGTGTTGCCGGTAGCGCCGGGCGGCGCCGGCCTCGTAGGCGAAACTGCGCACGGTGCCCACGGCCTGGAGAGTCTCCAGAGCCACGTTGGACGCTCCGGCCTGAGCCTCCTGCACCTGCCGCCCCAGCGCCTGGGGACACCCCGGGGACAATGGGGACACGGAGGGGACACCCCGGGGACAATGGGGACACGGAGGGGACACCCAGGGGACAATGGGGACACGGAGGGGACACCCTGGGGACAATGGGGACACGGAGGGGGCACCCAGGGGATAATGGGGACACGGAGGGGACACCCTGGGGACAATGGGGACACAGAGGGGGCACCCAGGGGATAATGGGGACACAGAGGGGGCACCCAGGGGATAATGGGGACACGGAGGGGACACCCAGGGGACAATGGGGACACGGAGGGGGCACCCAGGGGATAATGGGGACACGGAGGGGACACCCAGGGGACAATGGGGACACGGAGGGGGCACCCAGGGGATAATGGGGACACGGAGGGGACACCCAGGGGACAATGGGGACACGGAGGGGACACCCAGGGGACAATGGGGACACGGAGGGGACACCCCGGGGACAATGGGGACACGGAGGGGACACCCCAGGGACAATGGGGACACGGAGGGGACACCCCGGGGATAATGGGGACACGGAGGGGGCACCCAGGGGACAATGGGGACACGGAGGGGGCACCCAGGGGACAATGGGGACACGGAGGGGACACCCAGGGGACAATGGAGACACGGAGGGGGCACCCAGGGGACAATGGGGACACGGAGGGGACACCCAGGGGACAATGGGGACACGGAGGGGACTCCCAGGGGACAATGGGGACACGGAGGGGGCACCCAGGGGACAATGGGGACAAGGAGGGGGCACCCAGGGGACAATGGGGACAAGGAGGGGGCACCCAGGGGATAATGGGGACACGGAGGGGACACCCAGGGGATAATGGGGACACGGAGGGGACACCCCGGGGACAATGGGGACATGGAGGGGGCACCCAGGGGACAATGGGGACACAGAGGGGACACCCAGGGGACAATGGGGACACGGAGGGGACTCCCAGGGGACAATGGGGACACGGAAGGGGCACCCAGGGGACAATGGGGACACGGAGGGGGCACCCAGGGGACAATGGGGACACGGAGGGGACACTCAGGGGACAACGGTCACGGGAGTTGACAAGAGGCACAGGGAGGTGACAACGGGCGAGGGGAGGTGACAGAAGGCACAAGGAGGTGACAATGGGCGAGGGGAGGTGACAAGAGGTGCAGGGGGACATGGAGGTGACAGTGGTCACAGGGAGGTGACACGAGGCGAGGCGCAGGGAGGTGACAATGGGCATGGGGAGGTGACACGAGGCGCAGGGAGGTGACAACGGTCACGGGGGAGGTGACACGAGGCGCAGGGAGGTGACAATGGGCATGGGGAGGTGACACGAGGCGCAGGGAGGTGACAACGGTCACGGGGGAGGTGACACGAGGCGCAGGGAGGTGACAGCGGCCAGGGTCCCCGTACCTGCTGGCCGTCCCCGAGGCACCGCGGCAGCAGGAGGACGACGGGCAGGGCCAGGAGGGTGACAAGGGCCAGCGGGGGGGACAAGGCGGCCATGGCGGCCAGGAGGACGCCCCCGCGCGCCAGGTACCAGAGCAGGAGGTTGAGGGCCGAGGCCACCGCCGCGTGCGTCACCTCGGCGTCCCTCGTCACCCACGCGGTCACCGCCCCGGCGCCCGCCGCCCGCAGCCAGGGGACAGCGCGGCGCACGACGGCCCCGAAGACCCCGCGGCGGAAGCCACCGAGGGCCCCGGTCAGCAGGCGAGAGTAGGTGACATCGCAGGTGAGCTCGGTGACAGCGCTGGGGGGGACAGCGAGGGGGGGGAGAGGGTGGGGGTGAGGGACACCAACCCAGGGGACATCGCAGGGGACATGGCAGGTGAGCTCGGTGACAGCGCTGGGGGGGACAGCGAGGGGGGGAGAGGGTGGGGATGAGGGACACCAACCCAGGGGACATCGCAGGGGACATGGCAGGTGAGCTCGGTGACAGCGCTGGGGGGGACAGCGAGGGGGGGAGAGGGTGGGGATGAGGGACACCAACCCAGGGGACATCGCAGGGGACATGGCAGGTGAGCTCGGTGACAGCGCTGGGGGGGACAGCGAGGGGGGGAGAGGGTGGGGATGAGGGACACCAACCCAGGGGACATCGCAGGTGACATGGCAGGTGAGCTCGGTGACAGCGCTGGGGGGGACAGCGAGGAGGGGAGAGGGTGGGGATGAGGGACACCAACCCAGGGGACATCGCAGGGGACATGGCAGGTGAGCTCGGTGACAGCGCTCGGGGGGGACAGCGAGGGGGGGAGAGGGTGGGGATGAGGGACACCAACCCAGGGGACATCGCAGGTGACATGGCAGGTGAGCTCGGTGACAGCGCTGGGGGGGACAGCGAGGGGGGGAGAGGGTGGGGATGAGGGACACCAACCCAGGGGACATCGCAGGGGACATGGCAGGTGAGCTCGGTGACAGCGCTGGGGGGGACAGCGAGGGGGGGAGAGGGTGGGGCTGAGGGACACCAACCCAGGGGACATCGCAGGGGACATGGCAGGTGAGCTCGGTGACAGCGCTGGGGGGACAGCAAAGGGGGAGAGCATGGGGACAAGAGCTGAACTGGGAGCACTGGGATGGACTGGGGGAGCCTGAAGGTGCTGGTGGGGCTGAACTGGGAGCACTGGGATGGACTGGGAGAGCCTGAAGGTGCTGGTGGGGCTGAACTGGGAGCACTGGGATGGACTGGGAGAGCCTGAAGGTGCTGGTGGGGCTGAACTGGGAGCACTGGGATGGACTGGGGGAGCCTGAAGGTGCTGGTGGGGCTGAACTGGGAGCACTGGGATGGACTGGGAGAGCCTGAAGGTGCTGGTGGGGCTGAACTGGGAGCACTGGGATTGACTGGGGGAGCCTGAAGGTGCTGGTGGGGCTGAACTGGGAGCACTGGGATGGACTGGGAGAGCCTGAAGGTGCTGGTGGGGCTGAACTGGGAGCACTGGGATGGACTGGGGGAGCCTGAAGGTGCTGGTGGGGCTGAACTGGGAGCACTGGGATGGACTGGGAGAGCCTGAAGGTGCTGGTGGGGCTGAACTGGGAGCACTGGGATGGACTGGGGGAGCCTGAAGGTGCTGGTGGGGCTGAACTGGGAGCACTGGGATGGCCTGGGGGAGCCTGAAGGTGCTGGTGGGGCTGAACTGGGAGCACTGGGATGGACTGGGAGAGCCTGAAGGTGCTGGTGGGGCTGAACTGGGAGCACTGGGATGGCCTGGGGGAGCCTGAAGGTGCTGGTGGGGCTGAACTGGGAGCACTGGGATGGACTGGGAGAGCCTGAAGGTGCTGGTGGGGCTGAACTGGGAGCACTGGGATTGACTGGGAGAGCCTGAAGGTGCTGGTGGGGCTGAACTGGGAGCACTGGGATGGACTGGGAGAGCCTGAAGGTGCTGCTGGGGCTGAACTGGGAGCACTGGGATTGACTGGGAGAGCCTGAAGGTGCTGGTGGGGCTGAACTGGGAGCACTGGGATTGACTGGGAGAGCCTGAAGGTGCTGGTGGGGCTGAACTGGGAGCACTGGGATGGCCTGGGGGAGCCTGAAGGTGCTGGTGGGGCTGAACTGGGAGCACTGGGATGGACTGGGGGAGCCTGAAGGTGCTGGTGGGGCTGAACTGGGAGCACTGGGATGGACTGGGGGAGCCTGAAGGTGCTGCTGGGGCTGAACTGGGAGCACTGGGATTGACTGGGAGAGCCTGAAGGTGCTGCTGGGGCTGAACTGGGAGCACTGGGATGGACTGGGAGAGCCTGAAGGTGCTGGTGGGGCTGAACTGGGAGCACTGGGATGGACTGGGGGAGCCTGAAGGTGCTGGTGGGGCTGAACTGGGAGCACTGGGATGGACTGGGGGAGCCTGAAGGTGCTGGTGGGGCTGAACTGGGAGCACTGGGATTGACTGGGAGAGCCTGAAGGTGCTGGTGGGGCTGAACTGGGAGCACTGGGATGGACTGGGAGAGCCTGAAGGTGCTCCTGGGGCTGAACTGGGAGCACTGGGATTGACTGGGAGAGCCTGAAGGTGCTGGTGGGGCTGAACTGGGAGCACTGGGATGGACTGGGAGAGCCTGAAGGTGCTGGTGGGGCTGAACTGGGAGCACTGGGATGGACTGGGAGAGCCTGAAGGTGCTCCTGGGGCTGAACTGGGAGCACTGGGATTGACTGGGAGAGCCTGAAGGTGCTGGTGGGGCTGAACTGGGAGCACTGGGATGGACTGGGAGAGCCTGAAGGTGCTCCTGGGGCTGAACTGGGAGCACTGGGATGGACTGGGAGAGCCTGAAGGTGCTGGTGGGGCTGAACTGGGAGCACTGGGATGGCCTGGGAGAGCCTGAAGGTGCTGGTGGGGCTGAACTGGGAGCACTGGGATTGACTGGGAGAGCCTGAAGGTGCTGGTGGGGCTGAACTGGGAGCACTGGGATTGACTGGGGGAGCCTGAAGGTGCTGGTGGGGCTGAACTGGGAGCACTGGGATGGACTGGGGGAGCCTGAAGGTGCTGGTGGGGCTGAACTGGGAGCACTGGGATGGCCTGGGGGAGCCTGAAGGTGCTGGTGGGGCTGAACTGGGAGCACTGGGATGGACTGGGAGAGCCTGAAGGTGCTGGTGGGGCTGAACTGGGAGCACTGGGATGGCCTGGGGGAGCCTGAAGGTGCTGGTGGGGCTGAACTGGGAGCACTGGGATGGACTGGGGGAGCCTGAAGGTGCTGGTGGGGCTGAACTGGGAGCACTGGGATGGACTGGGGGAGCCTGAAGGTGCTGCTGGGGCTGAACTGGGAGCACTGGGATTGACTGGGAGAGCCTGAAGGTGCTGCTGGGGCTGAACTGGGAGCACTGGGATGGACTGGGAGAGCCTGAAGGTGCTGGTGGGGCTGAACTGGGAGCACTGGGATGGACTGGGGGAGCCTGAAGGTGCTGCTGGGGCTGAACTGGGAGCACTGGGATGGACTGGGGGAGCCTGAAGGTGCTGCTGGGGCTGAACTGGGAGCACTGGGATTGACTGGGAGAGCCTGAAGGTGCTGGTGGGGCTGAACTGGGAGCACTGGGATGGACTGGGAGAGCCTGAAGGTGCTGGTGGGGCTGAACTGGGAGCACTGGGATGGACTGGGAGAGCCTGAAGGTGCTGGTGGGGCTGAACTGGGAGCACTGGGATTGACTGGGAAAGCCTGAAGGTGCTGGTGGGGCTGAACTGGGAGCACTGGGATGGACTGGGGGAGCCTGAAGGTGCTGCTGGGGCTGAACTGGGAGCACTGGGATGGACTGGGAGAGCCTGAAGGTGCTGGTGGGGCTGAACTGGGAGCACTGGGATGGACTGGGAGAGCCTGAAGGTGCTGGTGGGGCTGAACTGGGAGCACTGGGATTGACTGGGAGAGCCTGAAGGTGCTGGTGGGGCTGAACTGGGAGCACTGGGATGGACTGGGAGAGCCTGAAGGTGCTGGTGGGGCTGAACTGGGAGCACTGGGATGGACTGGGGGAGCCTGAAGGTGCTGGTGGGGCTGAACTGGGAGCACTGGGATGGACTGGGAGAGCCTGAAGGTGCTGGTGGGGCTGAACTGGGAGCACTGGGATGGCCTGGGAGAGCCTGAAGGTGCTGGTGGGGCTGAACTGGGAGCACTGGGATTGACTGGGAGAGCCTGAAGGTGCTGGTGGGGCTGAACTGGGAGCACTGGGATGGACTGGGGGAGCCTGAAGGTGCTGGTGGGGCTGAACTGGGAGCACTGGGATGGACTGGGGGAGCCTGAAGGTGCTGGTGGGGCTGAACTGGGAGCACTGGGATGGACTGGGAGAGCCTGAAGGTGCTGGTGGGGCTGAACTGGGAGCACTGGGATGGACTGGGGGAGCCTGAAGGTGCTGGTGGGGCTGAACTGGGAGCACTGGGATGGCCTGGGGGAGCCTGAAGGTGCTGGTGGGGCTGAACTGGGAGCACTGGGATGGACTGGGGAGAGCCTGAAGGTGCTGGTGGGGCTGAACTGGGAGCACTGGGATTGACTGGGAGAGCCTGAAGGTGCTGGTGGGGCTGAACTGGGAGCACTGGGATGGACTGGGGGGGACCTACCTGAACAGGCCCAGAATGACCACAGCCCAGGTGGCCCCCGACTCGTCCTTGGTGGCCACTAAGTCGGTGACGCGGCCAGTGAAGTAGGAAACGGCCACCTCGCCTGGGGGGACATCGGGTGTCACCGGGGTCCCCCCCAAACTGGTTGCCACCCCTCCCTAAAACGGTTGCCCCCTATCCAAGCTGGTTGCCACCCTTCTAAACTGGTTGCCGCCATCCCAAAACTGGTCGCCGACCCCTCCAAACTGGTCACCCCCTACCCAAACTGGTTGCCACCCCCCCCAAAACTGGTTGCCAGCCCCCCCGAAACTGGTTGCCAGCCCCTCCAAAGTGGTTGCCAACCCCCTGAAACTGGTTACCCCCTACCCCAATTGGCTGCCAGCCCCCCAAAACTGGTTGCCAACCCCCCGAAATAGTTACCCCGTACCCAAATTGGTTGCCACCCTCCCAAAACTGGTTGCCAGCCCCCGCCAAGTGGTTGCCAGCCCCCCAGACCGGTCGCCACCCCCCCAAATCTGGTTGCCAACCCCCTGAAACTGATTATCCCCTACGCAAACTGGTTGCCACCCCCCCGAAACTGGTTGCCAGCACCCTCAAAGTGGTTGCTATCCCCCCAAAAACTGGTTGCCACCCCCCCAGACTGGTTGCCAACCCTCCCGAAACTGGTTCCTCCCCATCCAAACTGGTTGCCACTCACCCCGAAGTGGTCACCACAACCCCAAAACTGGTTGCCACCCCCCCAAACTGGTTGCCCCCTACCCCAAACTGGTTGCCACCCCTCCCAAACCGGTTGCCTCATACCCAAAACTGGTTGCCACCCCCCCAAACTGGTTGCTACCCCCCCAAACTGGTTGCCCCCTACTCAAACTGGTTGCCCCCCTCCCAAACTGGTTGCCCCCTACCCAAAACTGGTTGCCCCCTACCCAAAACTGGTTGCTGCCCCCCCCAAACTGGTTGCCACCCCCCCAAACTGGTTGCCACCCCTCCCAAACCGGTTGCCCCCTACCCAAAACTGGTTGCCACCCCCCCAAAATGGTTGCCCCCTACCCAAAACTGGTTGCCGCCCCTCCCAAACTGGTTGCCAGCCCCCCAGACTGGTTGCCCCATACCCAAAACTGGCCGCCGCCCCCCCTAAACTGGTTGCCACCCCCCCAAACTGGTTGCCCCCTTCCCAAAACTGGTTGCCACCCTCCCAAACTGGTTGCCCCCTACCCAAAACTGGTTGCCACCCCCCCCCAAACTGGTTGCCACCCCTCCCAAACTGGTTGCCCGCCCCGTACCCAGCACGGAAGCCCCCATGAGCGCTGCCAGGGCGGCACAGCGCCCGCGCTCGGGGCTCAGCACCCTCAGCAGCCGCCGAGCCAGGGGACCCATCGCGGGGTTGGGGGGGTCGATCCGGAGTCCGTGGGAACGAGCCGGTGCCGCTCCCACTTCGATTGATCCGGTTCCGGTGTGAACGATCCGGGCCTGGAGCTGCTCCCAATTCAATTAATCCAGCTCCACTATGATTGATCCGGTTCTGGTGTGAATGATCCAATCCTGGAGCTGCTCCCAATTCAATTAATCCAGTTTCAATATGATTGATCCGGTTCTGGTGTGAATGATCCAATCCTGGAGCTGCTCCCAATTCAATTAATCCAGTTTCAATATGATTGATCCGGTTCTGGTGTGAATGATCCAATCCTGGAGCTGCTCCCAATTCAATTAATCCAGTTTCAATATGATTGATCCGGTTCTGGTGTGAATGATCCGATCCTGGAGCTGCTCCCAATTCAATTAATCCAGTTCCTCTGTGATTGATCTGGTTCTGATGTGATCAATCCAGTGCCAGTGTGATCGATCCGGTCCCGGTGTGATCGATCCACTCTCTGATGCGATCGATCCAGTCTCTGATGCGATCGATCCGATCCTGATGTGATCGATCCAGTCTCTGATGCAATCGATCCGGTCCCTGATGCGATCGATCCAGTCTCTGATGCAATCGATCCGATCCTGATGCGATCGATCCGATCCTGATGCGATCGATCCAGTCTCTGATGCGATCGATCCAGTCTCTGATGCGATCGATCCAGTCTCTGATGCTATCGATCCGATCCTGATGCGATCGATCCGATCCTGATGCGATCGATCCAGTCTCTGATGCGATCGATCCGGTCCCTGATGCGATCGATCCGATCCTGATGCGATCAATCCGGTCCCGGTGCGATCGATCCGATCCTGATGCGATCGATCCGGTCCCTGATGCGATCGATCCGATCCTGATGCGATCAATCCGGTCCCTGATGCGATCGATCCGGTCCCGGTGCGATCGATCCAGTCTCTGATGCGATCGATCCGGTCCCTGATGCGATCGATCCGGTCCCGGTGCGATCGATCCGATCCTGATGCGATCGATCCGGTCCCGGTGCGATTGATCCGGTCCCTGATGCGATCGATCCAGTCCCTGATGCGATCGATCCGGTCCCTGATGCGATCGATCCGGTCCCTGATGCGATCGGTGATCGATCAGGTTCGGTCCCTCCGGTTCCCGGCAGCCGCTCCGCTTCTCGGAAACCGAGAGCGAAACCGAGAGGGGGCGGGGCCGGGGGGGGGACTGGGAGCCAATGGGAGAACTGGGAACCAGTTTGGGGGGGGGAACTGGGAGCCAATGGGAGAACTGGGAACCAGTTTGGGGGGGGACTGGGAGCCAATGGGAGAACTGGGAACCAGTTTGGGGGGGGGAACTGGGAGCCAATGGGAGAACTGGGAACCAGTTTGGGGGGGGGAACTGGGAGCCAATGGGAGAATTGGGAACCAGTTTGGGGGGGGGAACTGGGAGCCAATGGGAGAACTGGGAACCAGTTTGGGGGGGGGAACTGGGAGCCAATGGGAGAACTGGGAACCAGTTTGGGGGGGGGAACTGGGAGCCAATGGGAGAATTGGGAACCAGTTTGGGGGGGGGAACTGGGAGCCAATGGGAGAACTGGGAACCAGTTTGGGGGGGGACTGGGAGCCAATGGGAGAACTGGGAACCAGTTTGGGGGGGGGAACTGGGAGCCAATGGGAGAACTGGGAACCAGTTTGGGGGGGGGAACTGGGAGCCAATGGGAGAATTGGGAACCAGTTTGGGGGGGGGAACTGGGAGCCAATGGGAGAACTGGGAACCAGTTTGGGGGGGGGACTGGGAGCCAATGGGAGAACTGGGAACCAGTTTGGGGGGGGGAACTGGGAGCCAATGGGAGAACTGGGAACCAGTTTGGGGGGGGGAACTGGGAGCCAATGGGAGAACTGGGAACCAGTTTGGGGGGGGGACTGGGAGCCAATGGGAGAACTGGGAACCAGTTTGGGAGGGGGAACTGGGGAGGAAGGGGGGGAACTGGGATTAACTGGGGGGAACTGGGGGGGGGGGCAGTGGAGCCAATGGGGGGTGGGACTGGGAACCAGTTGAGGGGGGAACTGGGAGCCAATGGGAGAACTGGGAACCAGTTGAGGGGGGGAACTGGGGAGGAAGGGGGGGAACTGGGCTTAACTGGGGGGCACTGGAGGGGGGGGCAGTGGAGCCAATGGGGGGTGGGACTGGGAACCAGTTGGGGGGGGAACTGGGATGGAATGGGGGGAACTGGGAGCCAATGGGAGAACTGGGAACCAGTTGAGGGGGGGAACTGGGAAGGAATGGGGGGAACTGGATATAAAGGGGGGGAACTGGGAGCCAGTGGGGGAACTGGGAACCAGTTTAGGGGTGGGGACCGGGGAGGAAGGGGGGGAACTGGGCTTAACTGGGGGGAACTGGGGGGGGGGCACTGGAGACAATGGGGGGTGGGACTGGGAACCAGTTGAGGGGGGAACTGGGAGCCAATGGGAGAACTGGGAACCAGTTGTGGGGGGGAACTGGGGAGGAAGGGGGGGAACTGGGCTTAACTGGGGGGCACTGGAGGGGGGGGCAGTGGAGCCAATGGGGGGTGGGACTGGGAACCAGTTGGGGGGGGAACTGGGATGGAATGGGGGGAACTGGGAGCCAATGGGAGAACTGGGAACCAGTTCGGGGGGGGAACTGGGAAGGAATGGGGGGAACTGGATATAAAGGGGGGGAACTGGGAGCCAGTGGGGGAACTGGGAACCAGTTTAGGGGTGGGGACTGGGGAGGAAGGGGGGGAACTGGGATTAACTGGGGGGAACTGGGGGGGGGGGCACTGGAGCCAATGGGGGGTGGGACTGGGAACCAGTTGAGGGGGGAACTGGGAGCCAATGGGAGAACTGGGAACCAGTTGAGGGGGGGAACTGGGAAGGAATGGGGGGAACTGGATATAAAGGGGGGGAACTGGGAGCCAGTGGGGGAACTGGGAACCAGTTTAGGGGTGGGGACTGGGGAGGAAGGGGGGGAACTGGGATTAACTGGGGGGAACTGGGGGGGGGGGCACTGGAGCCAATGGGGGGTGGGACTGGGAACCAGTTGAGGGGGGAACTGGGAGCCAGTGGGGGAACTGGGAACCAGTTGTGGGGGGGAACTGGGAAGGAATGAGGGGAACTGGATATAAATGAGGGGGAACTGGGAGCCAGTGGGGGAACTGGGAACCAGTTTGGGGGTGGGGACTGGGGAGGAAGGGGGGGAACTGGGATTAACTGGGGGGGACTGGGCGGGGGGGCAGTGGAGCCAATGGGGGGTGGGACTGGGAACCAGTTGGGGGGGGAACAGGAATGGAGGGGGAACTGGGAGCCAGTGGGAGAACTGGGAACCAGTTGGGGGGGGGAACTGGGAAGGAATGGGGGGAACTGGATATAAAGGGGGGGGACTGGGAGCCAGTGGGGGAACTGGGAACCAGTTTGGGGGTGGGAACTGGGGAGGAAGGAGGGGAACTGGGATTAACTGGGGGGAACTGGGGGGCGGGCACTGGAGACAATGGGGGGTGGGACTGGGAACCAGTTGGGGGGGGAACTGGGATGGAATGGGGGGAACTGAGCGTCAATGGGGGGGAACTGGGAGCCAATGGGAGAACTGGGAACCAGTTGGGGGTGGGACTGGGAAGGAATGGGGGGAACTGGATATAAATGGGGGGGAACTGGGAGCCAATGGGAGAACTGGGAACCAGTTGTGGGGGGGAACTGGGAAGGAATGAGGGGAACTGGATATAAATGAGGGGGGACTGGGAGCCAGTGGGGGAACTGGGAACCAGTTGAGGGGGGGAACTGGGATGGAATGGGGGGAACTGAGCGTCAATGGGGGGGAACTGGGAGCCAATGGGAGAACTGGGAACCAGTTGGGGGTGGGACTGGGAAGGAATGAGGGGAACTGGATATAAATGAGGGGGAACTGGGAGCCAGTGGGGGAACTGGGAACCAGTTTGGGGGTGGGGACTGGGGAGGAAGGGGGGGAACTGGGCTTAACTGGGGGGCACTGGGGGGGGGGCACTGGAGCCAATTGGGGGTGGGACTGGGAACCAGTTGGAGGGGAACTGGGAACCAGTTTGGGTGTGGGGACTGGGGAGGAAGGGGGGGAACTGGGCTTAACTGGGGGGAACTGGGGGGGGGCACTGGAGCCAAAGGGGGTGGGACTGGGAACCAGTTGAGGGGGGGAACTGGGATGGAATGGGGGGAACTGAGCGTCAATGGGGGGGAACTGGGAGCCAATGGGAGAACTGGGAACCAGTTGAGGGGGGGAACTGGGCGGGGGGGGGGGGGCAGTAGAACCAGTAGGAGGGGAACTGGGAACCACCGAGTGGGGGGAATGAGAATGAATGGGAGGAACTGGGAGCCAATGGGGGAGCCGGAAGGGGAGCAGGAGCCCAGCGGGTTGGTTGACGCGGCGCTGACGTCATCGGTTGCCAGGCAGACTGACCTGGAGGAGGTTGTGGAGGGGGCGGATCCTTGAAAGGGAAAGTGAAAGCGAAAAATGCGCGGGATGAACTGGGAGCACTGGGATTGACTGGGAAAGCCTGAAGGTGCTGGTGGGGCTGAACTGGGAGCACTGGGATTGACTGGGAGAGCCTGAAGGTGCTGGTGGGGCTGAACTGGGAGCACTGGGATTGACTGGGAGAGCCTGAAGGTGCTGCTGGGGCTGAACTGGGAGCACTGGGATTGACTGGGAGAGCCTGAAGGTGCTGGTGGGGCTGAACTGGGAGCACTGGGATTGACTGGGGGAGCCTGAAGGTGCTGGTGGGGCTGAACTGGGAGCACTGGGATTGACTGGGGGAGCCTGAAGGTGCTGGTGGGGCTGAACTGGGAGCACTGGGATGGACTGGGAGAGCCTGAAGGTGCTGGTGGGGCTGAACTGGGAGCACTGGGATTGACTGGGAGAGCCTGAAGGTGCTGGTGGGGCTGAACTGGGAGCACTGGGATTGACTGGGAGAGCCTGAAGGTGCTGGTGGGGCTGAACTGGGAGCACTGGGATTGACTGGGGGAGCCTGAAGGTGCTGGTGGGGCTGAACTGGGAGCACTGGGATGGCCTGGGGGAGCCTGAAGGTGCTGGTGGGGCTGAACTGGGAGCACTGGGATGGACTGGGAGAGCCTGAAGGTGCTGGTGGGGCTGAACTGGGAGCACTGGGATTGACTGGGGAGAGCCTGAAGGTGCTGGTGGGGCTGAACTGGGAGCACTGGGATGGACTGGGGGAGCCCGAAGGTGCTGGTGGGGCTGAACTGGGAGCACTGGGATGGACTGGGGGAGCCTGAAGGTGCTGGTGGGGCTGAACTGGGAGCACTGGGATGGACTGGGAGAGCCTGAAGGTGCTGGTGGGGCTGAACTGGGAGCACTGGGATGGACTGGGAGAGCCTGAAGGTGCTGGTGGGGCTGAACTGGGAGCACTGGGATGGACTGGGGGAGCCCGAAGGTGCTGGTGGGGCTGAACTGGGAGCACTGGGATGGCCTGGGGGAGCCCGAAGGTGCTGGTGGGGCTGAACTGGGAGCACTGGGATGGACTGGGAGAGCCTGAAGGTGCTGCTGGGGCTGAACTGGGAGCACTGGGATTGACTGGGGGAGCCTGAAGGTGCTGGTGGGGCTGAACTGGGAGCACTGGGATTGACTGGGGGAGCCTGAAGGTGCTGGTGGGGCTGAACTGGGAGCACTGGGATGGACTGGGAGAGCCTGAAGGTGCTGGTGGGGCTGAACTGGGAGCACTGGGATGGCCTGGGGGATCCTGAAGGTGCTGGTGGGGCTGAACTGGGAGCACTGGGATGGACTGGGAGAGCCTGAAGGTGCTGGTGGGGCTGAACTGGGAGCACTGGGATGGCCTGGGGGAGCCTGAAGGTGCTGGTGGGGCTGAACTGGGAGCACTGGGATGGACTGGGAGAGCCTGAAGGTGCTGGTGGGGCTGAACTGGGAGCACTGGGATGGACTGGGGGAGCCTGAAGGTGCTGGTGGGGCTGAACTGGGAGCACTGGGATGGACTGGGAGAGCCTGAAGGTGCTGGTGGGGCTGAACTGGGAGCACTGGGATGGCCTGGGGGAGCCTGAAGGTGCTGGTGGGGCTGAACTGGGAGCACTGGGATGGACTGGGGGAGCCTGAAGGTGCTGGTGGGGCTGAACTGGGAGCACTGGGATGGACTGGGGGAGCCTGAAGGTGCTGGTGGGGCTGAACTGGGAGCACTGGGATGGTCTGGGGGAGCCTGAAGGTGCTGGTGGGGCTGAACTGGGAGCACTGGGATGGACTGGGGGAGCCTGAAGGTGCTGGTGGGGCTGAACTGGGAGCACTGGGATGGCCTGGGGGAGCCTGAAGGTGCTGGTGGGGCTGAACTGGGAGCACTGGGATGGACTGGGAGAGCCTGAAGGTGCTGATGGGGCTGAACTGGGAGCACTGGGATGGACTGGGAGAGCCTAAAGGTGCTGGTGGGGCTGAACTGGGAGCACTGGGATGGACTGGGGGAGCCTGAAGGTGCTGGTGGGGCTGAACTGGGAGCACGGGGATGGACTGGGGAGAGCCTGAAGGTGCTGGTGGGGCTGAACTGGGAGCACTGGGATGGACTGGGAGAGCCTGAAGGTGCTGATGGGGCTGAACTGGGAGCACTGGGATGGACTGGGAGAGCCTAAAGGTGCTGGTGGGGCTGAACTGGGAGCACTGGGATTGACTGGGAGAGCCTGAAGGTGCTGGTGGGGCTGAACTGGGAGCACTGGGGTGGACTGGGAGAGCCTGAAGGTGCTGGTGGGGCTGAACTGGGAGCACTGGGATGGCCTGGGGGAGCCCGAAGGTGCTGGTGGGGCTGAACTGGGAGCACTGGGATGGACTGGGAGAGCCTGAAGGTGCTGCTGGGGCTGAACTGGGAGCACTGGGATTGACTGGGGGAGCCTGAAGGTGCTGGTGGGGCTGAACTGGGAGCACTGGGATGGCCTGGGGGAGCCTGAAGGTGCTGCTGGGGCTGAACTGGGAGCACTGGGATGGACTGGGAGAGCCTGAAGGTGCTGCTGGGGCTGAACTGGGAGCACTGGGATGGACTGGGAGAGCCTGAAGGTGCTGGTGGGGCTGAACTGGGAGCACTGGGATGGCCTGGGGGAGCCTGAAGGTGCTGATGGGGCTGAACTGGGAGCACTGGGATGGCCTGGGAGAGCCTAAAGGTGCTGGTGGGGCTGAACTGGGAGCACTGGGATGGCCTGGGGGAGCCTGAAGGTGCTGGTGGGGCTGAACTGGGAGCACTGGGATGGACTGGGAGAGCCTGAAGGTGCTGGTGGGGCTGAACTGGGAGCACTGGGATGGACTGGGAGAGCCCGAAGGTGCTGGTGGGTCCTGACTGGGGCCCTCCCTCATCTCCCAGCGCCTGTTTCCCTCGCTGTACTGGTGTTACTGGTGTTACTGGTGTTACTGGTGTCATGCTGTTGCTCCAGGCCTCTCTGCTTGCTGTTGCTCCAGGCCTCTCTGCTGCTGGCAGCCGACGCGCTGCTGCTGGCCTCACTAGCCCCGCTGGCCCCTTTCCTAGCCCCCTGGGCCCCGCTGGCCCCGTGGCTGGAGGCCCTGGCCCGGCTGGTGGCCCTGGGGGTGGCCGCGTGGCTAGTGGCTCCGGGAGGTCCTCGCGGCGTCGGCGTCACCGTCGCCCTCCTGGCCGTGCCGCCCGCCGCCTTCCTCACCGCGTGGCGCCTCGTGGCTCCTCTGGCCCCGCTGCTGCTGGCCACCTCGCCCCTGGCCGCCGTCGCCCTCAACCACCTCGTGGCTACCATCCTGCGGCTCCTGGTTGCCCAGTGGCGCCGCCGGGCGAGGGCTCCGGGACGGACGTCGGGGATGTGGCGGCTCCTGGCGCTGGCGGCCGGCGAGTGGCGGGTGCTGAGCGGCGCCGGATTCTGCCTCGTGGCCACCGTGATCGGTGAGGGCCCCGGGATTGGGGGGGGGGGACGGACACGGGGGGGACACGGGGGGTCACGCCGCTTCGCGTGGGGTTCGTCCGCTGAGATGCTCCTCGTGTGGGATTCGCTGCCGGGGCGCTTGGATCCCCCCTTTGGATTCACTTGGATTCGCTTCGGGTTCACTTGGATTCCCTCTTGGATTCGCTTCTGATTCACTTTGATTCCCCCATGGATTCCCTTTGGATTCACTTCACTTTGGGTTTGGTTCCCCCTTCCCCTTTTCCCCTTTTCCCCCTTTTCCCCTTTTCCCCTTTTCCCCTTTTCCCCTTTCCCCCTTTCCCCCTTTCCCCCTTTCCCCCTTTCCCCCTTTCCCCCTTTCCCCCTCTCCCCCTTTCCCCCTTTCCCCCTTTCCCCCTTTCCCCTTTTTCCCCTTTTCCCTTTTCCCCTTTTCCCTTTTCCCCCTTCCCCTTTTCCCCCTTTTCCCCCTTTTCCCCTTTTCCCCTTTTCCCCTTTTCCCCTTTTCCCCTTTTCCCCTTTTCCCCCTTTTCCCCCTTTTCCCCCTTTTCCCCTTTTCCCCCTTTTCCCAGGGGAGGCCGTGTCTCCGCTGCTCACGGGGTGGCTCCTGGACTCCATCCGGCTCGGAGACGCGGCCACCGACAGCCCCCTGGGCCTGCTCGTCGCCGCCAGCCTGGCCAGGTGAGCCTCCTGGAGGCCCCGTCCGTCTGTCCATCCCCACGGCCTCCGGCCTCCTGTCCCCGTGTCCTTCCACCCTCCATGACCAGGTTGATGTTCCCCGTGTCCATCTGTCCATCCCATCTCTCTCCTGGGCTCCTCCTTGTCCCCTCCATGACCAGGTTGATGTTCTCCGTGTCCATCTGTCCATCCCAGCTCCCTCCTGGGCTCCTCCTTGTCCCCCTCCATGACCAGGTTGATGTTCCCCGTGTCCATCTGTCCATCCCAGCTCCCTCCTGGGCTCCTCCTTGTCCCCCTCCATGACCAGGTTGATGTTCCCCGTGTCCATCTGTCCATCCCATCTCTCTCCTGGGCTCCTCCTTGTCCCCCTCCATGACCAGGTTGATGTTCCCCGTGTCCATCTGTCCATCCCAGCTCCCTCCTGGGCTCCTCCTTGTCCCCTCCATGACCAGGTTGATGTTCCCCGTGTCCATCTGTCCATCCCATCTCTCTCCTGGGCTCCTCCTTGTCCCCTCCATGACCAGGTTGATGTTCCCCGTGTCCATCTGTCCAGCCCAGCTCCCTCCTGGGCTCCTCCTTGTCCCCCTCCATGACCAGGTTGATGTTCCCCGTGTCCATCTGTCCATCCCATCTCTCTCCTGGGCTCCTCCTTGTCCCCCTCCATGACCAGGTTGATGTTCCCCGTGTCCATCTGTCCATCCCAGCTCCCTCCTGGGCTCCTCCTTGTCCCCTCCATGACCAGGTTGATGTTCCCCGTGTCCATCTGTCCATCCCAGCTCCCTCCTGGGCTCCTCCTTGTCCCCTCCATGACCAGGTTGATGTTCCCCGTGTCCATCTGTCCATCCCAGCTCCCTCCTGGGCTCCTCCTTGTCCCCTCCATGACCAGGTTGATGTTCCCCGTGTCCATCTGTCCATCCAGCTCCCTCCTGGGCTCCTCCTTGTCCCCCTCCATGACCAGGTTGATGTTCCCCGTGTCCATCTGTCCATCCCAGCTCCCTCCTGGGCTCCTCCTTGTCCCCTCCATGACCAGGTTGATGTTCCCCGTGTCCATCTGTCCATCCCAGCTCCCTCCTGGGCTCCTCCTTGTCCCCCTCCATGACCAGGTTGATGTTCCCCGTGTCCATCTGTCCATCCCAGCTCCCTCCTGGGCTCCTCCTTGTCCCCTCCATGACCAGGTTGATGTTCCCCGTGTCCATCTGTCCATCCCATCTCCCTCCTGGGCTCCTCCTTGTCCCCTCCATGACCAGGTTGATGTTCCCCGTGTCCGTCTGTCCATCCCAGCTCCCTCCTGGGCTCCTCCTTGTCCCCCTCCATGACCAGGTTGATGTTCTCCGTGTCCATCTGTCCATCCCATCTCTCTCCTGGGCTCCTCCTTGTCCCCTCCATGACCAGGTTGATGTTCTCCGTGTCCATCTGTCCATCCCAGCTCCCTCCTGGGCTCCTCCTTGTCCCCTCCATGACCAGGTTGATGTTCTCCGTGTCCATCTGTCCATCCCAGCTCCCTCCTGGGCTCCTCCTTGTCCCCTCCATGACCAGGTTGATGTTCTCCGTGTCCATCTGTCCATCCCAGCTCCCTCCTGGGCTCCTCCTTGTCCCCCTCCATGACCAGGTTGATGTTCCCCGTGTCCATCTGTCCATCCCAGCTCTCTCCTGGGCTCCTCCTTGTCCCCTCCATGACCAGGTTGATGTTCTCTGTGTCCATCTGTCCATCCCAGCTCCCTCCTGGGCTCCTCCTTGTCCCCCTCCATGACCAGGTTGATGTTCTCCATGTCCATCTGTCCATCCCAGCTCCCTCCTGGGCTCCTCCTTGTCCCCCTCCATGACCAGGTTGATGTTCCCCGTGTCCATCTGTCCATCCCAGCTCCCTCCTGGCTCCTCCTTGTCCCCTCCATGACCAGGTTGATGTTCCCCGTGTCCATCTGTCCATCCCAGCTCCCTCCTGGGCTCCTCCTTGTCCCCTCCATGACCAGGTTGATGTTCCCCGTGTCCATCTGTCCATCCCAGCTCTCTCCTGGGCTCCTCCTTGTCCCCCTCCATGACCAGGTTGATGTTTCCCGTGTCCATCTGTCCATCCCATCTCTCTCCTGGGCTCCTCCTTGTCCCCCTCCATGACCAGGTTGATGTTTCCCGTGTCCATCTGTCCATCCCAGCTCCCTCCTGGGCTCCTCCTTGTCCCCTCCATGACCAGGTTGATGTTCTCCGTGTCCATCTGTCCATCCCAGCTCCCTCCTGGGCTCCTCCTTGTCCCCCTCCATGACCAGGTTGATGTTCCCCGTGTCCATCTGTCCATCCCAGCTCCCTCCTGGGCTCCTCCTTGTCCCCCTCCATGACCAGGTTGATGTTTCCCGTGTCCATCTGTCCATCCCATCTCTCTCCTGGGCTCCTCCTTGTCCCCTCCATGACCAGGTTGATGTTCTCCGTGTCCATCTGTCCATCCCATCTCTCTCCTGGGCTCCTCCTTGTCCCCCTCCATGACCAGGTTGATGTTCCCCGTGTCCATCTGTCCATCCCAGCTCCCTCCTGGGCTCCTCCTTGTCCCCTCCATGACCAGGTTGATGTTCCCCGTGTCCATCTGTCCATCCCAGCTCCCTCCTGGGCTCCTCCTTGTCCCCTCCATGACCAGGTTGATGTTCCCCGTGTCCATCTGTCCATCCCAGCTCCCTCCTGGGCTCCTCCTTGTCCCCTCCATGACCAGGTTGATGTTCCCCGTGTCCATCTGTCCATCCCAGCTCCCTCCTGGGCTCCTCCTTGTCCCCCTCCATGACCAGGTTGATGTTCTCCGTGTCCATCTGTCCATCCCAGCTCCCTCCTGGGCTCCTCCTTGTCCCCTCCATGACCAGGTTGATGTTCCCCGTGTCCATCTGTCCATCCCAGCTCCCTCCTGGGCTCCTCCTTGTCCCCTCCATGACCAGGTTGATGTTCCCCGTGTCCATCTGTCCATCCCATCTCTCTCCTGGGCTCCTCCTTGTCCCCCTCCATGACCAGGTTGATGTTCCCCGTGTCCATCTGTCCATCCCAGCTCCCTCCTGGGCTCCTCCTTGTCCCCTCCATGACCAGGTTGATGTTCCCCGTGTCCATCTGTCCATCCCAGCTCCCTCCTGGGCTCCTCCTTGTCCCCCTCCATGACCAGGTTGATGTTCCCCGTGTCCATCTGTCCATCCCAGCTCCCTCCTGGGCTCCTCCGTGTCCCCTCCATGACCAGGTTGATGTTCCCCGTGTCCATCTGTCCATCCCAGCTCCCTCCTGGGCTCCTCCTTGTCCCCCTCCATGACCAGGTTGATGTTCCCCGTGTCCATCTGTCTATCCCAGCTCCCTCCTGGGCTCCTCCTTGTCCCCTCCATGACCAGGTTGATGTTCTCCGTGTCCATCTGTCCATCCCAGCTCCCTCCTGGGCTCCTCCTTGTCCCCCTCCATGACCAGGTTGATGTTCCCCGTGTCCATCTGTCCATCCCAGCTCCCTCCTGGGCTCCTCCTTGTCCCCTCCATGACCAGGTTGATGTTCCTCGTGTCCATCTGTCCATCCCAGCTCCCTCCTGGGCTCCTCCTTGTCCCCCTCCATGACCAGGTTGATGTTCCCCGTGTCCATCTGTCCATCCCAGCTCCCTCCTGGGCTCCTCCTTGTCCCCCTCCATGACCAGGTTGATGTTCCCCGTGTCCATCTGTCTATCCCAGCTCCCTCCTGGGCTCCTCCTTGTCCCCTCCATGACCAGGTTGATGTTCCCCGTGTCCATCTGTCCATCCCAGCTCCCTCCTGGGCTCCTCCTTGTCCCCTCCATGACCAGGT
The DNA here is from genome assembly GCA_033459285.1 of Clamator glandarius. Classification (NCBI taxonomy): domain Eukaryota; kingdom Metazoa; phylum Chordata; class Aves; order Cuculiformes; family Cuculidae; genus Clamator; species Clamator glandarius. The sequence goes on from JAUNZM010001242.1 coordinate 47,943, forward strand.
TGATGTTCCCCGTGTCCATCTTTCCATCCCAGCTCCCTCCTGGGCTCCTCCTTGTCCCCTCCATGACCAGGTTGATGTTCTCCGTGTCCATCTGTCCATCCCAGCTCCCTCCTGGGCTCCTCCTTGTCCCCTCCATGACCAGGTTGATGTTCCCCGTGTCCATCTGTCCATCCCAGCTCCCTCCTGGGCTCCTCCTTGTCCCCCTCCATGACCAGGTTGATGTTCTCCGTGTCCATCTGTCCATCCCAGCTCCCTCCTGGGCTCCTTGTCCCCTCCATGACCAGGTTGATGTTCCCCGTGTCCATCTGTCCATCCCAGCTCCCTCCTGGGCTCCTCCTTGTCCCCTCCATGACCAGGTTGATGTTCCCCGTGTCCATCTGTCCATCCCAGCTCCCTCCTGGGCTCCTCCTTGTCCCCCTCCATGACCAGGTTGATGTTCTCCGTGTCCATCTGTCCATCCCAGCTCCCTCCTGGGCTCCTCCTTGTCCCCTCCATGACCAGGTTGATGTTCTCCGTGTCCATCTGTCCATCCCATCTCTCTCCTGGGCTCCTCCTTGTCCCCCTCCATGACCAGGTTGATGTTCCCCGTGTCCATCTGTCCATCCCAGCTCCCTCCTGGGCTCCTCCTTGTCCCCCTCCATGACCACGTTGATGTTCCCCGTGTCCATCTGTCCATCCCAGCTCCCTCCTGGGCTCCTCCTTGTCCCCCTCCATGACCAGGTTGATGTTCTCCGTGTCCATCTGTCCATCCCAGCTCCCTCCTGGGCTCCTCCTTGTCCCCTCCATGACCAGGTTGATGTTCCCCGTGTCCATCTGTCCATCCCAGCTCCCTCCTGGGCTCCTCCTTGTCCCCCTCCATGACCAGGTTGATGTTCTCCGTGTCCATCTGTCCATCCCAGCTCCCTCCTGGGCTCCTCCTTGTCCCCTCCATGACCAGGTTGATGTTCCCCGTGTCCATCTGTCCATCCCATCTCCCTCCTGGGCTCCTCCTTGTCCCCCTCCATGACCAGGTTGATGTTCCCCGTGTCCATCTGTCCATCCCAGCTCCCTCCTGGGCTCCTCCTTGTCCCCCTCCATGACCAGGTTGATGTTCCCCGTGTCCATCTGTCCATCCCATCTCCCTCCTGGGCTCCTCCTTGTCCCCCTCCATGACCAGGTTGATGTTCTCCGTGTCCATCTGTCCATCCCAGCTCCCTCCTGGGCTCCTCCTTGTCCCCTCCATGACCAGGTTGATGTTCTCCGTGTCCATCTGTCCATCCCAGCTCCCTCCTGGGCTCCTCCTTGTCCCCTCCATGACCAGGTTGATGTTCTCCGTGTCCATCTGTCCATCCCAGCTCCCTCCTGGGCTCCTCCTTGTCCCCCTCCATGACCAGGTTGATGTTCTCCGTGTCCGTCTGTCCATCCCTCCCAGCTCCTTCTTTGCCGGTTGCCGTGGGGGCCTCTTCTACTTGGCCAAGTCCCGCTTGGAGCTCGACCTTCGCTCCAGCCTCTTCTCCAACCTGGTGCGCCAGGACCTCACCTTCTTCCAGGAGACCCCAGCAGGTAGGGATGGTCCCCGTTGACCTCCAGCCTCCTCGTGGTGACCCCCTAAAGCTCATGGTGACCCCCTGAAGCTCGTGGTGGCCCCTAAAGCTCGTGGTGGTCCCCTGAAGCTCGTGGTAGCCCCATGAAGCTCGTGGTGACCCCCTAAAGCGCGTGGTGACACCATGGAGCTCGCGGTGGCCCCCTGAAGCTCGTGGTGGCCCCCTGAAGCTCGTGGTGACCCCCTGAAGCTCATGGTGACCCCCTGAAGCTCGCGGTGGCCCCCTGAAGCTCATGGTGACCCCCTGAAGCTCGTGGTGGCCCCTAAAGCTTGTGGTGGCCCCTAAAGCTCATGGTGACCCCCTGAAGCTCGCGGTGGCCCCCTGAAGCTCATGGTGGCCCCCTGAAGCTCATGGTGGCCCCTAAAGCTCATGGTGACCCCCTGAAGCTCGCGGTGGCCCCCTGAAGCTCATGGTGGCCCCCTGAAGCTCATGGTGGCCCCTAAAGCTCATGGTGACCCCCTGAAGCTTGCGGTGGCCCCTAAAGCTCGCGGTGGCCCCCTGAAGCTCGCGGTGGCCCCTTGAAGCTCGCGGTGGCCCCTAAAGCTCGCGGTGGCCCCCTGAAGCTCATGGTGGCCCCTAAAGCTCGTGGTGGCCCCCTAAAGCTCGCGGTGGCCCCCTGAAGCTCGCGGTGGCCCCCTGAAGCTCGTGGTGGCCCCCTGAAGCTCGTGGTGGCCCCCTGAAGCTCATGGTGGCCCCTAAAGCTCGTGGTGGCCCCCTGAAGCTCATGGTGGCCCCTAAAGCTCGTGGTGGCCCCCTGAAGCTCGCGGTGGCCCCCTGAAGCTCGCGGTGGCCCCCTGAAGCTCGTGGTGGCCCCCTGAAGCTCGTGGTGGCCCCCTGAAGCTCATGGTGGCCCCTAAAGCTCGTGGTGGCCCCCTGAAGCTCACGGTGGCCACTAAAGCTCATGGTGACCCCCTGAAGCTTGTGGTGGCCCCCTAAAGCTCATGGTGGCCCCTAAAGCTCATGGTGGCCCCCTGAAGCTCATGGTGGCCCCTAAAGCTCATGGTGACCCCCTGAAGCTTGCGGTGGCCCCTAAAGCTCGCGGTGGCCCCCTGAAGCTCGTGGTGACCCCTAAAGCTCATGGTGACCCCCTGAAGCTCGCGGTGGCCCCTAAAGCTCATGGTGACCCCCTGAAGCTCGCGGTGGCCCCCTGAAGCTCATGGTGGCCCCTAAACCTCATGGTGACCCCCTGAAGCTTGCGGTGGCCCCTAAAGCTCGCGGTGGCCCCTAAAGCTCATGGTGTCTCCCTGAAGCTCGTGGTGACCCTCTAAAGCTCGTGGTGACCCTCTAAAGCTCATGGTGGCCCCTAAAGCTCATGGTGGCCCCATGAAGCTCATGGTGACCCCCTAAAGCTCGTGGTGACCCCCTGAAGCTCGCGGTGGCCACTAAAGCTCATGGTGGCCCCCTGAAGCTCATGGTGGCCCCTAAAGCTCATGGTGACCCCCTGAAGCTCGCGGTGGCCCCTAAAGCTCGCGGTGGCCCCCTGAAGCTCGCGGTGGCCCCTAAAGCTCATGGTGACCCCCTGAAGCTCGCGGTGGCCCCCTGAAGCTCATGGTGGCCCCTAAAGCTCATGGTGACCCCCTGAAGCTTGCGGTGGCCCCTAAAGCTCGCGGTGGCCCCCTGAAGCTCGTGGTGACCCCTAAAGCTCATGGTGACCCCCTGAAGCTCGCGGTGGCCCCCTGAAGCTTGCGGTGGCCCCTAAAGCTCATGGTGACCCCCTGAAGCTCGCGGTGGCCCCCTGAAGCTCATGGTGGCCCCTAAAGCTCGCGGTGGCCCCCTGAAGCTCATGGTGGCCCCTGAAGCTCATGGTGGCCCCTAAAGCTCATGGTGACCCCCTAAAGCTCGTTGTGGCCCCTAAAGATCGTTGTGGCCCCTGAAGCTCGCGGTGGCCCCCTGAAGCTCGCGGTGGCCCCCTGAAGCTCGTGGTGGCCCCCTGAAGCTCATGGTGGCCCCTAAAGCTCATGGTGGCCCCCTGAAGCTTGCGGTGGCCCCTAAAGCTCATGGTGGCCCCCTGAAGCTTGCGGTGGCCCCTAAAGCTCATGGTGACCCCCTGAAGCTTGCTGTGGCCCCTAAAGCTCGTGGTGACCCTCTAAAGCTCATGGTGGCCCCTAAAGCTCATGGTGTCTCCCTGAAGCTCGTGGTGACCCCCTAAAGCTCTTGGTGACCCTCTAAAGCTCATGGTGGCCCCATGAAGCTCATGGTGACCCCCTGAAGCTCGAGGTGGCCACTAAAGCTCATGGTGACCCCCTAAAGCTCGTGGTGGCCCCTAAAGCTCATGGTGACCCCATGAAGCTCGTGGTGACCCTCTAAAGCTCATGGTGGCCCCATGAAGCTCGCGGTGGCCCCCTGAAGCTTGCGGTGGCCCCCTAAAGCTCGTGGTGACCCCCTAAAGCTCGTGGTGGCCCCTAAAGCTCATGGTGACCCCATGAAGCTCTTGGTGACCCTCTAAAGCTCTTGGTGACCCCCTAAAGCTCATGGTGACCCCCTAAAGCTCGCGGTGGCCCCCTGAAGCTCGCGGTGGCCCCCTAAAGCTCGCGGTGGCCCCCTGAAGCTCGCGGTGGCCCCCTGAAGCTCGCGGTGGCCACTAAAGCTCATGGTGACCCCCTGAAGCTCGCGGTGGCCCCTAAAGCTCGCAGTGGCCCCCTAAAGCTCGCGGTGGCCCCCTGAAGCTTGCGGTGGCCCCCTGAAGCTTGCGGTGGCCACTAAAGCTCATGGTGACCCCCTGAAGCTTGCGGTGGCCCCCTGAAGCTCGCGGTGGCCCCCTAAAGATCGCGGTGGCCCCCTGAAGCTCGCGGTGGCCACTAAAGCTCATGGTGACCCCCTAAAGCTCGCGGTGGCCCCCTAAAGCTCGCGGTGGCCCCCTGAAGCTCGCGGTGGCCCCCTGAAGCTCGCGGTGGCCCCCTGAAGCTCGCGGTGGCCACTAAAGCTCATGGTGGCCCCCTGAAGCTCGCGGTGGCCCCCTAAAGCTCGCGGTGGCCCCCTAAAGCTCGCGGTGGCCCCCTGAAGCTCGCGGTGGCCACTAAAGCTGGTTGTCCCCCCCGCAGCGGAGGTGTCGGCGCGGCTGGGAGGGGAGGTGGAGGTGCTGAGCGAGGCGGTGGCCGTGAAGGCCAACGTGGCGCTGAGGAGCCTCCTGCTGGCGCTGAGCGTGGGGGTCTCCATGGTGGGACTCTCGCCGGCCCTGGCCGCCCTCGCCCTGCTGGACGTGCCGCTCGGAGTCGCCGCCCGCAAGGTCTACGACGCCCGCCGGAGGGTGAGAGGAGATGGGATGGAGATGGTGGGATGGGATGGAGACGGTGGAGATGGGATGGAGATGGTGGGATGGGATGGAGATGGTGGGATGGGATGGAGATGGTGGGATGGGATGGAGATGGTGGAGATGGGATGGAGATGGTGGGATGGGATGGAGATGGTGGAGATGGGATGGAGATGGTGGAGATGGGATGGAGATGGTGGGATGGGATGGAGATGGTGGAGATGGGATGGAGATGGTGGGATGGGATGGAGATGGTGGGATGGGATGGAGATGGTGGGATGGGATGGAGACGGTGGGATGGGATGGAGATGGTGGGATGGGATGGAGATGGTGGAGATGGGATGGAGATGGTGGAGATGGGATGGAGATGGTGGGATGGGATGGAGATGGTGGAGATGGGATGGAGATGGTGGGATGGGATGGAGATGGTGGGATGGGATGGAGATGGTGGGATGGGATGGAGATGGTGGAGATGGGATGGAGATGGTGGGATGGGATGGAGATGGTGGGATGGGATGGAGACGGTGGGATGGGATGGAGACGGTGGGATGGGATGGAGATGGTGGGATGGGATGGAGACGGTGGGATGGGATGGAGATGGTGGGATGGGATGGAGATGGTGGAGATGGGATGGAGATGGTGGGATGGGATAGAGATGGTGGGATGGGATGGAGATGGTGGGATGGAGATGGTGGGATGGGATGGAGATGGTGGGATGGGATGGAGATGGTGGGATGGGATGGAGATGGTGGAGATGGGATGGAGATGGTGGGATGGAGATGGTGGGATGGGATGGAGATGGTGGGATGGAGATGGTGGGATGGGATGGAGATGGTGGGATGGGATGGAGATGGTGGGATGGGATGGAGATGGTGGGATGGGATGGAGACGGTGGGATGGGATGGAGACGGTGGGATGGGATGGAGACGGTGGGATGGGATGGAGACGGTGGGATGGGATGGAGATGGTGGGATGGGATGGAGATGGTGGGATGGAGATGGTGGGATGGGATGGAGATGGTGATGATGGGATAGAGATGGTGGGATGGGATGGAGACGGTGGGATGGGATGGAGATGGTGGAGATGGGATGGAGATGGTGGGATGGGATGGGATGGAGATGGTGGAGATGGGATAGAGATGGTGGGATGGGATGGAGATGGTGGAGATGGGATGGAGATGGTGGGATGGGATGGAGACGGTGGGATGGGATGGAGATGGTGATGATGGGATAGAGATGGTGGGATGGGATGGAGACGGTGGGATGGGATGGAGATGGTGGGATGGGATGGAGACGGTGGAGATGGGATGGAGATGGGATGGAGATGGTGGAGATGGGATAGAGATGGTGGGATGGGATGGAGATGGTGGGATGGGATGGAGATGGTGATGATGGGATAGAGATGGTGGGATGGGATGGAGACGGTGGGATGGGATGGAGATGGTGGAGATGGGATGGAGATGGTGGGATGGGATGGGATGGAGATGGTGGAGATGGGATAGAGATGGTGGGATGGGATGGAGATGGTGGAGATGGGATGGAGACGGTGGAGATGGGATGGAGACGGTGGAGATGGGATGGAGACGGTGGAGATGGGATGGAGATGGTGACAGAGATGGGGATGGAGATGGGATGGAGACGATGGTGGGATGGAATGGGGTGGAGATGGTGGGATGGGGTGGAGATGGGAGGAGCTTGGAGATATTGATGAGGATGAGAAGGAATTGGAGATGTTGATGGGGTGGGAGATGGTTGGGATGGGCTGGAGCTGGAGCTGGGGGTGGAGCCACCTGGGGGGGGGGAGCTGCTGGTGGGAGAGGATGGGATGGAACGGTGGAGATGGTGGGAAAGACGAGGATGGGGACGAGGAGAGAGGAGGTGGAACCAGGAGAGAGATGGAACGGGACGAGGTGGGTTGGTGGGAGCAGGAGAGAGATGGAACGGGACGAGGTGGGTTGGTGGGACCAGGAGAGAGATGGAACGGGACGAGGTGGGTTGGTGGGAGCAGGAGAGAGATGGAACGGGACGAGGTGGGTTGGTGGGAGCAGGAGAGAGATGGAACGGGACGAGGTGGGTTGGAGGGAGCAGGAGAGAGATGGAACGGGACGAGGTGGGTTGGTGGGAGCAGGAGAGAGATGGAACGGGACGAGGTGGGTTGGTGGGACCAGGAGAGAGATGGAACGGGACGAGGTGGGTTGGTGGGACCAGGAGAGAGATGGAACGGGACGAGGTGGGTTGGAGGGAGCAGGAGAGAGATGGAACGGGACGAGGTGGGTTGGTGGGACCAGGAGAGAGATGGAACGGGACGAGGTGGGTTGGTGGGAGCAGGAGAGAGATGGAACGGGACGAGGTGGGTTGGTGGGAGCAGGAGAGAGATGGAACGGGACGAGGTGGGTTGGTGGGAGCAGGAGAGAGATGGAACGGGACGAGGTGGGTTGGTGGGAGCAGGAGAGAGATGGAACGGGACGAGGTGGGTTGGTGGGACCAGGAGAGAGATGGAACGGGACGAGGTGGGTTGGAGGGAGCAGGAGAGAGATGGAACGGGACGAGGTGGGTTGGTGGGAGCAGGAGAGAGATGGAACGGGACGAGGTGGGTTGGTGGGTCCAGGAGAGAGATGGAACGGGACGAGGTGGGTTGGTGGGAGCAGGAGAGAGATGGAACGGGACGAGGTGGGTTGGTGGGAGCAGGAGAGAGATGGAACGGGACGAGGTGGGTTGGTGGGACCAGGAGAGAGATGGAACGGGACGAGGTGGGTTGGAGGGAGCAGGAGAGAGATGGAACGGGACGAGGTGGGTTGGAGGGAGCAGGAGAGAGATGGAACGGGACGAGGTGGGTTGGTGGGAGCAGGAGAGAGATGGAACGGGACGAGGTGGGTTGGTGGGAGCAGGAGAGAGATGGAACGGGACGAGGTGGGTTGGTGGGAGCAGGAGAGAGATGGAACGGGACGAGGTGGGTTGGTGGGAGCAGGAGAGAGATGGAACGGGACGAGGTGGGTTGGTGGGAGCAGGAGAGAGACGGAACGGGACGAGGTGGGTTGGAGGGAGCAGGAGAGAGATGGAACGGGACGAGGTGGGTTGGTGGGAGCAGGAGAGAGATGGAACGGGACGAGGTGGGTTGGTGGGAGCAGGAGAGAGATGGAACGGGACGAGGTGGGTTGGTGGGAGCAGGAGAGAGATGGAACGGGACGAGGTGGGTTGGTGGGAGCAGGAGAGAGATGGAACGGGACGAGGTGGGTTGGAGGGAGCAGGAGAGAGATGGAACGGGACGAGGTGGGTTGGAGGGAGCAGGAGAGATGGAACGGGACGAGGTGGGTTGGTGGGACCAGGAGAGAGATGGAACGGGACGAGGTGGGTTGGTGGGACCAGGAGAGAGATGGAACGGGACGAGGTGGGTTGGTGGGACCAGGAGAGAGACGGAACGGGACGAGGTGGGTTGGAGGGAGCAGGAGAGAGATGGAACGGGACGAGGTGGGTTGGTGGGAGCAGGAGAGAGATGGAACGGGACGAGGTGGGTTGGAGGGAGCAGGAGAGAGATGGAACGGGACGAGGTGGGTTGGAGGGAGCAGGAGAGAGATGGAACGGGACGAGGTGGGTTGGAGGGATCAGGAGAGAGATGGAACGGGACGAGGTGGGTTGGAGGGAGCAGGAGAGAGATGGAACGGGACGAGGTGGGTTGGTGGGTCCAGGAGAGAGATGGAACGGGACGAGGTGGGTTGGTGGGAGCAGGAGAGAGATGGAACGGGACGAGGTGGGTTGGTGGGAGCAGGAGAGAGATGGAACGGGACGAGGTGGGTTGGTGGGAGCAGGAGAGAGATGGAACGGGACGAGGTGGGTTGGTGGGAGCAGGAGAGAGATGGAACGGGACGAGGTGGGTTGGTGGGAGCAGGAGAGAGATGGAACGGGACGAGGTGGGTTGGTGGGAGCAGGAGAGAGATGGAACGGGACGAGGTGGGTTGGTGGGAGCAGGAGAGAGATGGAACGGGACGAGGTGGGTTGGTGGAACCAGGAGAGAGATGGAACGGGACGAGGTGGGTTGGTGGGAGCAGGAGAGAGATGGAACGGGACGAGGTGGGTTGGAGGGAGCAGGAGAGAGATGGAACGGGACGAGGTGGGTTGGTGGGAGCAGGAGAGAGATGGAACGGGACGAGGTGGGTTGGTGGGAGCAGGAGAGAGACGGAACGGGACGAGGTGGGTTGGAGGGAGCAGGAGAGATGGAACGGGACGAGGTGGGTTGGAGGGACCAGGAGAGAGATGGAACGGGACGAGGTGGGTTGGTGGGAGCAGGAGAGAGATGGAACGGGACGAGGTGGGTTGGTGGGAGCAGGAGAGAGATGGAACGGGACGAGGTGGGTTGGAGGGAGCAGGAGAGATGGAACGGGACGAGGTGGGTTGGTGGGAGCAGGAGAGATGGAACGGGACGAGGTGGGTTGGTGGGAGCAGGAGAGAGATGGAACGGGACGAGGTGGGTTGGAGGGAGCAGGAGAGAGATGGAACGGGACGAGGTGGGTTGGAGGGAGCAGGAGAGAGATGGAACGGGACGAGGTGGGTTGGGGGGAGCAGGAGAGAGATGGAACGGGACGAGGTGGGTTGGTGGGTCCAGGAGAGAGATGGAACGGGACGAGGTGGGTTGGAGGGAGCAGGAGAGAGATGGAACGGGACGAGGTGGGTTGGGGGGAGCAGGAGAGATGGAACGGGACGAGGTGGGTTGGTGGGAGCAGGAGAGAGATGGAACGGGACGAGGTGGGTTGGAGGGAGCAGGAGAGAGATGGAACGGGACGAGGTGGGTTGGTGGGAGCAGGAGAGAGATGGAACGGGACGAGGTGGGTTGGAGGGAGCAGGAGAGAGATGGAACGGGACGAGGTGGGTTGGAGGGAGCAGGAGAGAGATGGAACGGGACGAGGTGGGTTGGTGGGACCAGGAGAGAGATGGAACGGGACGAGGTGGGTTGGGGGCTGGGGCCGAGACGTCCTCCGTGGGGGCCTCCCGCCAATCGGTGTGTCCCCAGCGGCTGGAGCGAGCGCTGCTGGACGCCACGGCGGCCACCAGGGCGGTGGTGCAGGAGGCCATCTCCTCCATCGAGACGGTGAGGACCTTCGCCGGGGAGGAGGAGGAGGAGCGGCGCCACGCCCCGGGCGGTGGCCGAGGTGCTGAGGCTGAAGGACCAGCTGGCGGTGGAAGAGGCTCGGTTTGTCTTCGTCCATCGGGTGAGGCCGGCGGGATCCGCGAGCTTCCGGGGACCCCGAGCCGCGTAGCCAATCCTTGGTGGCCCCGTAGGTTCTCCAGTTGGCCGTGCAGTTCCTGGTGCTTCACCGGGGCCACCAGCAGGCGCGGGAAGGCTCCGTCACCCCCGGCAACGTGGCCACCTTCATATTCTACCGGAATAAAGTCAGCGAGCACGTGCAGGTGAGGCCGCGCCGGCCGCGTCCCACCCCAGCCCATCATCTTCTCCGTCTCCTCCATCCCACCATCTCCTCCATCCCACCGTCTCCTCCATCCCCACCGTCTCCTCCATCCCACCATCTCCTCCATCCCACCGTCTCCTCCATCCCCACCGTCTCCTCCATCCCCGCCGTCTCCTCCATCCCCACCGTCTCCTCCATCCCCACCGTCTCCTCCATCCCACCCGTCTCCTCCATCCCACCGTCTCCTCCATCCCATCGTCTCCTCCATCCCACCGTCTCCTCCATCCCACCATCTCCTCCATCCCCACCGTCTCCTCCATCCCCACCGTCTCCTCCATCCCACCGTCTCCTCCATCCCACCGTCTCCTCCATCCCACCGTCTCCTCCATCCCATCATCTCCTCCATCCCACCGTCTCCTCCATCCCACCGTCTCCTCCATCCCACCGTCTCCTCCATCCCCACCGTCTCCTCCATCCCCATCATCTCCTCCATCCCCATCATCTCCTCCATCCCCATCATCTCCTCCATCCCCACCGTCTCCTCCATCCCCACCGTCTCCTCCATCCCCACCGTCTCCTCCATCCCATCATCTCCTCCATCCCCGCCGTCTCCTCCATCCCCGCCGTCTCCTCCATCCCCGCCGTCTCCTCCATCCCCGCCGTCTCCTCCATCCCCGCCGTCTCCTCCATCCCCGCCGTCTCCTCCATCCCCACCGTCTCCTCCATCCCCACCGTCTCCTCCATCCCCACCGTCTCCTCCATCCCCACCGTCTCCTCCATCCCCACCGTCTCCTCCATCCCCACCGTCTCCTCCATCCCACCGTCTCCTCCATCCCACCGTCTCCTCCATCCCACCGTCTCCTCCATCCCACCGTCTCCTCCATCCCACCGTCTCCTCCATCCCCACCGTCTCCTCCATCCCCACCGTCTCCTCCATCCCCACCGTCTCCTCCATCCCCACCGTCTCCTCCATCCCCACCGTCTCCTCCATCCCCACCGTCTCCTCCATCCCCACCGTCTCCTCCATCCCCACCGTCTCCTCCATCCCCACCGTCTCCTCCATCCCCACCGTCTCCTCCATCCCCACCGTCTCCTCCATCCCCACCGTCTCCTCCATCCCCACCGTCTCCTCCATCCCACCGTCTCCTCCATCCCACCGTCTCCTCCATCCCATCGTCTCCTCCATCCCACCGTCTCCTCCATCCCACCGTCTCCTCCATCCCCACCGTCTCCTCCATCCCCACCGTCTCCTCCATCCCCACCGTCTCCTCCATCCCCACCGTCTCCTCCATCCCCACCGTCTCCTCCATCCCCACCGTCTCCTCCATCCCACCGTCTCCTCCATCCCCACCTTCTCCTCCATCCCCACCGTCTCCTCCATCCCCACCGTCTCCTCCATCCCCACCGTCTCCTCCATCCCCACCGTCTCCTCCATCCCCACCGTCTCCTCCATCCCACCGTCTCCTCCATCCCACCGTCTCCTCCATCCCATCGTCTCCTCCATCCCACCGTCTCCTCCATCCCACCGTCTCCTCCATCCCCACCGTCTCCTCCATCCCCACCGTCTCCTCCATCCCCACCGTCTCCTCCATCCCCACTGTCTCCTCCATCCCCACCGTCTCCTCCATCCCCACCGTCTCCTCCTCCCCATCATCTCCTCCATCCCCGCCGTCTCCTCCATCCCCACCGTCTCCTCCATCCCCACCGTCTCCTCCATCCCCACCGTCTCCTCCATCCCCACCGTCTCCTCCATCCCACCGTCTCCTCCATCCCATCATCTCCTCCATCCCACCATCTCCTCCATCCCCACCATCTCCTCCATCCCCACCGTCTCCTCCATCCCCACCGTCTCCTCCATCCCATCATCTCCTCCATCCCATCATCTCCTCGGTCAGGCCTTGGTCTACGGCCACGGGGACCTGATGAACACGGTGGCAGCCGGACGCAAGGTCTGGGAATACCTGGACCGGGAACCTCGGGGGGACGCGGGGGGCACCTGGGCGCCCCGGATGCTGCGCGGCCACGTGGCCTTCCAAGGAGTCTCCTTCGCCTACCCAACGCGGCCCCAGGACCTCGTCCTGAAGGTGGAGGAGACCCACCAGGGGTGGAGAGATGGGATGGGGTGGTGGGGATGGAGGAGATGATGGGATGGAGGAGACGGTGGGGATGGAGGAGACGGTGGGGATGGAGGAGACGGTGGGGATGGAGGAGACGGTGGGGATGGAGGAGACGGTGGGGATGGAGGAGACGGTGGGATGGAGGAGACGGTGGGATGGAGGAGACGGTGGGGATGGAGGAGACGGTGGGGATGGAGGAGACGGTGGGGATGGAGGAGACGGTGGGATGGAGGAGACGGTGGGGATGGAGGAGACGGTGGGGATGGAGGAGACGGTGGGGATGGAGGAGACGGTGGGGATGGAGGAGACGGTGGGATGGAGGAGACGGTGGGGATGGAGGAGACGGTGGGGGTGGAGGAGACGGTGGGGGTGGAGGAGACGGTGGGATGGAGGAGACGGTGGGGATGGAGGAGACGGTGGGGATGGAGGAGACGGTGGGGATGGAGGAGACGGTGGGGATGGAGGAGACGGTGGGGATGGAGGAGACGATGGGATGGAGGAGACGGTGGGATGGAGGAGACGATGGGGATGGAGGAGACGGTGGGGATGGAGGAGACGATGGGATGGAGGAGACGGTGGGGATGGAGGAGACGGTGGGGATGGAGGAGACGGGTGGGATGGAGGAGGAGATGGAGATGGGGATGGGGATTTGGATGGGGATGGAGATGAAGATGGAGATGAGATGGTGATGGGGATGAGATTGAGATGGAGATGGGGATGGGATGGAGATGGGGATGAGATTGAGATTAAGATGGGGATGGGCTGGAGATGGGGATGGGCTGGAGATGTGGTTGGATGGGATGGAGGAGATGGACACCTCCCACCCCTGCAGGACGTCTCCTTCGAGCTGCGTCCCGGCGAGGTGACGGCGCTGGCCGGGCTCAACGGGAGCGGGAAGAGCACGTGCGCGGCGCTGCTGGAACGATTCTACGAGCCCTCGGCCGGGCAGCTGCTCCTGGACGGGGTTCCTCTGGGCCTCTACCGGCACCGCTATCTCCACCGGCAGGTGAGAAGCACCCGGACCGGCAGGCGGGAGGCCCGACGGGGCCGAGCGGAGCCCGGTCTGAGCCGCCTCCTCGCCGCAGGTAGCCATGGTGGGACAGGAGCCCGTGCTCTTCTCCGGCACCGTCCGAGACAACATCACCCTGGGCTTGGAGGGCTGCTCGGAGGAGGAGGTGAGAGCGGCCGCCGCCGCCGCCGGGGCCCTCGACTTCATCACCGCGCTGGACAAGGGCTTTGACACCGGTGAGTCCTGGTGGCCCTCAGCGTCCTGGGTCCTGGTGGGACCCTCCGTATGGGTCCTGGTGGCCTTCAGCGTCCTGGGTCCTGGAGGGACCCTCCGTATGGGTCCTGGTGGCCCTCAGCGTCCTGGGTCCTGGAGGGACCTTCCCTATGGGTCCTGGTGGCCCTCAGCACCCTGGGTCCTGGAGGGACCCTCCGTATGGGTCCTGGTGGCCCTCAGCACCCTGGGTCCTGGAGGGACCCTCCGTATGGGTCCTGGTGGCCCTCAGCGTCCTGGGTCCTGGAGGGACCCTCCGTATGGGTCCTGGTGGCCCTCAGCGTCCTGGGTCCTGGTGGGACCCTCCCTGTGGATCCTGGTGGGACCCTCCTTGTGGATCCTGGTGGGACCCTCCTTGTGGTTCCTGGTGGGACCCTCCCTGTGGATCCTGGTGGGACCCTCCCTGTGGATCCTGGTGGGACCCTCCCTGTGGTTCCTGGTGGGACCCTCCGCGTGGATCCTGGTGGGACTCTCCGCGTGGATCCTGGTGGGACCCTCCTTGTGGTTCCTGGTGGGACCCTCCTTGTGGATCCTGGTGGGACCCTCCTTGTGGATCCTGGTGGGACCCTCCCTGTGGATCCTGGTGGGACCCTCCCTGTGGATCCTGGTGGGACCCTCCCTGTGGTTCCTGGTGGGACCCTCCTTGTGGTTCCTGGTGGGACCCTCCGCGTGGATCCTGGTGGGACTCTCCGCGTGGATCCTGGTGGGACTCTCCGCGTGGATCCTGGTGGGACCCTCCTTGTGGTTCCTGGTGGGACCCTCCTTGTGGTTCCTGGTGGGACCCTCCTTGTGGATCCTGGTGGGACCCTCCTTGTGGTTCCTGGTGGGACCCTCCTTGTGGTTCCTGGTGGGACCCTCCTTGTGGATCCTGGTGGGACCCTCCTTGTGGATCCTGGTGGGACCCTCCCTGTGGATCCTGGTGGGACCCTCCCTGTGGATCCTGGTGGGACCCTCCCTGTGGTTCCTGGTGGGACCCTCCTTGTGGTTCCTGGTGGGACCCTCCGCGTGGATCCTGGTGGGACTCTCCGCGTGGATCCTGGTGGGACCCTCCTTGTGGATCCTGGTGGGACCCTCCTTGTGGATCCTGGTGGGACCCTCCTTGTGGATCCTGGTGGGACCCTCCTTGTGGATCCTGGTGGGACCCTCCTTGTGGATCCTGGTGGGACCCTCCCTGTGGATCCTGGTGGGACCCTCCGCGTGGATCCTGGTGGGACCCTCCCTGTGGATCCTGGTGGGACCCTCCTTGTGGATCCTGGTGGGACCCTCCTTGTGGATCCTGGTGGGACCCTCCTTGTGGATCCTGGTGGGACCCTCCCTGTGGATCCTGGTGGGACCCTCCGCGTGGATCCTGGTGGGACCCTCCGCGTGGATCCTGGTGGGATCCCAGCTCTTCCTCCCGCAGAGGTTGGCGAGAAGGGGGGGCAGCTGTCGGCGGGGGAGAAGCAGCGAGTGGCCATCGCCCGGGCCCTGGTGCGTCGTCCCCGCGTCCTCATCCTCGACGAAGCCACCAGCGCCTTGAGCTGCGACGGCCTGGAGCTGGTGAGGAGCCTGGAGGGCTTGGGGGGCTCAGGAGGGAGAAGGGGCCACCAGGAGGGAGAAGGGGCCACCAGGAGGGAGAAGGGGCCACCAGGAGGGAGAAGGGGCCACCAAGAGGGAGAAGGGGCCACCAGGGTGGAGAAGGGGCCACCAGGGTGGAGAAGGGGCCACCAGGAGGGAGAAGGGGCCACCAGGAGGGAGAAGGGGCCACCAGGAGGGAGAAGAGGCCACCAGGAGGGAGAAGGGGCCACCAGGGTGGAGAAGGGGCCACCAGGGTGGAGAAGGGGCCACCAGGAGGGAGAAGGGGCCACCAGGGTGGAGAAGGGGCCACCAGGAGGGAGAAGGGGCCACCAGGAGGGAGAAGGGGCCACCAAGAGGGAGAAGGGGCCACCAGGGTGGAGAAGGGGCCACCAGGGTGGAGAAGGGGCCACCAGGAGGGAGAAGGGGCCACCAGGAGGGAGAAGGGGCCACCAGGAGGGAGAAGAGGCCACCAGGAGGGAGAAGGGGCCACCAGGGTGGAGAAGGGGCCACCAGGAGGGAGAAGGGGCCACCAGGGTGGAGAAGGGGCCACCAGGAGGGAGAAGGGGCCACCAGGAGGGAGAAGGGGCCACCAGGAGGGAGAAGGGGCCACCAGGAGGGAGAAGGGGCCACCAAGAGGGAGAAGAGGCCACCAGGGTGGAGAAGGGGCCACCAGGAGGGAGAAGGGGCCACCAGGAGGGAGAAGGGGCCACCAGGGTGGAGAAGGGGCCACCAGGAGGGAGAAGGGGCCACCAGGAGGGAGAAGGGGCCACCAGGGTGGAGAAGGGGCCACCAGGAGGGAGAAGGGGCCACCAGGAGGGAGAAGGGGCCACCAGGAGGGAGAAGGGGCCACCAAGAGGGAGAAGAGGCCACCAGGGTGGAGAAGGGGCCACCAGGAGGGAGAAGGGGCCACCAGGAGGGAGAAGGGGCCACCAGGGTGGAGAAGGGGCCACCAGGAGGGAGAAGGGGCCACCAGGAGGGAGAAGGGGCCACCAGGGTGGAGAAGGGGCCACCAGGAGGGAGAAGGGGCCACCAGGAGGGAGAAGGGGCCACCAGGAGGGAGAAGAGGCCACCAGGAGGGAGAAGGGGCCACCAAGAGGGAGAAGAGGCCACCAGGGTGGAGAAGGGGCCACCAGGAGGGAGAAGGGGCCACCAGGAGGGAGAAGGGGCCACCAGGGTGGAGAAGGGGCCACCAGGAGGGAGAAGGGGCCACCAGGAGGGAGAAGGGGCCACCAGGAGGGAGAAGGGGCCACCAGGGTGGAGAAGGGGCCACCAGGAGGGAGAAGGGGCCACCAGGAGGGAGAAGGGGCCACCAGGAGGGAGAAGGGGCCACCAGGAGGGAGAAGGGGCCACCAGGAGGGAGAAGGGGCCACCAAGAGGGAGAAGAGGCCACCAGGGTGGAGAAGGGGCCACCAGGGTGGAGAAGGGGCCACCAGGAGGGAGAAGGGGCCACCAGGAGGGAGAAGGGGCCACCAAGAGGGAGAAGGGGCCACCAGGGTGGAGAAGGGGCCACCAGGAGGGAGAAGGGGCCACCAGGAGGGAGAAGGGGCCACCAAGAGGGAGAAGGGGCCACCAGGAGGGAGAAGGGGCCACCAGGAGGGAGAAGGGGCCACCAGGAGGGAGAAGGGGCCACCAAGAGGGACTCGGATGAGGTAGAACCGCGTGATCCTCATGAAGGTCCGAGAAGGTCGGGGTCCGGCAGCCGGATTGGGACAATCGCAAGCCCAGGGTGGGTGGAGAAGGACTCGAGGTGTTGAGGGACGAGAATCGTGGGTTGGGTTGGGAGGGACCCTCGAAGCCGAGACGCTTCCCGCTGGCAGCTCCAAGCCTCATCCAACGTGGCTTTGAGAACTTCCAGGGACGGAGCAAGCACGACGTCCGGAGGGGGGGGAGAAGTGGAGGGGGTTGGAGGGACCTTCCAAGCCGACGTCATCCTGGAGGCCGTGATCTTTGGGATGGAAGAGGCGGAGGGATGGATGGATGGAAGAGGAGGATGGATGGATGGATGGAAGAGGCAGATGGATGGATGGATGGATGGATGGAAGAGGCGGATGGATGGATGGAAGAGGCGGATGGATGGATGGATGGAAGAGGCGGATGGATGGATGGATGGATGGAAGAGGCGGATGGATGGATGGAAGAGGAGGATGGATGGATGGAAGAGGAGGATGGATGGATGGAAGAGGAGGATGGATGGATGGATGGAAGAGGCGGATGGATGGATGGAAGAGGAGGATGGATGGATGGAAGAGGAGGATGGATGGATGGAAGAGGCGGATGGATGGATGGAAGAGGAGGATGGATGGATGGAAGAGGAGGATGGATGGATGGATGGAAGAGGCGGATGGATGGATGGATGGATGGAAGAGGCGGATGGATGGATGGATGGAAGAGGCGGATGGATGGATGGATGGATGGAAGAGGCGGATGGATGGATGGAAGAGGAGGATGGATGGATGGAAGAGGAGGATGGATGGATGGAAGAGGAGGATGGATGGATGGATGGAAGAGGCGGATGGATGGATGGAAGAGGAGGATGGATGGATGGAAGAGGAGGATGGATGGATGGAAGAGGCGGATGGATGGATGGAAGAGGAGGATGGATGGATGGAAGAGGAGGATGGATGGATGGAAGAGGCGGATGGATGGATGGAAGAGGAGGATGGATGGATGCAAGAGGCGGATGGATGGATGGATGGAAGAGGCAGATGGATGGATGGAAGAGGAGGATGGATGGATGGAAGAGGAGGATGGATGGATGGAAGAGGCGGATGGATGGATGGATGGATGGATGGATGGATGGAAGAGGAGGATGGATGGATGGAAGAGGAGGATGGATGGATGGATGGAAGAGGAGGATGGATGGATGGATGGATGGATGGATGGAAGAGGCGGATGGATGGATGGAAGAGGAGGATGGATGGATGGAAGAGGAGGATGGATGGATGGAAGAGGAGGATGGATGGATGGAAGAGGCGGATGGATGGATGGAAGAGGAGGATGGATGGATGGATGGAAGAGGAGGATGGATGGATGGAAGAGGAGGATGGATGGATGGAAGAGGCGGATGGATGGATGGATGGATGGATGGATGGATGGAAGAGGAGGATGGATGGATGGAAGAGGAGGATGGATGGATGGATGGAAGAGGAGGATGGATGGATGGATGGATGGATGGATGGAAGAGGCGGATGGATGGATGGAAGAGGCGGATGGATGGATGGAAGAGGAGGATGGATGGATGGAAGAGGATGGATGGATGGATGGAAGAGGGATGGATGGAAGAGGAGGATGGATGGATGGATGGAGAGGAGGATGGATGGATGGATGGAAGAGGAGGATGGATGGATGGATGGATGGAAGAGGATGGATGGATGGAAGAGGCGGATGGATGGATGGAGAGAGGAGGATGGATGGATGGATGGAAGAGGCGGATGGATGGATGGATGGAAGAGGAGGATGGATGGATGGATGGAAGAGGCGGATGGATGGATGGATGGAAGAGGAGGATGGATGGATGGATGGAAGAGGAGGATGGATGGATGGAAGAGGAGGATGGATGGATGGATGGAAGAGGAGGATGGATGGATGGAAGAGGAGGATGGATGGATGGAAGAGGAGGATGGATGGATGGATGGAAGAGGCGGATGGATGGATGGAAGAGGAGGATGGATGGATGGATGGAGAGGAGGATGGATGGATGGAAGAGGAGGATGGATGGATGGATGGAAGAGGAGGATGGATGGATGATGAGAGGAGGATGGATGGATGATGGATGAGGAAGAGGAGGATGGATGGATGATGAGAGGAGGATGGATGGATGGAAGAGGAGGATGGATGGATGGAAGAGGAGGATGGATGGATGGAGAGGATGGATGGATGGAAGAGGAGGATGGATGGATGGAAGAGGCGGATGGATGGATGGAAGAGGAGGATGGATGGATGGAAGAGGAGGATGGATGGATGGAAGAGGCGGATGGATGGATGGAAGAGGCGGATGGATGGATGGAAGAGGAGGATGGATGGATGGAAGAGGAGGATGGATGGAAGAGGAGGATGGATGGATGGAAGAGGAGGATGGATAGATGGATGGAAGAGGAGGATGGATGGATGGATGGAAGAGGAGGATGGATGGATGGATGGATGGAAGAGGAGGATGGATGGAAGAGGCGGATGGATGGATGGAAGAGGAGGATGGATGGATGGATGGAAGAGGCGGATGGATGGATGGATGGAAGAGGAGGATG
>JAUNZM010001243.1:0-22187 GCA_033459285.1 Clamator glandarius
AGCCCCCAGACCATTCTAGATCCACCCAGGACCCTACTAAAAGCCCCCAGACCCTTCTAGAGGCCCCCAGGACTCGTCTAAAAGCCTCTAGACCCTTCTAGAGCCCCCCAGGACCTTTCTACAAGCACCCAGACCCTTCTAGAGGCTCCCCGGTCCCTTATAAAAGCACCCAGACCCTTCTAGAGCCTCCCAGGACCCTTCTAAAAGCCACCAGACCCTTCTAGAGACCCCCAGGACCATTCTAAAAGCCCCCAGACCCTTCTAGATAAGTCAGGACCCTTCGAAAAGCAACCAGAACCTTTTAGAGCCATCCAGGACCATTCTAAAAGCCCCCAAACCCTTCTAGAGTCTCCCAGGACCCTTCTAAAAGCCCCCAGACCCTTCTAGAGCACACCAGGACCCTTCTAAAATCCCCCAGACCCTTCTAGAGCCCCCCAGGACCCTTCTAAAAGCTCCCAGACCCTTCTAGATGCCCCCAGGACCCTTCTAAAAGCCCCCAGACCCTTCTAGAGACCCCCGGACCCTTCTACAAGCTTCCAGACCCTTCTAGATCCACCCAGGAACCTTCTAAAAGCACCCAGACCCTTCTAGAGGCCCCAAGGACCCGTCTAAAAGCCTCTAGACCCTTCTAGAGCCCCCCAGGACCTTTCTAAAAGCACCCAGACCCTTCTAGAGGCTCCCCGGTCCCTTATAAAAGCACCCCGACCCTTCTAGAGCCTTCCAGTACCATTCTAAAAGCAACCAGACCCTTCTAGAGACCCCCAGGACCCTTCTAAAAGCCCCCAGACCCTTCTAGACCCTCCCCGGATCCCTCTAAAAGACCCCAGACCCTTCTAGAGCCACCTAGGATTCTTCAAAAAGCACCCAGACCTTTCTAGACCGTCCCCGGATCATTCTAAAAGCCCCCAGACCCTTCTAGAGCCCCCCAGGATCATTCCAAAAGCCCCCAGACCCTTCTAGATCCCCCCAGGACCCTTCTAAAAGCCCCCAGACCCTTCTAGAGCACACCAGGACCCTTCTAAAAGCCCCCAGACCCTTCTTGAGCCCCCCAGGACCCTTCTAAAAGCCCCCAGACCCTTCTAGCGGCACCCAGGACTCTTCTACAAGCCCCCAGCTTCTAGAGACCCCCAGGACCCTTCTAAAAGCTCCCAGAAACCTTCTAGATGCCCCCAGGACCCTTCTAAAAGCCCCCAGACACTTCTAGAGACCCCCGGACCCTTCTACAAGCTTCCAGACCCTTCTAGATCCACCCAGGAACCTTCTAAAAGCACCCAGACCCTTCTAGAGGCCCCAAGGACCCGTCTAAAAGCCTCTAGACCCTTCTAGAGCCCCCCCAGGACCTTTCTAAAAGCACCCAGACCCTTCTAGAGGCTCCCCGGTCCCTTATAAAAGCACCCCGACCCTTCTAGAGCCTTCCAGTACCATTCTAAAAGCAACCAGACCCTTTCTAGAGACCCCCAGGACCCTTCTAAAAGCCCCCAGACCCTTCTAGACCCTCCCCGGATCCCTCTAAAAGCCCCCAGACCCTTCTAGAGCCACCTAGATTCTTCAAAAAGCACCCAGACCTTTCTAGACCGTCCCCGGATCATTCTAAAAGCCCCCAGACCCTTCTAGAGCCCCCCAGGATCATTCTAAAAGCCCCCAGACCCTTCTAGAGCCCCCCAGGATCATTCCAAAAGCCCCCAGACCCTTCTAGAGGCCCCTAGGACCCTTCTAAAAAGCACCCAGACCCTTCTAGACACTCCCCGGATCCTTCGAAAAGACCCCAGACCCTTCTAGAGCGCCCCAGGATCATTCTAAAAGCCCCCAGACCCTTCTAGAGCCCCCCAGTACCCTTCTAAAAGCCCCTAGACCCTTCTAGAGCCCCCCAGGACCCTTCTAAATGCCCCCAGACCCTTCAAGAGGCACCCAGGTCCCTTCTTAATGAACCCCGTCCCTTCTAGAGCACCCCAGGACCCTTCTAAAAGTCCCCAGGCCCTTCTAGAGCACCCCAGGACCCTTCTAAAAGCCCCCAGACCCTTCTAGAGCCCCCCCGGACCCTTCTAAAAGACCCCCGGACCCTTCTAGAGACTCCCAGGACCCTTCTGAAAGCCCCCAGAACCTTCTAGAGCCCTCCAGGACCCTTCTAAAAGCACCCAGACCCTTCTAGAGCATCCGAGGACCCTTCTAAAATTCCCCAGACCCTTCTAGAGCACCCCAGGACACTTCTAAAAGCCCCCAGACCATTCTAGAGCCCCCCCGGACCTTCTAAAAGCCCCCAGACCCTTCTAGAGCCACCCAGGAACCTTCTAAAAGCACCCAGAAACCTTCTAGAGCCCCCCAGGACCCATCTACAAGTCCCCAGACCCTTCTAGAGCATCCCAGGACCCTTCTAAAAGCCCCAGACCCATCTAGATCCTCCCAGGACCTTTCTAAAAGCCCCCAGACCCTTCTAGAGCCCTCCCAGGACCCTTCCAAAAAGCCCCCAGACCATTCTAGAGCACCCCAGGACCATTCTAAAAGCCCCCAGACCCTTCTAGAGCCCCCCAGGTCCCTTCTAAAAGCACCCAGACACTTCTAGAGGACCCCAGGACCCTTCTGAAAGCCAGCAGAACATTCTAGAATCACCCAGGACCCTTCTAAAGGCACCCAGGACCCTTCTAGAGCCCCCCAGGACCTTTCCTAAAAGCACCCAGACCCTTCTAGAGGCTCCCCGGTCCTTATAAAAGCACCCGACCCTTCTAGAGCCTTCCAGTACCATTCTAAAAGCAACCAGACCCTTCTAGAGAGACCCCCAGGACCCTTCTAAAAGCCCCCAGACCCTTCTAGACCCTCCCCGGATCCTTCGAAAAGAACCCAGACTCTTCTAGAGCCCCCAGGATCATTCTAAAAGCCCCCAGACCCTTCTAGAGCCCCCAGTACCCTTCTAAAAGCCCTAGACCCCTTCTAGAGCCCCCCAGGACCCTTCTAAATGCCCCAGACCCTTCAAGATGCACCCAGGTCCCTTCTTAATGAACCCCGTCCGTTCTAGAGCACCCCAGGACCCTTCTAAAAGTCCCCAGGCCCTTCTAGAGCACCCCAGGACCCTTCTAAAAGCCCCCAGACCCTTCTAGAGCCCCCCCCGGACCCTTCTTAAAGCCTGCAGACCCTTCTAGAGGACCCCTGGACCCTTCTGAAAGCACCCAGAACCTTCTAGAGCCATCCAGGACCCTTCTAAAATTCCCAAGACCCTTCTAGAGCAACCCAGGACACTTCTAAAAAGCCCCCAGACCCTTCTAGAGCACCCCAAGACACTTCTAAAAGAGCCCCCAGACACTTCTAGAGCCACCCAGGAACCTTCTAAAAGCACCCAGAATCTTCTAGAGCCACCAGGACCATCTACAATTCCCCAGACCCCTTCTAGAGACACCCAGGACCCTTCTAAAAGCCCCCAGACCCATCTAGATCCTCCCAGGACCTTTCTAAAAGACCCCAGAACCTTCTAGAGCCTCCCAGGACCCTTCTAAAAGCCCCCAGACCATTCTAGAGCACCCCAGGACCATTCTAAAAGCCCCCAGACTGTCTAGAGCCCCCCAGGACCTTCTAAAAGCCCCCAGACCCTTCTAGAG
Source organism: Clamator glandarius (assembly GCA_033459285.1). NCBI lineage: Eukaryota > Metazoa > Chordata > Aves > Cuculiformes > Cuculidae > Clamator > Clamator glandarius. Next base: position 3,588 of record JAUNZM010001243.1, read on the forward strand.
GACCCCAAGACCCTTCTGAAAGCCAGCAGAACATTCTAGAGTCACCCAGGACCCTTCTAAAGGCACCCAGACCCTTCTAGAGCCCCCCAGGACCCTTCTAAAAGCCCCCAAGACCCTTCTAGAGACCCCCAGGACCCTTCTGAAAGCCCCCAGAACCTTCTAGAGCCCTCCAGGACACTTCTAAAAGCCCCCAGACCCTTCTAGAGAATCCGAGGACCCTTCTAAAATTCCCCAGACCCCTTCTAGAGCCCCCCCGGACCCTTCTAAAAGCCCCCAGACCCCTTCTAGAGCCACCCAGGACCCTTCTAAAAGCCCCCAGACCATTCTAGAGCCCCCCCAGGACCGTTCTAAAAGCCCCCAGACCCTTCTAGAGCACCCCCTGGACCTTTCTGAAAGCACCCAGAACCTTCTAGAGCCCCCCAGGACCCTTCTAAAAGCACCCAGACCCATCTAGAGCATCCAGGACCATTCTAAAAGCCCCCAGACCCTTCTAGAGCCACCCAGGATACTTCTAAAAGCCCCCAGACTCTTCTAGATCCTCCCAGGACCCTTCTAAAAGCCCCCAGACCATTCTAGAGCCACCCAGGACCCTTCTAAAAGCAACCAGACCCTTCTAGAGCCTCCCAGGACCCTTCTAAAAGCACCCAGACCATTCTAGAGCACCCCAGGACCCTTCTAAAAGCCCCCAGATCTTTCTAGAGCCACCCAGGACCTTTCTACAAGCCCCAGACCCTTCTAGAGCCCCCAAGGACCCTTCTAAAAGCCCCCAGAGCCTTCTAGAGGCCCCCAGGACCCTTCTAAAAGCCCCCAGACCCTTCTAGAGCCCCCCAGGACCCTTCTACAAGCCCCCAGACCATTCTAGATCCACCCAGGACCCTTCTAAAAGCCCCCAGACCCTTCTAGAGGCCCCCAGGACTCGTCTAAAAGCCTCTAGACCCTTCTAGAGCCCCCCAGGACCTTTCTACAAGCACCCAGACCCTTCTAGAGGCTCCCCGGTCCCTTATAAAAGCACCCAGACCCTTCTAGAGCCTCCCAGGACCCTTCTAAAAGCCACCAGACCCTTCTAGAGACCCCCAGGACCATTCTAAAAGCCCCCAGACCCTTCTAGATAAGTCAGGACCCTTCGAAAAGCAACCAGAACCTTCTAGAGAAGTCCAGGACCATTCTAAAAGCCCCCAAACCCTTCTAGAGTCTCCCAGGACCCTTCTAAAAGCCCCCAGACCCTTCTAGAGCACACCAGGACCCTTCTAAAAGCCCCCAGACCCTTCTTGAGCCCCCCAGGACCCTTCTAAAAGCAACCAGACCCTTCTAGCGGCACCCAGGACTCTTCTACAAGCCCCCAGACCCTTCTAGAGCCCCCCAGGACCCTTCTAAAAGCTCCCAGACCCTTCTAGATGCCCCCAGGACCCTTCTAAAAGCCCCCAGACCCTTCTAGAGACCCCCGGACCCTTCTACAAGCTTCCAGACCCTTCTAGATCCACCCAGGAACCTTCTAAAAGCACCCAGACCCTTCTAGAGGCCCCAAGGACCCGTCTAAAAGTCTCTAGACCCTTCTAGAGCCCTCCAGGACCTTTCTAAAAGCACCCAGACCCTTCTAGAGGCTCCCCGGTCCCTTATAAAAGCACCCCGACCCTTCTAGAGCCTTCCAGTACCATTCTAAAAGCAACCAGACCCTTCTAGAGACCCCCAGGACCCTTCTAAAAGCACCCAGACCCTTCTAGACCCTCCCCGGATCCCTCTAAAAGCCCCCAGACCCTTCTAGAGCCACCTAGGATTCTTCAAAAAGCACCCAGACCTTTCTAGACCGTCCCCGGATCATTCTAAAAGCACCCAGAACCTTCTAGAGCCCCCCAGGATCATTCCAAAAGCCCCCAGACCCTTCTAGATCCCCCCAGGACCCTTCTAAAAGCCCCCAGACCCTTCTAGAGCACACCAGGACCCTTCTAAAAGCCCCCAGACCCTTCTTGAGCCCCCCAGGACCCTTCTAAAAGCCCCCAGACCCTTCTAGCGGCACCCAGGACTCTTCTACAAGCCCCCAGACCCTTCTAGAGACCCCCAGGACCCTTCTAAAAGCTCCCAGACCCTTCTAGATGCCCCCAGGACCCTTCTAAAAGCCCCCAGACACTTCTAGAGACCCCCGGACCCTTCTACAAGCTTCCAGACCCTTCTAGATCCACCCAGGAACCTTCTAAAAGCACCCAGACCCTTCTAGAGGCCCCAAGGACCCGTCTAAAAGCCTCTAGACCCTTCTAGAGCCCCCCAGGACCTTTCTAAAAGCACCCAGACCCTTCTAGAGGCTCCCCGGTCCCTTATAAAAGCACCCCGACCCTTCTAGAGCCTTCCAGTACCATTCTAAAAGCAACCAGACCCTTCTAGAGACCCCCAGGACCCTTCTAAAAGCCCCCAGACCCTTCTAGACCCTCCCCGGATCCCTCTAAAAGCCCCCAGACCCTTCTAGAGCCACCTAGGATTCTTCAAAAAGCACCCAGACCTTTCTAGACCGTCCCCGGATCATTCTAAAAGCCCCCAGACCCTTCTAGAGCCCCCCAGGATCATTCTAAAAGCCCCCAGACCCTTCTAGAGCCCCCCAGGATCATTCCAAAAGCCCCCAGACCCTTCTAGAGGCCCCTAGGACCCTTCTAAAAGCCCCCAGACCCTTCTAGACACTCCCCGGATCCTTCGAAAAGACCCCAGACCCTTCTAGAGCGCCCCAGGATCATTCTAAAAGCCCCCAGACCCTTCTAGAGCCCCCCAGTACCCTTCTAAAAGCCCCTAGACCCTTCTAGAGCCCCCCAGGACCCTTCTAAATGCCCCCAGACCCTTCAAGAGGCACCCAGGTCCCTTCTTAATGAACCCCGTCCCTTCTAGAGCACCCCAGGACCCTTCTAAAAGTCCCCAGGCCCTTCTAGAGCACCCCAGGACCCTTCTAAAAGCCCCCAGACCCTTCTAGAGCCCCCCCGGACCCTTCTAAAAGACCCCAGACCCTTCTAGAGACTCCCAGGACCCTTCTGAAAGCCCCCAGAACCTTCTAGAGCCCTCCAGGACCCTTCTAAAAGCACCCAGACCCTTCTAGAGCATCCGAGGACCCTTCTAAAATTCCCCAGACCCTTCTAGAGCACCCCAGGACAGTTCTAAAAGCCCCCAGACCCTTCTAGAGCACCCCAGGACACTTCTAAAAGCCCCCAGACCCTTCTAGAGCCACCCAGGAACCTTCTAAAAGCACCCAGAACCTTCTAGAGCCACCCAGGACGCATCTACAAGTCCCCAGACCATTCTAGAGCATCCCAGGACCCTTCTAAAAGCCCCCAGACCCATCTAGATCCTCCCAGGACCTTTCTAAAAGCCCCCAGACCCTTCTAGAGCCTCCCAGGACCCTTCCAAAAAGCCCCCAGACCATTCTAGAGCACCCCAGGACCATTCTAAAAGCCCCCAGACCCTTCTAGAGCCCCCCAGGACCCTTCTAAAAGCCCCCAGACCCTTCTAGAGGACCCCAGGACCCTTCTGAAAGCCAGCAGAACATTCTAGAATCACCCAGGACCCTTCTAAAGGCACCCAGACCCTTCTAGAGCCCCCCAGGACCTTTCTAAAAGCACCCAGACCCTTCTAGAGGCTCCCCGGTCCCTTATAAAAGCACCCCGACCCTTCTAGAGCCTTCCAGTACCATTCTAAAAGCAACCAGACCCTTCTAGAGACCCCCAGGACCCTTCTAAAAGCCCCCAGACCCTTCTAGACCCTCCCCGGATCCTTCGAAAAGACCCCAGACTCTTCTAGAGCCCCCCAGGATCATTCTAAAAGCCCCCAGACCCTTCTAGAGCCCCCCAGTACCCTTCTAAAAGCCCCTAGACCCTTCTAGAGCCCCCCAGGACCCTTCTAAATGCCCCCAGACCCTTCAAGATGCACCCAGGTCCCTTCTTAATGAACCCCGTCCCTTCTAGAGCACCCCAGGACCCTTCTAAAAGTCCCCAGGCCCTTCTAGAGCACCCCAGGACCCTTCTAAAAGCCCCCAGACCCTTCTAGAGCCCCCCCGGACCCTTCTTAATGCCTGCAGACCCTTCTAGAGGACCCCTGGACCCTTCTGAAAGCACCCAGAACCTTCTAGAGCCATCCAGGACCCTTCTAAAATTCCCAAGACCCTTCTAGAGCAACCCAGGACACTTCTAAAAGCCCCCAGACCCTTCTAGAGCAACCCAGGACCCTTCTAAAAGCCCCCAGACCCATCTAGATCCTCCCAGGACCTTTCTAAAAGACCCCAGAACCTTCTAGAGCCTCCCAGGACCCTTCTAAAAGCCCCCAGACCATTCTAGAGCACCCCAGGACCATTCTAAAAGCCCCCAGACCTGTCTAGACCCCCCAGGACCCTTCTAAAAGCCCCCAGACCCTTCTAGAGGACCCCAAGACCCTTCTGAAAGCCAGCAGAACATTCTAGAGTCACCCAGGACCCTTCTAAAGGCACCCAGACCCTTCTAGAGCCCCCCAGGACCCTTCTAAAAGCCCCCAGACCCTTCTAGAGACCCCCAGGACCCTTCTGAAAGCCCCCAGAACCTTCTAGAGCCCTCCAGGACACTTCTAAAAGCCCCCAGACCCTTCTAGAGAATCCGAGGACCCTTCTAAAATTCCCCAGACCCTTCTAGAGCCACCCAGGACCCTTCTAAAAGCCCCCAGACCATTCTAGAGCCCCCCCAGGACCGTTCTAAAAGCCCCCAGACCCTTCTAGAGCACCCCTGGACCTTTCTGAAAGCACCCAGAACCTTCTAGAGCCCCCCAGGACCCTTCTAAAAGCACCCAGACCCATCTAGAGCATCCCAGGACCATTCTAAAAGCCCCCAGACCCTTCTAGAGCCACCCAGGATACTTCTAAAAGCCCCCAGACTCTTCTAGATCCTCCCAGGACCCTTCTAAAAGCCCCCAGACCATTCTAGAGCCACCCAGGACCCTTCTAAAAGCAACCAGACCCTTCTAGAGCCTCCCAGGACCCTTCTAAAAGCACCCAGACCATTCTAGAGCACCCCAGGACCCTTCTAAAAGCCCCCAGACCTTTCTAGAGCCACCCAGGACCTTTCTACAAGCCCCCAGACCCTTCTAGAGCCCCCAAGGACCCTTCTAAAAGCCCCCAGAGCCTTCTAGAGGCCCCCAGGACCCTTCTAAAAGCCCCCAGACCCTTCTAGAGCCCCCCAGGACCCTTCTACAAGCCCCCAGACCATTCTAGATCCACCCAGGACCCTTCTAAAAGCCCCCAGACCCTTCTAGAGGCCCCCAGGACTCGTCTAAAAGCCTCTAGACCCTTCTAGAGCCCCCCAGGACCTTTCTACAAGCACCCAGACCCTTCTAGAGGCTCCCCGGTCCCTTATAAAAGCACCCAGACCCTTCTAGAGCCTCCCAGGACCCTTCTAAAAGCCACCAGACCCTTCTAGAGACCCCCAGGACCATTCTAAAAGCCCCCAGACCCTTCTAGATAAGTCAGGACCCTTCGAAAAGCAACCAGAACCTTCTAGAGCCATCCAGGACCATTCTAAAAGCCCCCAAACCCTTCTAGAGTCTCCCAGGACCCTTCTAAAAGCCCCCAGACCCTTCTAGAGCACACCAGGACCCTTCTAAAAGCCCCCAGACCCTTCTTGAGCCCCCCAGGACCCTTCTAAAAGCAACCAGACCCTTCTAGCGGCACCCAGGACTCTTCTACAAGCCCCCAGACCCTTCTTGAGCCCCCCAGGACCCTTCTAAAAGCTCCCAGACCCTTCTAGATGCCCCCAGGACCCTTCTAAAAGCCCCCAGACCCTTCTAGAGACCCCCGGACCCTTCTACAAGCTTCCAGACCCTTCTAGATCCACCCAGGAACCTTCTAAAAGCACCCAGACCCTTCTAGAGGCCCCAAGGACCCGTCTAAAAGCCTCTAGACCCTTCTAGAGCCCCCCAGGACCTTTCTAAAAGCACCCAGACCCTTCTAGAGGCTCCCCGGTCCCTTATAAAAGCACCCCGACCCTTCTAGAGCCTTCCAGTACCATTCTAAAAGCAACCAGACCCTTCTAGAGACCCCCAGGACCATTCTAAAAGCCCCCAGACCCTTCTAGACCCTCCCCGGATCCCTCTAAAAGCCCCCAGACCCTTCTAGAGCCACCTAGGATTCTTCAAAAAGCACCCAGACCTTTCTAGACCGTCCCCGGATCATTCTAAAAGCCCCCAGACCCTTCTAGAGCCCCCCAGGATCATTCTAAAAGCACCAAGACCCTTCTAGAGCCCCCCAGGATCATTCCAAAAGCCCCCAGACCCTTCTAGATCCCCCCAGGACCCTTCTAAAAGCCCCCAGACCCTTCTAGAGCACACCAGGACCCTTCTAAAAGCCCCCAGACCCTTCTTGAGCCCCCCAGGACCCTTCTAAAAGCCCCCAGACCCTTCTAGCGGCACCCAGGACTCTTCTACAAGCCCCCAGACCCTTCTAGAGCCCCCCAGGACCCTTCTAAAAGCTCCCAGACCCTTCTAGATGCCCCCAGGACCCTTCTAAAAGCCCCCAGACACTTCTAGAGACCCCCGGACCCTTCTACAAGCTTCCAGACCCTTCTAGATCCACCCAGGAACCTTCTATAAGCACCCAGACCCTTCTAGAGGCCCCAAGGACCCGTCTAAAAGCCTCTAGACCCTTCTAGAGCCCCCCAGGACCTTTCTAAAAGCACCCAGACCCTTCTAGAGGCTCCCCGGTCCCTTATAAAAGCACCCCGACCCTTCTAGAACCTTCCAGTACCATTCTAAAAGCAACCAGACCCTTCTAGAGACCCCCAGGACCCTTCTAAAAGCCCCCAGACCCTTCTAGACCATCCCCGGATCCTTCTAAAAGCCCCCAGACCCTTCTAGAGCCACCTAGGATCCTTCAAAAAGCACCCAGACCTTTCTAGACCGTCCCCGGATCATTCTAAAAGCCCCCAGACCCTTCTAGAGCCCCCCAGGATCATTCTAAAAGCCCCCAGCCCCTTCTAGAGCCCCCCAGCATCATTCCAAAAGCCCCCAGACGCTTCTAGAGCCCCCTAGGACACATCTAAAAGCCCCCAGACTCTTCTAGAGGCCCCTAGGACACTTCTAAAAGCCCCCAGACCATTCTAGACCCTCCCCGTATCCTTCGAAAAGACCCCAGACCCATCTAGAGCCCCCCAGGATCATTCTAAAAGCCCCCAGACCCTTCTAGAGCCCCCCAGTACCCTTCTAAAAGCCCCTAGACCCTTCTAGAGCCCCCCAGGACCCTTCTAAATGCCCCCAGACCCTTCTAGAGGCACCCAGGACCCTTCTAAAAGCACCCAGACCCTTCTAGAGCCTCCCAGGACCATTCTAAAAGCCCCCAGACCCTTCTAGACCCCCCCAGGACCCTTCTAAAAGCCCCCAGACCCTTCTAGAGCCCCCCAGGACCCTTCTGAAAGACCGCAGACACTTCTAGACAATCCCCGGATCCTTCTAAAAGACCCCAGACATTTCTAGAGACAACCAGGAGCATTCTAAAAGCCCCCAGACCCTTCTAGAGCACCCCAGGACCATTCTAAAAGCCCCCAGACACTTCTAGAGCCCCCCAGGCCTCCTCTTAAGGCACCCCGTCCCTTCTAGAGCACCCCAGGACCCTTCTAAAAGTCCCCAGACCTTTCTATAGCACGCCAGGACCAGTCTAAAAGCCCCCAGACCATTCTAGAGCTCCCCCGGACCCTTCTAAAAGCCTCCAGACCCATCTAGAGGCCCCCTGGACCTTTCTGAAAGCACCCAGAACCTTCTAGAGCCCCCCAGGACCCTTCTAAAAGCACCCAGACCCATCTAGAGCATCCCAGGACCATTCTAAAAGCCCCCAGACCCTTCTAGAGCCACCCAGGATACTTCTAAAAGCCCCCAGACTCTTCTAGATCCTCCCAGGACCCTTCTAAAAGCCCCCAGACCATTCTAGAGCCACCCAGGACCCTTCTAAAAGCAACCAGACCCTTCTAGAGCCTCCCAGGACCCTTCTAAAAGCACCCAGACCATTCTAGAGCACCCCAGGACCCTTCTAAAAGCCCCCAGACCTTTCTAGAGCCACCCAGGACCTTTCTACAAGCCCCCAGACCCTTCTAGAGCCCCCAAGGACCCTTCTAAAAGCCCCCAGAGCCTTCTAGAGGCCCCCAGGACCCTTCTAAAAGCCCCCAGACCCTTCTAGAGCCCCCCAGGACCCTTCTACAAGCCCCCAGACCATTCTAGATCCACCCAGGACCCTTCTAAAAGCCCCCAGACCCTTCTAGAGGCCCCCAGGACTCGTCTAAAAGCCTCTAGACCCTTCTAGAGCCCCCCAGGACCTTTCTACAAGCACCCAGACCCTTCTAGAGGCTCCCCGGTCCCTTATAAAAGCACCCAGACCCTTCTAGAGCCTCCCAGGACCCTTCTAAAAGCCACCAGACCCTTCTAGAGACCCCCAGGACCATTCTAAAAGCCCCCAGACCCTTCTAGATAAGTCAGGACCCTTCGAAAAGCAACCAGAACCTTCTAGAGAAGTCCAGGACCATTCTAAAAGCCCCCAAACCCTTCTAGAGTCTCCCAGGACCCTTCTAAAAGCCCCCAGACCCTTCTAGAGCACACCAGGACCCTTCTAAAAGCCCCCAGACCCTTCTTGAGCCCCCCAGGACCCTTCTAAAAGCAACCAGACCCTTCTAGCGGCACCCAGGACTCTTCTACAAGCCCCCAGACCCTTCTAGAGCCCCCCAGGACCCTTCTAAAAGCTCCCAGACCCTTCTAGATGCCCCCCAGGACCCTTCTAAAAGCAACCAGACCCTTCTAGCGGCACCCAGGACTCTTCTACAAGCCCCCAGACCCTTCTTGAGCCCCCCAGGACCCTTCTAAAAGCTCCCAGACCCTTCTAGATGCCCCCAGGACCCTTCTAAAAGCCCCCAGACCCTTCTAGAGACCCCCGGACCCTTCTACAAGCTTCCAGACCCTTCTAGATCCACCCAGGAACCTTCTAAAAGCACCCAGACCCTTCTAGAGGCCCCAAGGACCCGTCTAAAAGCCTCTAGACCCTTCTAGAGCCCCCCAGGACCTTTCTAAAAGCACCCAGACCCTTCTAGAGGCTCCCCGGTCCCTTATAAAAGCACCCCGACCCTTCTAGAGCCTTCCAGTACCATTCTAAAAGCAACCAGACCCTTCTAGAGACCCCCAGGACCATTCTAAAAGCCCCCAGACCCTTCTAGACCCTCCCCGGATCCCTCTAAAAGCCCCCAGACCCTTCTAGAGCCACCTAGGATTCTTCAAAAAGCACCCAGACCTTTCTAGACCGTCCCCGGATCATTCTAAAAGCCCCCAGACCCTTCTAGAGCCCCCCAGGATCATTCTAAAAGCCCCCAGACCCTTCTAGAGCCCCCCAGGATCATTCCAAAAGCCCCCAGACCCTTCTAGATCCCCCCAGGACCCTTCTAAAAGCCCCCAGACCCTTCTAGAGCACACCAGGACCCTTCTAAAAGCCCCCAGACCCTTCTTGAGCCCCCCAGGACCCTTCTAAAAGCCCCCAGACCCTTCTAGCGGCACCCAGGACTCTTCTACAAGCCCCCAGACCCTTCTAGAGCCCCCCAGGACCCTTCTAAAAGCTCCCAGACCTTTCTAGATGCCCCCAGGACCCTTCTAAAAGCCCCCAGACACTTCTAGAGACCCCCGGACCCTTCTACAAGCTTCCAGACCCTTCTAGATCCACCCAGGAACCTTCTATAAGCACCCAGACCCTTCTAGAGGCCCCAAGGACCCGTCTAAAAGCCTCTAGACCCTTCTAGAGCCCCCCAGGACCTTTCTAAAAGCACCCAGACCCTTCTAGAGGCTCCCCGGTCCCTTATAAAAGCACCCCGACCCTTCTAGAACCTTCCAGTACCATTCTAAAAGCAACCAGACCCTTCTAGAGACCCCCAGGACCCTTCTAAAAGCCCCCAGACCCTTCTAGACCCTCCCCGGATCCTTCTAAAAGCCCCCAGACCCTTCTAGAGCCACCTAGGATCCTTCAAAAAGCACCCAGACCTTTCTAGACCGTCCCCGGATCATTCTAAAAGCCCCCAGACCCTTCTAGAGCCCCCCAGGATCATTCTAAAAGCCCCCAGCCCCTTCTAGAGCCCCCCAGCATCATTCCAAAAGCCCCCAGACGCTTCTAGAGCCGCCTAGGACACATCTAAAAGCCCCCAGACTCTTCTAGAGGCCCCTAGGACACTTCTAAAAGCCCCCAGACCATTCTAGACCCTCCCCGTATCCTTCGAAAAGACCCCAGACCCATCTAGAGCCCCCCAGGATCATTCTAAAAGCCCCCAGACCCTTCTAGAGCCCCCCAGTACCCTTCTAAAAGCCCCCAAACCCTTCTAGAGTCTCCCAGGACCCTTCTAAAAGCCCCCAGACCCTTCTAGAGCACACCAGGACCCTTCTAAAAGCCCCCAGACCCTTCTTGAGCCCCCCAGGACCCTTCTAAAAGCAACCAGACCCTTCTAGCGGCACCCAGGACTCTTCTACAAGCCCCCAGACCCTTCTAGAGCCCCCCAGGACCCTTCTAAAAGCTCCCAGACCCTTCTAGATGCCCCCCAGGACCCTTCTAAAAGCAACCAGACCCTTCTAGCGGCACCCAGGACTCTTCTACAAGCCCCCAGACCCTTCTTGAGCCCCCCAGGACCCTTCTAAAAGCTCCCAGACCCTTCTAGATGCCCCCAGGACCCTTCTAAAAGCCCCCAGACCCTTCTAGAGACCCCCGGACCCTTCTACAAGCTTCCAGACCCTTCTAGATCCACCCAGGAACCTTCTAAAAGCACCCAGACCCTTCTAGAGGCCCCAAGGACCCGTCTAAAAGCCTCTAGACCCTTCTAGAGCCCCCCAGGACCTTTCTAAAAGCACCCAGACCCTTCTAGAGGCTCCCCGGTCCCTTATAAAAGCACCCCGACCCTTCTAGAGCCTTCCAGTACCATTCTAAAAGCAACCAGACCCTTCTAGAGACCCCCAGGACCATTCTAAAAGCCCCCAGACCCTTCTAGACCCTCCCCGGATCCCTCTAAAAGCCCCCAGACCCTTCTAGAGCCACCTAGGATTCTTCAAAAAGCACCCAGACCTTTCTAGACCGTCCCCGGATCATTCTAAAAGCCCCCAGACCCTTCTAGAGCCCCCCAGGATCATTCTAAAAGCCCCCAGACCCTTCTAGAGCCCCCCAGGATCATTCCAAAAGCCCCCAGACCCTTCTAGATCCCCCCAGGACCCTTCTAAAAGCCCCCAGACCCTTCTAGAGCACACCAGGACCCTTCTAAAAGCCCCCAGACCCTTCTTGAGCCCCCCAGGACCCTTCTAAAAGCCCCCAGACCCTTCTAGCGGCACCCAGGACTCTTCTACAAGCCCCCAGACCCTTCTAGAGCCCCCCAGGACCCTTCTAAAAGCTCCCAGACCTTTCTAGATGCCCCCAGGACCCTTCTAAAAGCCCCCAGACACTTCTAGAGACCCCCGGACCCTTCTACAAGCTTCCAGACCCTTCTAGATCCACCCAGGAACCTTCTATAAGCACCCAGACCCTTCTAGAGGCCCCAAGGACCCGTCTAAAAGCCTCTAGACCCTTCTAGAGCCCCCCAGGACCTTTCTAAAAGCACCCAGACCCTTCTAGAGGCTCCCCGGTCCCTTATAAAAGCACCCCGACCCTTCTAGAACCTTCCAGTACCATTCTAAAAGCAACCAGACCCTTCTAGAGACCCCCAGGACCCTTCTAAAAGCCCCCAGACCCTTCTAGACCCTCCCCGGATCCTTCTAAAAGCCCCCAGACCCTTCTAGAGCCACCTAGGATCCTTCAAAAAGCACCCAGACCTTTCTAGACCGTCCCCGGATCATTCTAAAAGCCCCCAGACCCTTCTAGAGCCCCCCAGGATCATTCTAAAAGCCCCCAGCCCCTTCTAGAGCCCCCCAGCATCATTCCAAAAGCCCCCAGACGCTTCTAGAGCCGCCTAGGACACATCTAAAAGCCCCCAGACTCTTCTAGAGGCCCCTAGGACACTTCTAAAAGCCCCCAGACCATTCTAGACCCTCCCCGTATCCTTCGAAAAGACCCCAGACCCATCTAGAGCCCCCCAGGATCATTCTAAAAGCCCCCAGACCCTTCTAGAGCCCCCCAGTACCCTTCTAAAAGCCCCTAGACCCTTCTAGAGCCCCCCAGGACCCTTCTAAATGCCCCCAGACCCTTCTAGAGGCACCCAGGACCCTTCTAAAAGCACCCAGACCCTTCTAGAGCCTCCCAGGACCATTCTAAAAGCCCCCAGACCCTTCTAGACCCCCCCAGGACCCTTCTAAAAGCCCCCAGACCCTTCTAGAGCCCCCCAGGACCCTTCTGAAAGACCGCAGACACTTCTAGACAATCCCCGGATCCTTCTAAAAGACCCCAGACATTTCTAGAGACAACCAGGAGCATTCTAAAAGCCCCCAGACCCTTCTAGAGCACCCCAGGACCATTCTAAAAGCCCCCAGACACTTCTAGAGACCCCCATGACCCTTCTAAAAGCACTCAGACCCTTCTAGAGGGCCCCAGGACCATTCTAAATGCCCCCAGACCCTTCTAGACACCCCCAGGACCCTTCTAAAAGCCCCCAGACCCTTCTAGAGCCCCCCAGGACCCTTCTGAAAGGCCGCAGACACATCTAGACACTCCCCGGATCTTTCTAAAAGACCCCAGACACTTCTAGAGATCCCCAGGAGCATTTTAAAAGCCCCCAGACCCTTCTAGAGCACTCCATCACCCTTCTAAAAGCCCCCAGACCCTTCTAGAGCCCCCCAGGGCCCCTCTTAAGGCACGCCGTCCCTTCTAGGACACCCCAGGACCCTTCTTAAAGTCCCCAGACCCTTCTAGAGCACACCAGGACCCTTCTAAAAGCCCCCAGACCCTTCTAGAGCCCCCCCGGACCCTTCTAAAAGCCTCCAGACCCTTCTAGAGGACCCCTGGACCCTTCTGAAAGCCCCCAGAACCTTCTAGAGCATCCCAGGACAGTTCTAAAAGCCCCCAGACCCTTCTAGAGCATCCCAGGACCCTTCTAAAAGCCCCCAGACCCTTCTAGAGCCTCCCAGGACCCTTCTAAAAGCTACCAGACCCTTCTAGAGACCCCCAGGACCCTTCTAAAAGCCCCCAGACCCTTCTAGAGCCACCCAGGACGCTTCTAAAAGCCCGCAGACCCTTCTAGAGACCCCAGGACCCTTCTAAAAGCCCCCAGACCCTTCTAGAGCCCCCCAGGACCCTTCTGAAAGGCCGCAGACACTTCTAGACAATCCCCGGATCCTTCTAAAAGACCCCAGACATTTCTAGAGACAACCAGGAGCATTCTAAAAGCCCCCAGACCCTTCTAGAGCACCCCAGGACCATTCTAAAAGCCCCCAGACACTTCTAGAGCCCCCCAGGCCTCCTCTTAAGGCACCCCGTCCCTTCTAGAGCACCCCAGGACCCTTCTAAAAGTCCCCAGACCTTTCTATAGCACGCCAGGACCCGTCTAAAAGCCCCCAGACCATTCTAGAGCTCCCCCGGACCCTTCTAAAAGCCTCCAGACCCATCTAGAGGCCCCCTGGACCTTTCTGAAAGCACCCAGAACCTTCTAGAGCACCCCAGGACCCTTCTAAAAGCACCCAGACCCATCTAGAGCATCCCAGGACCATTCTAAAAGCCCCCAGACCCTTCTAGAGCCACCCAGGATACTTCTAAAAGCCCCCAGACTCTTCTAGATCCTCCCAGGACCCTTCTAAAAGCCCCCAGACCATTCTAGAGCCACCCAGGACCCTTCTAAAAGCAACCAGACCCTTCTAGAGCCTCCCAGGACCCTTCTAAAAGCACCCAGACCATTCTAGAGCACCCCAGGACCCTTCTAAAAGCCCCCAGACCTTTCTAGAGCCACCCAGGACCTTTCTACAAGCCACCAGACCCTTCTAGAGCCCCCAAGGACCCTTCTAAAAGCCCCCAGAGCCTTCTAGAGGCCCCCAGGACCCTTCTAAAAGCCCCCAGACCCTTCTAGAGCCCCCCAGGACCCTTCTACAAGCCCCCAGACCATTCTAGATCCACCCAGGACCCTTCTAAAAGCCCCCAGACCCTTCTAGAGGCCCCCAGGACTCGTCTAAAAGCCTCTAGACCCTTCTAGAGCCCCCCAGGACCTTTCTACAAGCACCCAGACCCTTCTAGAGGCTCCCCGGTCCCTTATAAAAGCACCCAGACCCTTCTAGAGCCTCCCAGGACCCTTCTAAAAGCCACCAGACCCTTCTAGAGACCCCCAGGACCATTCTAAAAGCCCCCAGACCCTTCTAGATAAGTCAGGACCCTTCGAAAAGCAACCAGAACCTTCTAGAGAAGTCCAGGACCATTCTAAAAGCCCCCAAACCCTTCTAGAGTCTCCCAGGACCCTTCTAAAAGCCCCCAGACCCTTCTAGAGCACACCAGGACCCTTCTAAAAGCCCCCAGACCCTTCTTGAGCCCCCCAGGACCCTTCTAAAAGCAACCAGACCCTTCTAGCGGCACCCAGGACTCTTCTACAAGCCCCCAGACCCTTCTAGAGCCCCCCAGGACCCTTCTAAAAGCTCCCAGACCCTTCTAGATGCCCCCAGGACCCTTCTAAAAGCCCCCAGACCCTTCTAGAGACCCCCGGACCCTTCTACAAGCTTCCAGACCCTTCTAGATCCACCCAGGAACCTTCTAAAAGCACCCAGACCCTTCTAGAGGCCCCAAGGACCCGTCTAAAAGTCTCTAGACCCTTCTAGAGCCCTCCAGGACCTTTCTAAAAGCACCCAGACCCTTCTAGAGGCTCCCCGGTCCCTTATAAAAGCACCCCGACCCTTCTAGAGCCTTCCAGTACCATTCTAAAAGCAACCAGACCCTTCTAGAGACCCCCAGGACCCTTCTAAAAGCACCCAGACCCTTCTAGACCCTCCCCGGATCCCTCTAAAAGCCCCCAGACCCTTCTAGAGCCACCTAGGATTCTTCAAAAAGCACCCAGACCTTTCTAGACCGTCCCCGGATCATTCTAAAAGCACCCAGAACCTTCTAGAGCCCCCCAGGATCATTCCAAAAGCCCCCAGACCCTTCTAGATCCCCCCAGGACCCTTCTAAAAGCCCCCAGACCCTTCTAGAGCACACCAGGACCCTTCTAAAAGCCCCCAGACCCTTCTTGAGCCCCCCAGGACCCTTCTAAAAGCCCCCAGACCCTTCTAGCGGCACCCAGGACTCTTCTACAAGCCCCCAGACCCTTCTAGAGACCCCCAGGACCCTTCTAAAAGCTCCCAGACCCTTCTAGATGCCCCCAGGACCCTTCTAAAAGCCCCCAGACACTTCTAGAGACCCCCGGACCCTTCTACAAGCTTCCAGACCCTTCTAGATCCACCCAGGAACCTTCTAAAAGCACCCAGACCCTTCTAGAGGCCCCAAGGACCCGTCTAAAAGCCTCTAGACCCTTCTAGAGCCCCCCAGGACCTTTCTAAAAGCACCCAGACCCTTCTAGAGGCTCCCCGGTCCCTTATAAAAGCACCCCGACCCTTCTAGAGCCTTCCAGTACCATTCTAAAAGCAACCAGACCCTTCTAGAGACCCCCAGGACCCTTCTAAAAGCCCCCAGACCCTTCTAGACCCTCCCCGGATCCCTCTAAAAGCCCCCAGACCCTTCTAGAGCCACCTAGGATTCTTCAAAAAGCACCCAGACCTTTCTAGATCGTCCCCGGATCATTCTAAAAGCCCCCAGACCCTTCTAGAGCCCCCCAGGATCATTCTAAAAGCCCCCAGACCCTTCTAGAGCCCCCCAGGATCATTCCAAAAGCCCCCAGACCCTTCTAGAGCCCCCTAGGACCCTTCTAAAAGCCCCCAGACCCTTCTAGACACTCCCCGGATCCTTCGAAAAGACCCCAGACCCTTCTAGAGCGCCCCAGGATCATTCTAAAAGCCCCCAGACCCTTCTAGAGCCCCCCAGTACCCTTCTAAAAGCCCCTAGACCCTTCTAGAGCCCCCCAGGACCCTTCTAAATGCCCCCAGACCCTTCAAGAGGCACCCAGGTCCCTTCTTAATGAACCCCGTCCCTTCTAGAGCACCCCAGGACCCTTCTAAAAGTCCCCAGGCCCTTCTAGAGCACCCCAGGACCCTTCTAAAAGCCCCCAGACCCTTCTAGAGCCCCCCCGGACCCTTCTAAAAGACCCCAGACCCTTCTAGAGACTCCCAGGACCCTTCTGAAAGCCCCCAGAACCTTCTAGAGCCCTCCAGGACCCTTCTAAAAGCACCCAGACCCTTCTAGAGCATCCGAGGACCCTTCTAAAATTCCCCAGACCCTTCTAGAGCACCCCAGGACACTTCTAAAAGCCCCCAGACCCTTCTAGAGCACCCCAGGACACTTCTAAAAGCCCCCAGACCCTTCTAGAGCCACCCAGGAACCTTCTAAAAGCACCCAGAACCTTCTAGAGCCCCCCAGGACCCATCTACAAGTCCCCAGACCCTTCTAGAGCATCCCAGGACCTTTCTAAAAGCCCCCAGACCCTTCTAGAGCCTCCCAGGACCCTTCCAAAAAGCCCCCAGACCATTCTAGAGCACCCCAGGACCATTCTAAAAGCCCCCAGACCCTTCTAGAGCCCCCCAGGTCCCTTCTAAAAGCACCCAGACCCTTCTAGAGGACCCCAGGACCCTTCTGAAATCCAGCAGAACATTCTAGAATCACCCAGGACCCTTCTAAAGGCACCCAGACCCTTCTAGAGCCCCCCAGGACCTTTCTAAAAGCACCCAGACCCTTCTAGAGGCTCCCCGGTCCCTTATAAAAGCACCCCGACCCTTCTAGAGCCTTCCAGTACCATTCTAAAAGCAACCAGACCCTTCTAGAGACCCCCAGGACCCTTCTGAAAGCCCCCAGAACCTTCTAGAGCCCTCCAGGACACTTCTAAAAGCCCCCAGACCCTTCTAGAGAATCCGAGGACCCTTCTAAAATTCCCCAGACCCTTCTAGAGCCCCCCCGGACCCTTCTAAAAGCCCCCAGACCCTTCTAGAGCCACCCAGGACCCTTCTAAAAGCCCCCAGACCATTCTAGAGCCCCCCCAGGACCGTTCTAAAAGCCCCCAGACCCTTCTAGAGCACCCCAGGACCCTTCTGAAAGCCCCCAGAACATTCTAGAGCCCCCCAGGACCCTTCTAAAAGCCCCAGACCCTTCTAGAGCATCCGAGGACCCTTCTAAAAGCACCCAGACCCTTCTAGAGCATCCCAGGACCCTTCTAAAAGCCCCCAGACCCTTCTAGACGCCCCTAGGACCCTTCTAAAACCCCCCAGAACCCTCTAGAGCCACCCAGGACTCTTCTAAAAGCCCCAGACCCTTCTAGAGCCTCCCAGGACCCTTCTAAAAGCACCCAGACCCTTCTAGAGCCCCCCAATACCATTCTAAAGGCCCCCAGACCTTTCTAGACCCTCCCCGGATCATTCTAAAAGCCCCCAGACCCTTCTAGAGCCCCCCAGGATCATTCTAAAAGCCCCCAGACCCTTCTAGAGCCCCCTAGGACCCATCTAAAAGCCCCCAGACCCTTCTAGAGGCCCCTAGGACCCTTCTAAAAGACCCCAGACCCTTCTAGACCCTCCCCGGATGCTTCGAAAAGACCCCAGACCCTTCTAGAGCCCCCCAGGATCATTCTAAAAGCCCCCAGACCCTTCTAGAGGCCCCCAGGAACCTTCTAAAAGCCCCCAGACCATTCTAGAGCCCCCCAGCACCCTTCTAAAGGCCCCCAGACCCTTCTAGACCCTCCCCGGATCATTCTAAAAGCCCCCAGATTCTTCTAGAGCCTCCCAGGACCCTTCTAATAGACCCGCGACGTTTCTAGACCCTCCCCGGATCCTTCTAAATGAACCCAGACCTTTCTAGGGCCCCCCAGAACCCCTCTAAAAGCCTCCAGACCCTTGTAGAGCCCCCCAGGACCAGTCTAAAAGCGCCCAGACCCTTCTAGACCCTCCCCTGATCATTCTAAAAGACCCCAGACCCTTCTAAAACCTCCCAAGACTATTCTAAAAGAACCCAGACCCTTCTAGACCCTCCCCGGATTATTCTAAAAGCCCCCAGACCCTTCTAGAGCCCCCCAAAACCCTTCTAAATGCCTCCAGACCCTTCTAGAGCCCCCCCGAACCACTCTAATAGTTCTCAGACCCTTCTAGAGGCCCCCAGGACCCTTCTATAAGTCCCCAGACCCTTCTAGAGAACCCCAGGAACCTTCTAAAAGCCCCCAGACCATTCTAGAGCCTCCCAGGAGCCTTCTAAAAACCCCCAGACCCTTCTAGAGCCCCCCCGGACCACTCTAATACATCCCAGACCCTTCTAGATGCTCCCAGGATACTTCTAAATGCCCCCAGACCTTTCTAGAGAACCCCGGGACACTTCTAAAAGCCAACAGACCCTTCTAGAGCACCCCAGGACCCTTCTAAAAGCCCCCAGAACCTTCTAGACCCTCCCCAGATCATTCTAAAAGCCCCCAGACCCTTCTAGAGACCCCCATGACCCTTCTAAAAGCACTCAGACATATCTAGACACTCCCCGGATCTTTCTAAAAGACCCCAGACACTTCTAGAGATCCCCAGGAGCATTCTAAAAGCCCCCAGACCCTTCTAGAGCCCCCCAGGGCCCCTCTTAAGGCACGCCGTCCCTTC
>JAUNZM010001244.1:0-13601 GCA_033459285.1 Clamator glandarius
TTTAGAAGGGTCCTGGGGGGCTCTAGAAGGGTCTGGGGCCTTTTAGAAGGGTCCTGTGGGGCTCTAGAATGGTCTGGGTGCTTTTCTAAGGGTTCTGGGGGGCTCTAGAAGGGTGTGGGGACTTCTAGAAGGGTCCTGGGGGGCTCTAGAAGGGTCTGGGGGCTTTTAGAAGGGTCCTGGGGGTCTCTAGAAGGGTCTCGGGGCTTTTATAAGGATCCGGGGAGGGTCTAGAAGGGTCTGGGGGCTTTTAGAAGGGTCTTGGGAGGCTCTAGAAGGGTCTGGGGCCTTTTCAAAGGAACCTGAACGTCTCCAGAAGGGTCTGGGGGCTTTTGGAAGGGTCCTTGGGGGCTCTAGAATGGTCTGGGTCCTTTGTACTTAGCTGGCAGGGGAGACACCCTGATCAAGCAGGTGCTTTTCCCAGGCCAGGCTCATCCTTTGCACTCCGGGTGTGCTGAGCCCTGCGAATTCCCCAAATGTGCAAAATTAAAATTTTTGCTCTAGAAGCACCCAGACCCTTCTAGAGCCCCCCAGGAACCTTCTAAAAGCACCCAGACACTTTTAGAGCCCCCAGTGTGCTTCTCAAAGCCCCCGGACTTTCTAGAGCCCCCCAAAACCTTATAAAGGCCCCCAAAATCTTATAAAGCCCCCCAGGCCCTACTAAACCCCCTTAGGACCCTTCTACAATACCCTAGACCCTTCTAGAGCCACCGAGGACCCTTCTAAAAGACCCCAAACCCTTCCGGAGCCCCTTAGGAACCTTTTTAGAGACCCTAGACCCTCCTAGATACTTCAAGGACTCTTCTAAAAGCCCCCAGATACTTCTAGGGGTTAGAGGCAGGGTTAGTGTTAGGGTTAGGGTTAGGGTTAGTGTTAGGGTTAGGGTTAGGGTTAGGGTTAGAGTTAGGGTTAGGGTTAGGGTTAGGGTTAGGGTTAGGGTTAGGGTTAGGATTAGGGTTAGAGTTAGGGTTAGGGTTAGGGTTAGAGTTAGGGTTAGGGTTAGGGTTAGGGTTAGGGTTAGGGTTAGGGTTAGGGTTAGAGTTAGGGTTAGGGTTAGGGTTAGGGTTAGGGTTAGGGTTAGGGTTATAGTTAGAGTTAGGGTTAGGGTTAGGGTTAGGGTTAGGGTTAGGATTAGGGTTAGGGTTAGGGTTAGGGTTAGGGTTAGGGTTAGGGTTAGGGTTAGAGTTAGGGTTAGGGTTAGGGTTAGGGTTAGGGTTAGAGTTAGAGTTAGGGTTAGGGTTAGGGTTAGGGTTAGGGTTAGGGTTAGGGTTAGAGTTAGGATTAGGGTTAGGGTTAGGGTTAGGGTTAGGGTTAGAGTTAGGGTTAGGGTTAGGGTTAGGGTTAGAGTTAGGATTAGGGTTAGGGTTAGGGTTAGGGTTAGGGTTAGGGTTAGAGTTAGGATTAGGGTTAGGGTTAGGGTTAGGGTTAGGGTTAGGGTTAGAGTTAGGGTTAGGGTTAGGGTTAGGGTTAGAGTTAGGATTAGGGTTAGGGTTAGGGTTAGGGTTAGGGTTAGAGTTAGGGTTAGGGTTAGGGTTAGGGTTAGAGTTAGGATTAGGGTTAGGGTTAGGGTTAGAGTTAGTGTTAGGGTTAGGGTTAGGGTTAGGGTTAGGGTTAGGGTTAGGGTTAGGGTTAGGGTTAGGGTTAGAGTTACGGTTAGGGTTAGGGTTAGGGTTTGGGTTTGTGTTAGAGTTAGTGTTAGAGTAAGAGTTAGGGTTAGGGATAGGGTTAGGAACCTTTTTTCAGCCCTACAGGACCCATCTAAAAGCACTCAGACGATTCAACATCCCCTCAGGACCCTCCTAACTGTCCCCAGATCCTTCTAGAGCCCACCAGGACCCTTCTAAAAGACCCAGACCCCTCTAGAGCCCCCCAAGACCATTCTAAAAGCCCCCAGACCCTTCTAGAGCCCCCCAGGACCCTTCTAATAGCACCCAGAGCCTTCTAGATGCCCCCAGGACGCTTCTAAAAGCCCTAATACCCTTCTAGAGCTCCCCAGGACCCTTCTAAAATCCCCCAGACCCTTCTAGAGGCCCCCAGGGCCCCTCTAATGGTCCCCAGACCCTTCTAGAGCCCCCCAGGACCCATCTAAAAGAACCCAGACCCTTCTACATCCCCACAGAACCCTTCTAAAAGCCCCCAGACCCTTCTAGAGCCACCCAGGTCCCTTCTAAAAGCACCCAGACCCTTCTAGATGCACCCAGGACCCTTCTGAAAGCACCCAGACCCTTCTAGACCATCCCCGGATCATTCTAAAAGCACCCAGACCCATCTAGAGCCCACCAGGACTCTTCTAAAACCCTCCAGACCCTTCTAGAGGCCCCCAGGACCCTTCTGAATGCCCCCAGACCCTTCTAGACCCCCCAGGACCCTTCTAAAAGCCTCCAGACCCTTCTAGAGCTCCCCAGGACCCTTCTAAATGCACCCAGACATTTCTAGCGCCCCCCAGGACCATTCTAAAAGCCCCCAGACCCATCTAGAGCTCCCCAGGACCCTTCTAAAAGCCCCCAGACCCTTCTAGAGCCCCCCAGGACCCTTCTAAAAGCACCCAGACCCTTCGAGAGCCCCACAGGACCCTTCTAAAAGCCACCAGACCCTTCTAGACCCTCCCCGAATCCTTCTAAAAGCACTCAGACCCTTCTAGAGACACGCAGGACCCTTCTAAAAGCCCCCAGACCCTTCTAGAGCCTCCCAGGACCATTCTAAAAGCCCCCAGACAATTCTAGAGCTCCCCAGGACCCTTCTAAAATCCCCCAGACCCTTCTAGATGACCCCAGGACCCCTCTAATGTTCCCCAGACCCTTCTAGAGCCCCCAAGGACCCTTCTAAAAGCCCCCAGAGCCTTCTAGACCCTCCCTGGATCCTTCTAATTGCACCCAGACCCTTCTAGAGCCCCCCAGAACCTTTCTACAAGACCTCCGAACCCTTCTACAGACTCTACGGACACTTCTAAAAGCCCCCGGACCCTTCTAGAGCCCCCCAGGACCCATCTAAAAGCCCCCAGACCCTTCTACAGCCACACAGGACCCTTCTGAAAGCACCCAGACCCTTCTAGAGCCCCCCAGGACCCTTCTAAAAGAACCCAGACCCTTCTACACCCTCCCAGGATCATTCTAAAAGCACCCAGACCCTTCTACAGCCTCCCAGGACCCTTCTAAAATCCTTCAGACCCTTCTAGAAGCCCCCAGGACCCTTCTGAAAGCCCCCAGAGCCTTGTAGATGCCCCCAGGACCCTTCTATAAGCAACCACACCCTTCTAGAGCCCCCCAGGATGCTTCTAAAAGCCCCCAGACCATTCTAGAGCCACCCAGAACCCTTCTAAAAGCCCCCAGACCCTTCTAGAGGCCCCCAAGATCCTTCTAAAAGCCCCCAGACCCTTCTAGAGCCCCCCGGGACCCTTCTAAATGCCCCCAGACCATTCTAGAGCCACCCAGGACATTTCTAAAAGCACCCAGACCCTTCTAGAGCCCACCAGGACCCTTCTAAAAGCAACCAGACCATTCTAGAGCCACCCAGGGCCCTTCTAAAATCACCCAGACACTTCTAGAGCCTCCCAGGACCCTTCTAAAAATCCTCAGACCCATCTAGAGTACCCCAGGACCCTTCTAAAAGTCCCCAGAACCATCTAGATGCCCCCAGGACCCTTCTAAAAGCACTCACACTCTTCTAAAGCCACCCAGGACTCTTCTAAAAGCCCCCAGAGCATTCTAGAGCCCCGCAGGACCATTCTAAAAGCCCCCAGACCCTTCTAAAGACACCCAGGACCCTTCTAAAAGCACCCAGACCCTTCTAGAGCCTCCCAGGACCCTTCTAAAAGAACCCAGACGCTTCTAGATCACCACAGGACCCTTCTAAAAGCCCCCAGACCCTTCTAGACCCTCCCCGAATCCTTCTAAAACACCCAGACACTTCTAGAGCCTCCCAGGACCCTTCTAATATCCCGCAGACATTTCTAGAGGCCCCCAGGACCCTTCTAAGAGCACCCAGACCATTCTAGATCCCCCCAGGACCCTTCTAAAAGCCCCCAGACCCTTCTAGAGACCCGCAGGACCCTTCTAAAAGCCCCCAGACCATTCTAGATTCTCCCAGGACCCTTCTAAAAGCCCCCAGACACTTCTAGAGCTCCCCAGGACCCTTCTAAAATCCCCCAGACCTTTCTAGAGGCCACCAGGGCTTCTCTAATGGTCCCCAGACCCTTCTAGAGCCCCCAAGGACCCTTCTAAAAGGCCCCAGAGCCTTCTAGACCCTCCCCGGATCCTTCTAATAGACCCCAGACCCTTCTAGAGCCACGCAGGACTCTTCTAAAAGCACCCAGACCTTTCTAGAGGCCCTATGGACCCTTCAAAAAGCCCCCAGACCCTTCTAGAGCCTCCCAGGGCCATTCTAAAAGCACCGAGACCCTTCTAGATCCTCCCAGGACCGTTCTAAAAACACCCAGACCCTTCTAGAGCCCCCCAGGACCTTTCTAAATGACCCCAGACCCTTCTAGAGCCCCACAGGACCCTTCTAAAAGCACCCATACCCTTCTAGAGACCCTACAGGACCCTTCTAGAAGGCCTCAGACCTTTCCAGAGTCTAACAGGACCCTTCTAAAAGCCCCCAGACCCTTCTAGAGCCCCCCAGGACACTTCTAAAAGCACCCAGACCCTTCTAGAGCCCCCTAGGACCCTTCTCAAAGACCCCAGACCCTTCTAGATTCCTCCAGGACCTTTCTAAAAGCACCCAGACCCTTCTAGAGACCCGCAGGACACTTCTAAAAACCCCCAGACCCTTCTATATTCCCCCAGGACCCTTCTAAAAGACCCCAGACCCTTCTAGAGCTCCCCAGGACCCTTCTAAAACCCCCCAGACCCTTCTAGAGGCCGCCAGGGCTCCTCTAATGGTCCCCAGACCCTTCTAGAGCCCCCAAGGACCCTTCTAAAAGCCCCCAGAGCCTTCTAGACCCTCCCCGGATCCTTCTAATAGCACCCAGACCCTTCTAGAGCCCCCCAGGACCCTTCTAAAAGGCCCCAGACCCTTCTAGAGCCTCCACGGACACTTCTAAAAGCAACCAGACCCTTCTAGAGCCTCCCAGGACCCTTTTAAAATCCCTCAGACACTTCTAGAGGCCCCCAGGACCCTTCTAAAATATCCCAGAGCCTTCAAGATGCCCCCAGGACAATTCTAAAAGACCTCACACCCTTCTAGAGCCCCCCAGGAACCTTCTAAAAGCCCCCAGACCCTTCTAGAGACCCGCAGGACCCTTCTAATAGCACTCAGACCCTTCTAGAGTCTACCAGGACCCTTCTATAAGCACCCAGACCTTTCTAGAGCTCCCCAGGACCATTCTAAACTCCCCCAGACCCTTCCAGAGCCCCCCAGGACGCTTCTAAATGCCCCCAGACCCATCTAGAGCACCCCAGGACTCTTCTAAAAGCCTCCAGTCCCTTCTAGAGGCCCCCAGGACCCTTCTGAATGCCCCCAGACCCTTCTAGAGCCCCCCAGGACTCTTCTAAAAGACCCCAGACCATTCCAGAGGCCCTCAGGACCCTTCTGAAAGCTCCCAGACCCTTCTAGAGCAACCCAGGACCCTTCTAAATGCACCCAGACACTTCTAGCGCCACCCAGGACCCTTCTAAAAGCCCCTAGACCATTCTAGCGCTCCCCAGGACCCTTCTAAAAGTCCCCAGACACTTCTAGACCCCCCAGGACCCTTCTAAAAGCACCCAGACCCTTCTAGAGCCCCCCAGGACACTTCTAACAGCCCCCAGACCATTCTAGACCCACCCCGAATCCTTCTAAAAGCGCCCAGACCATTCTAGAACCTCCCAGGACCCTTCTAAAAGGCCGCAGACACCTCTAGAGGACCCCAGGACCCTTCTAAAAGCCCCCAGAGCCTTCTAGATGCCCCCAGGACCCTTCTAAAAGCCCTCACACCCTTTAGAGCCCCCCAGGACCCTTCTAAAAGCCCCCAGACCCTTCTAGAGACCCGCAGGACCCTTTAAAATGCACCCAGACACTTCTAGAGTCTCCCAGGACCGTTCTAAAAGCCCCCAGACCCTTCTAGAGCCCCCCAGGACCCTTCTAAAAGTACCCAGACCATTCTAGAGCCCCCTAGGACTCTTCTTAAAGCCCCCAGACCCTTCTAGAGAATCCCAGGTCCATCCTAAAAGCACCCAGACCCTTCTAGAGCCTACCAGGACCCTTCTAAAATCCCCCAGACTCTTCTAGAGCCCCCCAGGACCCTTCTAAAAGCCCCCAGACCCTTCTAGACCCTACCCGGATCCTTCTAAAAGCACCCAGACCCTTCTAGAGCCTCCCAGGACCCTTCTAAAATCCCTCAGACCTTTCTAGAGCCCCCCAGGACCCTTATAAAAGCACCCAGAGCCTTCTAGATGCCCACAGGACTCTTCTAAAAGCCCCCCACACCCTTCTAGAGCCACCCAGGACCCTTCTAAAAGCCTCCAGACCATTCTAGAACCCCCCAGGACCCTTCTAACAGCCCCCAGACCATTCTAGATCCTCCCCGTATCCTTCTAAAAGACCCCAGACCATTCTAGAGGCCACCAGGACCCTTCTAAAAGCCGCCAGACCCTTCTAGATCCTCCCCGGATCCTTCTAAAATCCTCCAGACCTTTGTAGAGACCCCCAGGACCCTTCTAAAAGCACCCAGACGCTTCTAGACCCTCCCCGAATCCTTCTTAAAGCACCCAGACCCTTCTAGAGCCTCCCAGGTCCCTTCTAATATCCCGCAGACACTTCTAGAGGCCCCCAGGACCCTTATAAAAGCCCCCAGAGCATTCTAGATGACCCAGGACCCTTCTAAAAGACCTAACACCCTTCTAGAGCCCACCAGGACCCTTCTAAGAGCCCCCAGACCCTTCTAGATCCCCTCAGGACCCTTCTAAAAGCTCCCAGACACTTCTAGAGCCCCCCAGGACCCTTCTAAAAGCCCCCAGACCCTTCTAGAGACCCGCAGGACCCTTCTAAAAGCCCCCAGACATTTCTAGAGGACACCAGGACCCTTCTAAAAGCCCCCAGACCTTTCTAGAGCTCCCCAGGACCCTTCTAAAATCCCTCATACCCTTCTAGATTCCCCCAGGGCTCCTCTAATGGTCCCCAGACCCTTCTAGAGCAACCAAGGACCATTCTAAAAGCCCCCAGACCCTTCTAGAGGCACCCAGGACCCTTCTAAAAGCACCTAGACCCTTCTAGAGGCCCCCAGTACCCTTCAGAAAGCACCCAGACCCTTCTAGAGCCCCCCAGGACACTTCTAACAGCCCCCAGACCATTCTAGACCCACCCCGAATCCTTCTAAAAGCGCCCAGACCATTCTAGAACCTCCCAGGACCCTTCTAAAAGGCCGCAGACACCTCTAGAGGACCCCAGGACATTTCTAAAAGCCCCCAGAGCCTTCTAGATGCCCCCAGGACCCTTCTAAAAGCCCTCACACCCTTTAGAGCCCCCCAGGACCCTTCTAAAAGCCCCCAGACCCTTCTAGAGACCCGCAGGACCCTTTAAAATGCACCCAGACACTTCTAGAGTCTCCCAGGACCGTTCTAAAAGCCCCCAGACCCTTCTAGAGCCCCCCAGGACCCTTCTAAAAGTATCCAGACCGTTCTAGGGCCCCTTGGACTCTTCTTAAAGCCCCCAGACCCTTCTAGAGAATCCCAGGTCCATCCTAAAAGCACCCAGACCCTTCTAGAGCCTACCAGGACCCTTCTAAAATCCCCCAGACTCTTCTAGAGCCCCCCAGGACCCTTCTAAAAGCCCCCAGACCCTTCTAGACCCTACCCGGATCCTTCTAAAAGCACCCAGACCCTTCTAAAGCCTCCCAGGACCCTTCTAAAATCCCTCAGACCTTTCTAGAGCCCCCCAGGACCCTTATAAAAGCACCCAGAGCCTTCTAGATGCCCACAGGACTCTTCTAAAAGCCCCCACACCCTTCTAGAGCCACCCAGGACCCTTCTAAAAGCCTCCAGACCATTCTAGAACCCCCCAGGACCCTTCTAACAGCCCCCAGACCATTCTAGATCCTCCCCGTATCCTTCTAAAAGACCCCAGACCATTCTAGAGGCCACCAGGACCCTTCTAAAAGCCGCCAGACCCTTCTAGATCCTCCCCGGATCCTTCTAAAATCCTCCAGACCTTTGTAGAGACCCCCAGGACCCTTCTAAAAGCACCCAGACGCTTCTAGACCCTCCCCGAATCCTTCTTAAAGCACCCAGACCCTTCTAGAGCCTCCCAGATCCCTTCTAATATCCCGCAGACACTTCTTGAGGCCCCCAGGACACTTATAAAAGCCCCCAGAGCATTCTAGATGACCCAGGACCCTTCTAAAAGACCTAACACCCTTCTAGAACCCCCAGGACCCTTCTAAGAGCCCCCAGACCCTTCTAGATCCCCTCAGGACCCTTCTAAAAGCTCCCAGACACTTCTAGAGCCCCCCAGGACCCTTCTAAAAGCCCCCAGACCCTTCTAGAGACCCGCAGGACCCTTCTAAAAGCCCCCAGACATTTCTAGAGGACACCAGGACCCTTCTAAAAGCCCCCAGACCTTTCTAGAGCTCCCCAGGACCCTTCTAAAATCCCTCATACCCTTCTAGATTCCCCCAGGGCTCCTCTAATGGTCCCCAGACCCTTCTAGAGCAACCAAGGACCATTCTAAAAGCCCCCAGACCCTTCTAGAGGCACCCAGGACCCTTCTAAAAGCACCCAGACCCTTCTAGAGGCCCCCAGTACCCTTCAGAAAGCACCCAGACCCTTCTAGAGCCCCGCAGGACCCTTCTAAAAGCCGCCAGACCCTCCTAGAGCCTCCCCGGATCCTTCTAAAATCCTCCAGACATTTGTAGAGCCCGCCAGGACCCTTCTAAAAGCTCCCAGACCTTTCTAGACCATCCCCGGATCCTTCTAAAATACTCCAGACATTTTTAGAGCCCCCCAGGACCCTTCTAAAAGCCCCCAGACCCTTCTAGACCATCCCCGGATCCTTCTAAAAGCTCCCAGACCCATCTAGAGCACCCCAGGACTCTTCTAAAAGCCTCCAGACCCTTCTAGAATCACCCAGGACCCTTCTGAATGCCCCCAGACCTTTCTAGACCCCCCAGGACCCATCTAAAAGCCTCCAGACCCTTCTAGAGGCCCCCAGGACCCTTCTGAAAGCAGCCAAACCCTTCTAGAGCTCCCCAGGAACCTTCTAAATACACCCAGACACTTCTAGCGCCTCCCAGGACCCTTCTAAAAGCCCCCAGACCCTTCTAGAGCTCCCCAGGACCCTTCTAAAAGCCCCCAGACCATTCTAGATCCCCCCAGGACCCTTCTAAAAGCACCCAGACCCTTCTAGAGCCCCCCAGGACCCTTCTAAAAGCCACCAGACCCTTCTAGAACCTCCCCGAATCATTCTAAAAGCACCCAGACCCTTCTAGAGCCTCCCAGGTCCCTTCTAACATCCCTCAGACATCTCTAGAGGCCCCCAGGACCCTTCTAAAAGCCCCCAGAACCTTCTAGATGCCCCCAAAACCCTTCTAAAAGCCCTCACACCCTTCTAGAGCACCCCAGGACCCTTCTAAAAGGCCCCAGACCCTTATAGAGCCGCCCAGGACTCTTCTAAAAGCCCCCAGACCCTTCTAGAGACCCGCTGGACCCATCTAAACGCCCCCAGACCCTTCTAGAGTCTACCAGGACCCTTCAAAAAGCCCCCAGACCCTTCTAGAGCTGCCCAGGACCCTTCTAAACTCCCCCAGACCCTTGTAGAGGCCCCCAGGGCTCCTCTAATGGTCCCCAGACCATTCTAGGGCCCCCAAAGACCCTTCTAAAAGCCTCCAGACCCTTCTAGAGACACGCAGGACCCTTCTAAAAGACCCCAGACCCTTATAGAGCCTCCCAGGACCCTTCTAAAAGCCCCCAGACAATTCTAGAGCTCCCCAGGACCCTTCTAAAATCTCCCAGACCCTTCTAGAGGACACCAGTGCCCCTCTAATAGTCCCCAGACCCTTCTATAGCCCCCAAGGACCCTTCTAAAAGCACCCAGACCCTTCCAGAGCCCCCCAGGACCCTTCTAAAAGCCCCCAGACCCTTCTAGAGCCTCCACCCGGACCCTCTGAAGCCCCGACCTTCCAGAGCCCCCCAGGACACATCTAAAGCTCCCAGACCCTTCTACTGCCCCACAGGACCATTCTAAAAGACCCCAGACCATTCTAGAGCCACCCAGGACCCTTCTAAAAGCACCTAGACCCTTCTAGAGGCCCCCAGGACCCTTCTAAAAGCCCCCAGACCTTTCTAGAGGACCCCTGGACCCTTCAAAAAGCCCCCAGACCCTTCTAGAGCCTCCCAGGACCATTCTAAAAGCACCCAGACACTTCTAGAGCCTCCCAGGACCCTTCTAAAAGCACCCAGACCCTTCTAGAGCCCCCCAGGACCATTCTAAAAGCCCCCAGACCCTTCTAGAGCCTCGCAGGACCGTTCTAAAAGCACCCAGACCCTTCTAGAGACCCTACAGGACCCTTCTAAAAGCCCTCAGACCCTTCTGGCGTTTCCCAGGACCCTTCTAAAATCTCCGAGACCCTTCTAGAGCACACCAGGACCCTTCTAAAAACACCCAGACCCTTCTAGAGCCCCCTAGGACCCTTCTCAAAGACCCCAGAGCCTTCTAGAGTCCTCCAGGGCCCTTCTAAAAGCCCCCAGACCATTCTAGAGACACGCAGGACCCTTCTAAAAGCCCCCAGACCCTTCTAGATTCCCCCAGGACCCTTGTAAAAGCCCCCAGACCCTTCTAGAGCTCCTCAGGACCCTTCTAAAATCCCCCAGACCTTTCTAGAGGACCCCAGGGCTCCTCTAATGGTCCCCAGACCATTCTAGAGCCACCAAGGACCCTTCTGAATGCCCCCAGACCCTTCTAGAGCCCCCTAGGACCCTTCTATAAAGCCTCCAGACACTTCTAGAGGCCACCAGGACCCTTCTAAAAGCCCCCAGACCCTTCTAGAGACACCCAGGACCCTTCTAAGAGCACCCAGACACTTCTAGCGCCCTCAGGACCCTTCTAAAAGGCCCAAGACCCTTCTAGAGCTCCCCAGGACCCTTCTAAAAGCAACCAGACCCTTCTAGAGCCTCCCAGGACCCTTTTAAAATCCCTCAGACACTTCTAGAGGCCCCCAGGACCCTTCTAAAAGCCATCAAAGTCTTCGAGATGCCCCCAGGACCCTTCTAAAAGACCTCACACACTTCTAGAGCCCCCCAGGACCATTCTAAAAGAACCCAGACCTTTCTTGAGACACGAAGGACCCTTCTAAAAGCACTCAGACCCTTCTAGAGTCTCCCAGGATCTTCTAAAAGCACCCAGACATTTCTAGATCTGCCCAGGACCTATCTAAACTCCCCCAGACCCTTCTAGAGCCCCCCAGGACCCTTCTAAAAGACCCCAGACCATTCTAGAGCCCCCCAGGACTCTTCTAAATGCCCCCAGACACTTCTAGAGAGCCCAGGGCCCGTCTAAAAGCACCCAGACCCTTCTAGACCCTCCCCGGATCTTTCTAAAACCCCCAGACCCTTCTAGAGCCCCCCAGGACCATTCTCAAAGACTCCAGACACTTCTAGAGCCCCCAGGACCCTTCTAAAAGCCCCCAGACCCTTCTAGATCTTCCCCGTATCTTTCTAAATGCCCCCAGACCCTTCCAGAGGACCCCAGGACCCTTCTAAAAGCCGCCAGACCCTTCTAGAGCCTCCCCGGATCATTCTAAAAGCCCATAGACGCTTCTAGATGCCCCCAGGACCATTCTAAAACCCTCCAGACATTTGTAGAGCCTCCCAGGACCCTTCTAAACGCCCCCAGACCCTTCTAGAACCTCCCCGGATCTTTCTAAAAGTACCCAGACCCATCTGGATCCTCCCAGGACCCTTCTAAAAGACCCCAGACCCTTCTAGAGGCCGAAGAACCCTTCTAATAGCCACCCAGACCCTTCTAGAGCCCCTCAGGACCCTTCTAAATGCCCCCAGACTTTTCTAGAGGCCCCCAGGATCCTTCTAAAATCACCCAGACCCTTCTAGAGACCCCCAGGACCCTTCTAAATTCCCCCAGACCCTTCTAGAGCCCCCCAGGACCTTCTAAAAGCCTCCAGACTTTTCTAGAGGCCCGCAGGACCCTTCTGAAAGCCCCCAGACCCTTCTAGAGCCCCCCATAACTCCTCTAAAAGCCCCCAGACCCTTCTAGAGAAGCCCAGGGCCCCTATAAAAGCACCCAGACCCTTCTAGAGCTCCCCAGGACCATTCTAAAATCCCTCAGACCCTTCTAGAGCCCACCAGGACCCTTCTAAAATCCCCCAGACCCTTCTAGAACCTCCCAGGACCCTTCTAAAACCCCCGAGACCATTCTAGACCCTCCCCGGATCCTTCTAAAAGCCCCACACCCTTCTAGAGCCACCCAGGACCCTTCTAAAAGCCTCCAGACCCTTCTAGAGCCCCCCAGGACCCTTCTAAAAGCCCCCAGACCCTTCTAGAGATTCCACGTATCCTTCTAAAAGCCCCCAGACCCTTCTAGAGCCCCCCAGGACCCTTCTAAATGCCCCCAGACCAATCTAGAGCCCCCCAGGACTCTTCTAAAAACATCCAGTCCCTTCTAGAGGCCACCAGGACCGTTCTGAATGCCCCCAGACCATTCTAGAGCCCATCAGGACCATTCTAAAAGCCTCCAGACCCTTCTACATGCCCCCAGGACCCTTCTGAAAGCCCCAGACCCTTCTAGAGCTCCCCAGGACTCTTCTAAAAAGCCCCAGACCCTTCTAGAGCCCCCCAGGACCCGTCTAAAAGAACCCAGACCCTTCTAGAGCTCCACAGGACCCTTCTAAAAGCCCCAGACCCTTCTAGACCCTCCCCGGATCCTTCTAAAAGCACCCAGACCCTTCTAGAGCCTCCCCGGACCCTTCTAAAAGGCCGCAGACAATTCTAGAGGCACCCAGGACCCTTCTAAAAGCACCCAGAGACTTCTAGATGCACCCAGGACCATTCTAAAATCCCTCATACCCTTCTAGAGCCCACCAGGACCCTTCTAAAAGCAGCCAGACCCTTCTAGAACCCCCCAGGACCCTTCTAAAAGCCCCCAGACGCTTCTAGAGACCCGCAGGACCCTTCTAAATGCACCCAGACCCTTCTAGAGTCTCCCAGGACCCTTCTAAAAGACCCCAGACCCTACTAGAGCTCCCCAGGACCCTTCTAAAATACCCCAGACCCTTCTAGATGTCCCCAGGGCCCCTCTAGTGGTCCCCAGACCCTTCTAGAATCTCCCAGGACCATTCTAAAAGCCCCCAGACCCTTCAAGAGCTCCCCAGAACCCTTCTAAAATCCCCCAGACCTTTCTAGAGGCCCCTAGGGCTCCTCTAATGGTCCCCAGACCCTTCTAGAGCCCCCAAGGACCCTTCTAAAAGGCCCCAGACCCTTCTAGAGACACGCAGGACCCTTCTAAAAGAACCCAGACCCTTGTAGACCATCCCTGGATCCTTCTAATAGCACCCAGACCCTTCTAGAGCCCCCCAGGACCCTTCTAAAAGTCCCCAGACCCTTCTAGACCCTCCCCGGATCCTTCTAAAAGCACCCAGACCCTTCTAGAGCCTCCCAGGACCCTTCTAAAATCAGTCAGAC
>JAUNZM010001245.1:0-45296 GCA_033459285.1 Clamator glandarius
GGGTTAGGGATAGAGTAAGAGTTAGGGTTAGGGTTAGGGATAGGGTTAGGAACCTTTTTTAGCCCTACAGGACCCATCTAAAAGCACTCAGACCATTCAACATCCCCTCAGGACCCTACTAACTGTCCCCATATCCTTCAAGAGCCCCCCAGGACCCTTCTAAAAGCCCCCAGAACCTTCTAGACCCCACAGGACCATTTTAGAAGCCCCCAGACCCTTCTAGAGCCCCCCAGGACCAATCTAAAAGCCCCCAGACCCTTCTAGAGCCCCCCAAATCCCTTTTAAGAGCACCCAGACCCTTCTAGAGTCCCCCAGGACCATTCTAAAAGCAGCCAACCTTTCTAGAGGCCACCAGGACCCTTCTAAAATCCCTCAGACCCTTCTAGAGCCTCCCAGGACCCTTCTAAAATCCCTCAGACCCTTCTAGAGCCGCCCAGGACCCTTTTAGAAGGCTCCAGACCCTTCTGGAGCACCCCAGGACCCTTCTAAAAGCACCCAGACCCTTCTAGAGCCCCCCAGTACCCTTCTAAATGACCCCAGACCCTTCTAGACCCTCCCCGGATTCTTCTAAAAGCACCCAGACCCTTCTACAGCCTCCCAGGACCCTTCTAAAATCCTTCAGACCCTTCTAGAAGCCCCCAGGACCCTTCTGAAAGCACCCAGAGCCTTCTAGATAAGCCCAGGACCCCTCTAAAAGCCCCCAGACCCTTCTAGAGACCCCCGGGACCCTTCTAAATGCACCCAGACCATTCTAGAGCCTCCCAGGACCATTCTAAAAGCCTCCAGACCCTTCTAGAGGCCCGCAGGACCATTCTGAAAGCCACCAGACCCTTCTAGAGCCCCCCGAGACCCTTCTAAATGCCCCCAGACCATTCTAGAGCCCCCCAGGACCATTCTAAAAGCCCCCAGACCCTTCTAGAGCCCACCAGGACCCTTCTAAAAGCCCCCAGACCCTTCTATATCCACCCAGGACCATTCTAAAAGCCAACAGACCCTTCTAGAGACCCCCAGGACCCTTCTAAAATCCCCCAGACCCTTCTAGAGCCCCCCAGGAGCCATCTAAAAGCCCCCAGACCCTTTAAGACCCTTCCCGGATACTTCTAAAAGCACCAGACCCTTCTATAGCCTCCCAGGACCCTTCTAAAATAACCCAGACCCTCCTAGAGACAAGCAGGACCATTCTAAAACCCTCCAGAGCCTTCTAGATGCCCCCAGAACCCTTCTAAAAGCCCCCACACCCTTCTAGAGCCCCCCAGGACGCTTCTAAAAGCCTCCAGACCCTTCTAGAGCCTCCCCGGATCGTTCTAAAAGCCCTGTAGACCTTTCTAAAGCCACCCAGTACCCTTCTAAAATCCTTCAGACCCTTCTAGAAGACCCCAGGACCCTTCTGAAAGCCCCCAGAGCCTTCTAGAGCCCCCCGGGACCCTTCTAAATGCCCCCAGACCATTCTAGAGCCACCCTGGACATTTCTAAAAGCACCCAGACTCTTCTAGAGCCCACCAGGACCCTTCTAAAAGCACCCAGACCATTCTAGAGCCACCCAGGGAACTTCTAAAATCACCCAGACCCTTCTAGATCCTCCCAGGACCCTTCTAAAATCACTCAGACCCATCTAGAGGCCCCCAGGACCCTTCTAAAAGCCCCCAGAGCCATCTAGATGCCCCCAGGACCCTTCTAAAAGCCCTCACACTCTTCTAAAGCCACCCAGGACCCTTCTAAAAGCACCCAGAGCATTCTAGAGCCCCCTAGGACCATTCTAAAAGCCCCCAGACCCTTCTAAAGACCCCCAGGACCCTTCTAAAAGCCCCCAGACCCTTCTAGAGCCTCCCAGGACCCTTCTAAAAGCACCCAGAGGCATCTAGATCCCCACAGGACCCTTCTAAAAGCCCCCAGACCCTTCTAGACCCTCCCCGAATCCTTCTAAAAGCACCCAGACGCTTCTAGAGCCTCCCAGGACCCTTCTAATATCCCGCAGACACTTCTAGAGGCCCCCAGGACCATTCTAAGAGCACCCAGACCCTTCTAGATCCCCCCAGGACCCTTCTAAAAGCCCCCAGACCCTTCTAGAGACCCGCAGGACCCTTCTAAAAGCCCCCAGACCCTTCTAGAGCTCCCAAGGACCCATCTAAACTCCCCCAGACCCTTCTAGAGGCACCCAGGGCTACTCTAATAGCCCTCAGACCCCTCTAGAGACCCGCAGGACCCTTCTAATAGGCCCCGGACCTTTCTAGAGGCCCCCTGGACCCTTCAAAAAGCCCCCAGACCCTTCTAGAGCCTCCTAGGACCATTCTAAAAGCACCCAGACCCTTCTAGAGCCTCCCAGGACCCTTCTAAAAGCACCCAGACCCTTCTAGAGCCCCCCAGGACCTTTCTAAATGACCCCAGACCCTTCTAGAGCCCCACAGGACCCTTCTAAAAGCACCCAGACCCTTCTAGAGACCCTACAGGACCCTTCTGAAAGCCCTCAGACCTTTCTAGAGTCTCCCACGACCCTTCTAAAAGCCCCCAGACCCTTCTAGAGCACCCCAGGACCCTTCTAAAAGCACCCAGACCCTTCTAGAGCACCCTAGGACCCTTCTCAAAGACCCCAGACCCTTCTAGAGACACGCAGGACCCTTCTAAAAGCACCCAGACCCTTCTAGATTCCCCCTGGACCCTTCTAAAAGCCCCCAGACCCTTCTTGATCTACCCAGGACCCTTCTAAAATCCCCCAGACCCTTCTAGAGGTCCCCAGGGCTCCTCTAATGGTCCCCAGACCCTTCTAGAGCCCCCAAGGACCCTTCTAAACTCCCCCAGACCCTTCTAGAGGCACCCAGGGCTCCTCTAATGGTCCCCAGACCCTTCTAGAGCCCCCAAGGACCATTCTAAAAGCTCCCGGACCATTCTAGACCCTCCCCGGATCCTTCTAATAGCCACCAGACCCTTCTAGAGCCCCCCAGGACCCTTCTAAAAGCCCCCTGACCATTCTAGAGCCTCCACGGACACTTCTAAAAGCAACCAGACCCTTCTAGAGCCTCCCAGGACACTTTTAAAATCCCTTAGACACTTCTAGAGGCCCCTAGGACCCATCTAATAGACCCCAGAGCCTTCGAGATGCCCCCAGGACCCTTCTAAAAGACCTCACACCCTTCTAGAGCCCCCCAGGAACCTTCTAAAAGCTCCCAGACCCTTCTAGAAACCCGCAGGACCCTTCTAAAAGCACCCATACCTTTCTAGAGCTCCCCAGGACCCTTCTAAACTCCCCCAGACCCATCTAGAGCCCCCTAGGTCTCTTCTAAAAGCCTCCAGACCCTTCTAGAGGCCCCCAGGACCCTTCTGAATGCCCCCAGACCCTTCTAGAGCCCCCCAGGCCTCTTCTAAAAGCCTCCAGACCCTTCTAGAGGCCCCCAAGAACCTTCTGAAAAACCCAGACCTTTCTAGAGCACCCCAGGACCCTTCTAAAATACCCCAGACCCTTCTAGATGCACCCAGGGCCCTTCTAAAAGCCCCCAGACCCTTCTAGACCCTACCCGGATCCTTCTAAAAGCACCCAGACCCTTCTAGAGCCTCCCAGGACCCTTCTAAAATCCCTCAGACCTTTCGTGAGCCCCCAAGGACCCTATAAAAGCCCCCAGAGCCTTCTAGAAGCCCACAGGACCCTTCTAAAAGCCCCCACACCCTTCTAGAGCCCCCCAGGACCCTTCTAAAAGCCTCCAGACCATTCTAGAACCCCCCAGGACCCTTCTAAAAGCCCCCAGACCATTCTAGATCCTCCCCGTATCCTTCTAAAAGCCCCCAGACCATTCTAGAGGCCACCAGGACCCTTCTAAAAGCCGCCAGACCCTTCTAGAGCCTCCCAGGATCCTTCTAAAATCGTCCAGACCTTTGTAAAGCCTCTCAGGACCCTTCTAAATGTCCCCATACCCTTCTAGACCCTCCCCGGATCCTTCTAAAAGCACCCAGACCCATCTGGATCCTCCAAGGACCCTTCTAAAATCACCCAGACCCTTCTAGAGGCCCCCAGGACCCTTCTAAAAGACCCCAGACCATTCTAGAGCATCCCAGGACCCTTTTAAAAGCCCCCAGACCTTTCTAGAGCCCCCCAGGACCATTCTAAATACCCCCCAGACCCATCTAGAGCCCCCCAGGACTCTTCTAAAAGCCTCCAGACCCTTCTAGAGGCCCCCAGGAACATTCTGAATGCCCCCAGACCCTTCTAGAGCCCCCCAGGACCTTTCTAAAAGCCTCCAGACCATTCTAGAGGCCCCCAGGACCCATTTACAAGCACCCAGACACTTCTAGAGCTCCCCAGGACCCTTCTAAAAGACCCTAAACCCTTCTAGAGCCCCCCAGGACCCTTCTAAAAGCACCCAGACGCTTCTACAGCCTACCAGGACCCTTCTAAAAGCCCCCAGACCCTTCTAGAGACACGCAGGACTCTTCTAAAAGCCCCCAGACCCTTCTAGAGCATCCCAGGACCCTTCTAGAAGCGCCCAGACCATACTAGTCCTCCCGAGGACCCTTCTAAAATCACCCAGACCCTTCTAGAGGTTCCCAGTGCCCCTCTAATGGTCTCCAGACCCTTCTAGAGCCCCCAAGGACCCTTCTAAAAGCCCCCAGACCCTTCTATAGCCACCCAGGACCATTCTAAAAGCACCCAGACCCTGCTAGAGCCACCCAGGACCCTTCTAAAAGCCCCCAGACTCTTCTAGAGCCCGCCAGGACCCTTCTTAAAGCCACCAGACCTTTCTAGAGGCCCCCAGGATCCTTTTAAAATCCCCTAGACCCTTATAGAGCCCCCCAGGACTCTTCTAAATGCACCCAGACCCTTATAGAGCCATCCAGGTCTCTAATAAAAGCCACCAGACCCTTCTAGAGTAGCCCAGGCCCCCTCTAAAAGCACCCAGACCCTTCTAGACCCTCCCCGGATCTTTCTAAAAGACCCAGACCCTTCTAGAGCCCCCCAGGACCATTCTAAAAGATTCCAGACCCTTCTAGAGCCCCCAGGACCCTTCTAAAAGCCCCCAGACCCTTCTAGATCCTCCCCGTATCCTTCTAAAAGCCCCCAGACCCTTCTAGAGGCCCCCAGGACCCTTCTAATAGCCGCCAGACCCTTCTAGAGCCTCCCCGGATCCTTCTAAAAGCCCACAGACCCTTCTAGATGCCGCTAGGACCCTTCTAAAAGCCTCCAGATATTTGTAGACCCCCCCAGGACCCTTCTAAACGCCCCCAGACCCTTCTAGAACCTCCCCGGATCCTTCTAAAAGTACCCAGACCCATCTGGATCCTCCCAGGACCCTTCTAAAAGAACCCAGACCCTTCTAGAGGCCCCCAGGACCCTTCTAATAGCACCCAGACCCTTCTAAAGCCCCTCAAGAACCTTCTGAAAGCCCCCAGACCCTTCTAGAGCCCCCCAGGACCCTTCTAAATGACCCCAGACCTTTCTAGAAGCCCCCAGGATCCTTCTAAAATCCCCCAGACCCTTCTAGAGCCCCCCAGGACCCTTCTAAATGCCCCCAGACCCTTCTAGAGCCCCCCAGGACCATATAAAAGCCTCCAGACTTTTCTAGAGGCCCGCAGGACCCTTCTGAAAGCCCCCAGACCCTTCTAGATCCGCCCAGGACCCTTCTATAAGACCCCAGACCATTCTAGCGCCCCCCAGGACTCTTCTAAAAGTCCCCAGACCCTTCTAGAGAAGCCCAGGGCCCTTCTAAAAGCACCCAGACCATTCTAGAGCTCCCCAGGACCCTTCTAAAATCCCTCAGACCCTTCTAGAGCCCCCCTGGACCATTCTAAAATCCCCCAGACCCTTCTAGAACCCCCCAGGACCCTTCTAAAACCCCCCAGACCGTTCTAGACCCTCCCCGGATCCTTCTAAAAGCACCCAGACCCTTCTAGAGCCTTCCAGGACCCTTCTAAAATCCATCAGACCCTTCTAGAGCCTCCCAGAACGCTTCTAAAAGCCCCCAGAGCCTTCTAGATGCCCCCAGGACGCTTCTAAAAGCCCCCACACGCTTCTAGAGCCCCCCAGAACCCTTCTAAAAGCCTCCAGACCCTTCTAGAGCCCCCCAGGACCTTTCGAAAAGACTCCAGACCATTCTAGAGGCCCCCAGGACCCATTTATAAGCACCCAGACACTTCTAGAGCTCCCCAGGACCCTTCTAAAAGACCCTAAACCCTTCTAGAGCCCCCCAGGACCCTTCTAAAAGCACCCAGACGCTTCTACAGCCTACCAGGACCCTTCTAAAAGCCCCCAGACCCTTCTAGACCCTCCCCGAATCCTTCTAAAAGCACCCAGACCCTTCTAGAGCCTACCAGGACCCTTCTAATATTCCGCAGACAATTCTAGATGCCCCCAGGACCCCTCTAAAAGCCCTCACACCCTTCTAGAGCACCCCAGGACCCTTTTAAAAGCCCCCAGACCCTTCTAGAGCCCCCCAGGACCCTTCTAAAAGGCCCCAGACCCTTCTAGAGACCCGCAGGACCCTTCTAAATGCCCCCCGACCCTTCTAGAGTCTCCCTGGTCCGTTCTAAAAGCCCCCAGACCCTTCTAGATCTCCCCAGGACCCTTCTAAACTCACCCAGACCCTTCTAGAGGCCCCCAGGGCTCCTCTAATTGTCCCCAGACCCTTCTAGAGCCCACAAGTACCCTTCTAAAAGCCCCCAGACCCTTCTAGAGACACGCAGGACTCTTCTAAAAGCCCCCAGACCCTTCTAGAGCATCCCAGGACCCTTCTAAAAGCGCCCAGACAATTCTAGTCCTCCCGAGGACCCTTCTAAAATCACCCAGACCCTTCTAGATGTTCCCAGTGCCCCTCTAATGGTCTCCAGACCCTTCTAGAGCCCCCAAGGACCCTTCTAAAAGCCCCCAGACCCTTCTATAGCCACCCAGGACCATTCTAAAAGCACCCAGACCCTTCTAGAGCCACCCAGGACCCTTCTAAAAGCCCCCAGAATCTTCTAGAGCCACCCAGGACCCTTCTTAAAGCCCCCAGACCTTTCTAGAGGCCCCCAGGATCCTTTTAAAATCCCTCAGACCCTTATAGAGCCCCCCAGGACCCTTCTAAATGCACCCAGACCCTTATAGAGCCCCCCAGGACCCTTCTAAAAGCATCCAGACTATTCTAGAGGCCGGCAGGACCCTTCTAAAGTCCCCCAAACACTTCTAGAGCCCCCCAGGACCCTTCTAAAAGACCCCAGACCATTCTAGAGCCCCCCAGGTCTCTAATAAAAGCCACCAGACCCTTCTAGAGAAGCCCAGGCCCCCTCTAAAAGCACCCAGACCCTTCTAGACCCTCCCCGGATCTTTCTAAAAGACCCAGACCCTTCTAGAGCCCCCCAGGACCATTCTAAAAGATTCCAGACCCTTCTAGAGCCCCCAGGACCCTTCTAAAAGCCCCCAGACCCTTCTAGATCCTCCCCGTATCCTTCTAAAAGCCCCCAGACCCTTCTAGAGGCCCCCAGGACCCTTCTAATAGCCGCCAGACCCTTCTAGAGCCTCCCCGGATCCATCTAAAAGCCCACAGACCCTTCTAGATGCCGCTAGGACGCTTCTAAAAGCCTCCAGACATTTGTAGAGCCCCCCAGGACCCTTCTAAACGCCCCCAGACCCTTCTAGAACCTCCCCGGATCCTTCTAAATGTACCCAGACCCATCTGGATCCTCCCAGGACCCTTCTAAAAGACCCCAGACCCTTCTAGAGGCCCCCAGGACCATTCTAATAGCACCCAGACCCTTCTAAAGCCCCTCAGGAACCTTCTGAAAGCCCCCAGACCCTTCTAGAGCCCCCCAGGACCCTTCTAAATGACCCCAGACCTTTCTAGAAGCCCCCAGGATCCTTCTAAAATCCCCCAGACCCTTCTAGAGCCCCCCAGGACCCTTCTAAATGCCCCCAGACCCTTCTAGAGCCCCCCAGGACCATATAAAAGCCTCCAGACTTTTCTAGAGGCCCGCAGGACCCTTCTGAAAGCCCCCAGACCCTTCTAGAGAAGCCCAGGGCCCCTCTAAAAGCACCCAGACCATTCTAGAGCTCCCCAGGACCCTTCTAAAATCCCTCAGACAATTCTAGAGCCCCCCTGGACCATTCTAAAATCCCCCAGACCCTTCTAGAACCCCCCAGGACCCTTCTAAAACCACCCAGACCGTTCTAGACCCTCCCCGGATCCTTCTAAAAGCACCCAGACCCTTCTAGAGCCTTCCAGGACCCTTCTAAAATCCATCAGACCCTTCTAGAGCCTCCCAGAACGCTTCTAAAAGCCCCCAGAGCTTTCTAGATGCCCCCAGGACGCTTCTAAAAGCCCCCACACGCTTCTAGAGCCCCCCAGAACCCTTCTAAAAGCCTCCAGACCCTTCTAGAGCCCCCCAGGACCTTTCGAAAAGCCCCCAGGCCTTTCTAGAGATTCCACGTATCCTTCTAAAAGCCCCCAGAACCTTCAAGAGCCCCCCAGGACCCATCTAAATGCCCCCAGACCCATCTAGAGCCCCCCAGGACCCTTCTAAAAGCCTCCATTCCCTTCTAGAGGCCACCAGGACCGTTCTGAATGCCCCCAGACCCTTCTAGAGCTTACCAGGACCCTTCTAAAAGCCTCCAGACCCTTCTACATGCCCCCAGGACCCTTCTGAAAGCCCCCAGACCCTTCTAGAGCTCCCCAGGACCCTTCCAAATACACCCAGACACTTCTAGCGCCCCCCAGGACCCTTCTGAAAGCCCCAGACCCTTCTAGAGCTTCCCAGGACCATTCTAAAAGGCGCCAGACCCTTCTAGAGCCCCCCAGGACCCGTCTAAAAGAACCCAGACCCTTCTAGACCTACACAGGACCCTTCTAAAAGCCCCAGACCCTTCTAGACCCTCCCCGGATCCTTCTAAAAGCACCCAGACCCTTCCAGAGCCTCCCCGGACCCTTCTAAAAGCCCCCAGACCCTTCTAGAGACCCGCAGGACCCTTCTAAATGCACCCAGACCCTTCTAGAGTCTCCCAGGACCCTTCTAAAAGCCCCCAGACCCTTCTAGAGCTCCCCAGGACCCTTCTAAAATCCCTCAGACCCTTCTAGACGATCACAGGGCTCCTCTAATGGTCCCCAGACCCTTCTAGAGCCACCAAGGACCCTTCTAAAAGCCCCCAGACCCTTCTAGAGCCTCCCAGGACCCTTCTAAAAGCCCCCAGACCCTTCTAGAGCCCCACAGGACCCTTCTAAAAGCCACCAGACCCTTCTAGACCATCCCCGGATCCTTCTAAAAGCTCCCAGACCCATCTAGAGACCCCAGGACTCTTCTAAAAGCCTCCAGACCCTTCTAGAGGCACCCAGGAACCTTCTGAATGCCCCCAGACCTTTCTAGACCCCCCAGGACCCATCTAAAAGCCTCCAGACCCTTCTAGAGGCCCCCAGGACCCTACTGAAAGCCCCCAAACCCTTCTAGAGCTCCCCAGGACCCTTCTGAACGCCCCCAAACCCTTCTAGCGCCCCCCAACACCCTTCTAAAAGCACCCAGACCCTTCTAGAGCTCCCCAGGACCCTTCTAAAAGCCCCCAGACCCTTCTAGAGACCCCCAGGACCCTTCTAAAAGCACCCAGACCCTTCTAGAGCCCCACAGGACCCTTCTAAAAGCCACCAGACCCTTCTAGACCCTCCCCGAATCCTTCTAAAAGCACCCGGACCCTTCTAGAGCCTCCCAGGTCCCTTCTAAAATCCCTCAGACATTTCTAGAGGCCCCAGGACCCTTCTAAAGGAACCCAGAGCCTTCTAGATGCCCCCAGGACTCTTCTAAAAGCCCTCACACCCTTCTAGAGCACCCCAGGACCCTTCTAAAAGGCCCCAGACCCTTATAGAGCCGACCAGGACTCTTCTAAATGCCCCCAGACCCTTCTAGAGTCTCCCAGGACCCTTCTAAAAGCCCCCAGATTCTTCTAGAGCTCCCCACGACCCTTCTAAACTCCCCCAGACGCTTCTAGAGGCACCCAGGGCTCCTCTAATGGTCCCCAGACCCTTCTAGAGCCCCCAAGGACCCTTCTAAAAGCCCCCAGACCTTCTAGAGAAACGCAGGACCCTTCTAAAGGACCCCAGACCATTCTAGAGGCCCTCAGGACCCTTCTAAAAGCACCCAGACAATTCTAGAGCTCCCCAGGACCCTTCTAAAATCTCCCAGACCCTTCTAGATGACCCCAGTGCCCCTCTAATGGTCCCCAGACGCTTCTATATCCCCCAAGTACCCTTCTAAATGCCCCCAGAGCCTTCTA
Source organism: Clamator glandarius (assembly GCA_033459285.1). Taxonomy (NCBI): domain Eukaryota; kingdom Metazoa; phylum Chordata; class Aves; order Cuculiformes; family Cuculidae; genus Clamator; species Clamator glandarius. The sequence goes on from JAUNZM010001245.1 coordinate 10,214, forward strand.
GACCCTCCCAGGATCATTCTAATAGACCGTAGACCCTTCTAGAGCCCCCCAGGACCCTTCTAAAAGCCCCCAGACCCTTGTACAGCCTCCACGGACCCTTCTGAAAGCCCCGGGACCCTTCCAGAGCCCCCCAGGACCCATCTGAAAGCACCCAGACCCTTCTACAGCCCCACAGGACCATTCTAAAAGCCCCAAGACCCTTCTAGAGCCACCCAGGACCCTTCTAAAAGCACCCAGACACTTCTAGAGGACCCCAGGACCCTTCTAAAAGCACCCAGACCCTTCTAGAGCCCGGCAGGACCCTTCTAAAAGCCCCCAGACCTTTCTTGAGGCCCCCTGAACCCTTCTATAAAGCCCCCAGACCCTTCTAGAGCCTCCCAGGACCATTCTAAAAGCACCCAGACCCTTCTAGAGCCTCCACGGACCCTTCTAAAAGCCCCCAGACCCTTCTAGAGACCCTACAGGACCCTTCTAAAAGCCCTCAGACGCTTCTAGAGTCTCCCAGGACCCTTCTAAAAGCCCCCAGACCCTTCTAGAGCAACCCAGGACCCTTCTAAAAGACCCCAGACCCTTCTAGAGCCTCCTAGGACCCTTCTCAAAGAAACCAGAGCCTTCTAGAGTCCTCCAGGACCCATCTAAAAGCCCCCAGACCCTTCTAGAGACACGCAGGACCCTTCTAAAAGCCACCAGACCCTTCTAGATTCTCCCAGGACCATTCTAAAAGACCCCAGACCATTCTAGAACTCCTCAGGACCATTATAAATTCCCCAGACCCTTCTACAGGACGCCAGGGCTCATCTAATGGTCCCCAGACCCTTCTAGAGCCACCAAGGACCCTTCTAAAAGCACCCAGAGCCTTCTAGACCCTCCCCGGATCCTTCTAATAGCCCCCAGACCCTTCTAGAGCCCCCCAGGACCCTTCTAAAAGCCCCCAGACCCTTCTAGAGCCTCCACGGACCATTCTAAAAGCTCCCGGACCCTTCTAGAGCCCCCCAGGACCCATCTAAAAGCCCCCAGACCATTCTAGAACCCCCCAGGACCCTTCTAAAAGCCCCCAGACCCTACTAGACCCTACCCGGATCGTTCTAAAAGCACCCAGACCCTTCTAGACCCTCCCAGGACCCTTCTAAAATCCCTCAGACCTTTCGTGAGCCCCCCAGGAGCCATATAAAAGCCCCCAGAGCCTTCTAGATGCCCACAGGACCCTTCTAAAAGCACCCACACCCTTCTAGAGCCCCCCAGGACCCTTCTAAAAGCCTCCAGACCTTTCTAGAGGCCCCCAGGATCCTTCTAAAATCCCCCAGACCCTTCTAGAGCGCCCCCGGACCCTTCTAAATGCCCCCAGACCCTTCTAGAGCCCCCCAGGACCATATAAAAGCCTCCAGACTTTTCTAGAGGCCCGCAGGACCCTTCTGAAAGCCCCCAGACCCTTCTAGATCAGCCCAGGACCCTTCTATAAGACCCCAGACCATTCTAGAGCCCCCCAGGACTCTTCTAAAAGCCCCCAGACCCTTCTAGAGAAGCCCAGGGCCCCTCTAAAAGCACCCAGACCATTCTAGAGCTCCCCAGGACCCTTCTAAAATCCCTCAGACCCTTCTAGAGCCCCCCTGGACCCTTCTAAAAGCCCCCAGACCCTTCTAGAAACCCCCAGGACCCTTCTAAAACCCCCCAGACCGTTCTAGACCCTCCCCGGATCCTTCTAAAAGCACCCAGACCCTTCTAGAGCCTCCCAGGACCCTTCTAAAATCCATCAGACCCTTCTAGAGCCTCCCAGAACCCTTCTAAAAGCCCCCAGAGCCTTCTAGATGCCCCCAGGACGCTTCTAAAAGCCCCCACACGCTTCTAGAGCCCCGCAGAACCCTTCTAAAAGCCTCCAGACCCTTCTAGAGCCCCCCAGAACCTTTCGAAAAGCCCCCAGGCCCTTCTAGAGATTCCACGTATCCTTCTAAAAGCCCCCAAAACCTTCTAGAGCCCCCCAGGACCATTCTAAATGCCCCCAGACCCATCTAGAGCCGCCCAGGACCCTTCTAAAAGACTCCATTCCCTTCTAGAGGCCACCAGGACCGTTCTGAATGCCCCCAGACCCTTCTAGAGCTTCCCAGGACCCTTCTAAAAGCCTCCAGACCCTTCTACATGCCCCCAGGACCCTTCTGAAAGCCCCCAGACCCTTCTAGAGCTCCCCAGGACCCTTCCAAATACACCCAGACACTTCTAGCGCCCCCCAGAACCCTTCTGAAATCCCCAGACCCTTCTAGAGCTCCCCAGGACCCTTCTAAAGCACCCAGACCCTTCTAGAGCTCCCCAGGACCCTTCCAAATACACCCAGACACTTCTAGCGCACCCCAGGACCCTTCTGAAAGCCCCAGACCCTTCTAGAGCTCCCCAGGACTCTTCTAAAAGGCCCCAGACCCTTCTAGAGCCCCCCAGGACCAAGCTAAAAGACCCCAGACCCTTCTACACCCTCCCCCGATCCTTCTAAAAGCACCCAGACCCTTCTAGAGCCTCCCCGGACCCTTCTAAAATCCCTCAGACACTTCTAGAGGCCCCCAGGTCCCTTCTAAAAGCCCCCAGAGACTTCTAGATGCCCCCAGGACCATTCTAAAAGCCCTCACACCCTTCTAGAGTCCCCCAGGACCCTTCTAAAAGCCGCCAGACCCTTCAAGAGCACCCCAGGACCCTTCTAAAAGCCCCCAGACCCTTCTAGAGACCCGCAGAACCCTTCTAAATGCACCCAGACCCTTCTAGAGTCCCCAAGGACCCTTCTAAAAGCCCCCAGACCCTTCTAGAGCTCCCCAGGACCCTTCTAAAATCCCTCACACCCTTCTAGAGGCCCCCAGGGCTCCTCTAATGGTCCCCAGACCCTTCTAGAGCCCCCAAGGACCCTTCTAAAAGCCCCCAGACCCTTCTAGAGACACGCAGGACCCTTCTAAAAGCCCCCAGACCCTTCTAGAGCCTCCCAGGACCCTTCTAAAAGCCCCCAGACACTTCTAGAGCTCCCCAGGACCCTTCTAAAATCAACCAGACCCTTCTAAAGGCCCCCAGGGCCCCTCTAATGGTCCCCAGACCCTTCTAGAGCCCCCAAGAACCCTTCTAAAAGCCCCCAGAGCCTTCTAGACCCTCCCCGGAGCCTTCTAATAGACCCCAGACCCTTCTAGAGCCCCCCAGGACCCATCTAAAAGTCCCCAGACCCTTCTACAGCCCCACACGACCTTTCTAAAAGCCCCAAGACCCTTCTAGAGCCACCCAGGACCCATCTGAAAGCACCCAGACCCTTCTAGAGCCCCGCAGGACCCTTCTAAAAGATCCCAGACCCTTCTAGAGCCTCCCCGGATCCTTCTAAAATCCTCCAGACATTTGTAGAGCCCCCCAGGACCCTTCTAGAAGCCCCCAGACCCTTCTAGACCATCCCCGGATCCTTCTAAAAGCTCCCAGACCCATCTAGAGACCCCAGGACTCTTCTAAAAGCCTCCAGACCCTTCTAGAGGCACCCAGGAACCTTCTGAATACCCCCAGACCTTTCTAGACCCCCCAGGACCCATCTAAAAGCCTCCAGACCCTTCTAGAGGCCCCCAGGACCCTTCTGAAAGCCCCCAAACCCTTCTAGAGCTCCCCAGGACCCTTCAAAATCCTCCAGACATTTCTAGCGCCCCCCAGGACCCTTCTAAAAGCCCCCAGACCCTTCTAGACCTCCCCAGGACCCTTCTAAAAGCCCCCAGACCCTTCTAGAGACCCCCAGGACCCTTCTAAAAGCACCCACACCCTTCTAGAGCCCCACAGGACCCTTCTAAAAGCCACCAGACCCTTCTAGACCCTCCCCGAATCCTTCTAAAAGCACCCAGACCCTTCTAGAGCCTCCCAGGTCCCTTCTAAAATCCCTCAGACATTTCTAGAGGCCCCCAGGACCCTTCTAAAGGCCCCCAGAGCCTTCTAGATGCCCCCAGGACCTTTCTAAAAGCCCTCACACCCTTCTAGAGCCCCCCAGGACCCTTCTAAAAGCACCCAGACCCTTCTAGAGCCTCCCAGGACCCTTCTAAAATCCATCAGACCCTTCTAGAGCCTCCCAGAACCCTTCTAGAAGCCCCCAGAGCCTTCTAGATGCCCCCAGGACGCTTCTATAAGCCCCCACACGCTTCTAGAGCCCCCCAGAACCCTTCTAAAAGACTCCAGACCTTTCTAGAGCCCCCCAGGACCTTTCGAAAAGCCCCCAGGCCCTTCTAGAGATTCCACGTATCCTTCTAAAAGCCCCCAAAACCTTCTAGAGCCCCCCAGGACCCTTCTAAATGCCCCCAGACCCATCTAGAGCCCCCCAGGACCCTTCTAAAAGCCTCCATTCTTTTCTAGAGGCCACCAGGACCGTTCTGAATGCCCCCAGACCCTTCTAGAGCTTCCCAGGACCCTTCTAAAAGCCTCCAGACCCTTCTACATGCCCCCAGGACCCTTCTGAAAGTCCCAGGCACTTCTAGAACTCCCCAGGACCCTTCCAAATACACCCAGACACTTCTAGCGCACCCCAGGACCCTTCTGAAAGCCCCAGAACCTTCTAGAGCTCCCCAGGACTCTTCTAAAAGGCCCCAGACCCTTCTAGAGCCCCCCAGGACCCGTCTAAAAGACCCCAGACCCTTCTAGACCTACAGAGAACCCTTCTAAAAGCCCCAGACCCTTCTAGACCCTCCCCGGATCCTTCTAAAAGCACCCAGACCCTTCTAGAGCCTCCCCGGACCCTTCTAAAATCCCTCAGACACTTCTAGAGGCAACCACTACCCTTCTAAAAGCCCCCAGAGACTTCTAGATGACCCCAGGACCATTCTAAAAGCCCTCACACCCTTCTAGAGCCCCCCAGGACCCTTCTAAAAGACGCCAGACCCTTCTAGAGCGCACCAGGACCCTTCTAAAAGCCCCCAGACCCTTCTAGAGACCCGCAGGACCCATCTAAATGCACCCAGACCCTTCTAGAGTCTCCCAGGACCCTTCTAAAAGCCCCCAGACCCTTCTAGAGCTCCCCAGGACCCTTCTAAAATCCCTCACACCCTTCTAGAGGCCCCCAGGGCTCCTCTAATGGTCCCCAGACCCTTCTAGATCCCCCAAGGACCCTTCTAAAAGCCCTCAGACCCTTCTAGAGACACGCAGGACCCTTCTAAAAGCCCCCAAAACCCTTCTAGATTCTCCCAGGACCCTTCTAAAAGCACCCAGACACTTCTAGAGCTCCCCAGGACCCTTCTAAAATCCACCAGACCCTTCTAGAGGCACCCAGGGCTCCTCTAATGGTCCCCAGACCCTTCTAGAGACACCAAGGACCCTTCTAAAAGCCCCCAGACCCTTCTAGAGACACGCAGGACCCTTCTAAAAGCCCCCAGACCCTTCTAGAGCCCCCCAGGACCCATCTAAAAGCACCCAGACCCTTATACAGCCCCACAGGACCTTTCTAAAAGCCCCAAGACCCTTCTAGAGCCACCCAGGACCCATCTGAAAGCACCCAGACCCTTCTAGAGCCCCGCAGGACCCTTCTAAAAGATCCCAGACCCTTCTAGAGCCTCCCCGGATCCTTCTAAAATCCTCCAGACATTTGTGGAGCTCCCCAGGACCCTTCTAGAAGCCCCCAGACCCTTCTAGACCATCCCCGGATCCTTCTGAAAGCTCCCAGACCCATCTAGAGACCCCAGGACTCTTCTAAAAGCCTCCAGACCCTTCTAGAGGCACCCAGGAACCTTCTGAATGCCCCCAGACCTTTCTAGACCCCCCAGGACCCATCTAAAAGCCTCCAGACCCTTCTAGAGGCCCACAGGACCCTTCTGAAAGCCCCCAAACCCTTCTAGAGCTCCCCAGGACCCTTCTAAATGAACCCAGACACTTCTAGCGCCCCCCAGGACCCTTCTAAAAGCCCCCAGACCCTTCTAGAGCTCCCCAGGGCCCTTCTAAAATCTCCCAGACCCTTCTAGAGGACCCCAGTGCCACTCTAATGGTCCCCAGACCCTTCTATAGCCCCCAAGTACCATTCTAAAAGCCCCCAGAGGCTTCTAGACCCTCCCAGGATCCTTCTAATAGACCCCAGACCCTTCTAGAGCCCCCCAGGACCCTTCTAAAAGCCCCCAGACCCTTCTAGAGCCACCCAGGACCCTTCTAAAAGCACCCAGACCCTTCTAGAGGAACCCAGGACCCTTCTAAAAGCACCCAGACCCTTCTAGAGCCTCCCCGGACCCTTCTAAAAGCCCCCAGACCCTTCTAGAGCCTCCCCGGACCCTTCTAAAATCACTCAGACACTTCTAGATGCCCCCAGGACCCTTCTAAAAGCCCCCAGACCCTTCTAGAGACCCGCAGGACCCTTCTAAATGCACCCAGACCCTTCTAGAGTCTCCCAGGACCCTTCTAAAAGCCCCCAGACCCTTCTAGAGCTCCCCAGGACCCTTCTAAAATCCCTCACACCCTTCTAGAGGCCCCTAGGGCTCCTCTAATGGTCGCCAGACCCTTCTAGAGCACCCAAGGACCCTTCTAAAAGCCCTCAGACCCTTCTAGAGACACGCAGGACCCTTCTAAAAGCCCCCAGACTCTTCTAGATTCTCCCAGGACCCTTCTAAAAGCCCCCAGACACTTCTAGAGCTCCCCAGGACCCTTCTAAAATCCACCAGACCCTTCTAGAGGCCCCCAGGGCTCCTCTAATGGTCCCCAGACCCTTCTAGAGACACCAAGGACCCTTCTAAAAGCCCCCAGACCCTTCTAGAGACACGCAGGACCCTTCTAAAAGCCCCCAGACCCTTCTAGAGCCTCCCAGGACCCTTCTAAAAGCCCCCAGACCCTTCTAGAGCTCCCCAGGACCCTTCTAAAATCAACCAGACCCTTCTAGAGGCGCCCAGGGCCCCTCTAATGGTCCCCAGACCCTTCTAGAGCCCCCAAGGACCCTTCTAAAAGCCCCCAGAGCCTTCTAGACCCTCCCCGGATCCTTCTAATAGACCCCAGACACTTCTAGAGCCCCCCAGGACCCATCTAAAAGCCCCCAGACCCTTCTACAGCCCCACAGGACCTTTCTAAAAGATCCAAGACCCTTCTAGAGCCACCCAAGACCCATCTGAAAGCACCCAGACCCTTCTAGAGCCCCGCAGGACCCTTCTAAAAGCTCCCAGACACTTCTAGAGCCTCCCCGGATCCTTCTAAAATCCTCCAGATATTTCTAGAGCCCCCCAGGACGCTTCTAGAAGCCCCCAGACCCTTCTAGACCATCCCCGGATCCTTCTAAAAGCACCCAAACCCTTCTAGAGCCTCCCAGGTCCCTTCTAAAATCCCTCAGACATTTCTAGAGGCCCCCAGGACCCTTCTAAAGGCCCCCAGAGCCTTCTAGATGCCCCCAGGAGCTTTCTAAAAGCCCTCACACCCTTCTAGAGCACCCCAGGACCCTTCTAAAAGGCCCCAGACCCTTCTAGAGTCTCCCAGGACCCTTCTAAAAGCCCCCAGACCCTTCTAGAGCTCCCCAGGACCCTTCTAAACTCCCCCAGACCCTTCTAGAGGCACCCAGGGCTCCTCTAATGGTCCCCAGACCCTTCTAGAGCCCCCAAGGACCCTTCTAAAAGCCCCCAGACCCTTCTAGAGACACGCAGGACCCTTCTAAATGACCCCAGACCCTTCTAGAGGCCCCCAGGACCCTTCTAAAAGCACCCAGACAATTCTAGAGCTCCCCAGGACCCTTCTAAAATCTAACAGACCTTTCTAGAGGATCCCAATGCCACTCTAATGGTCCCCAGACCCTTCTATAGCCCCCAAGTACCCTTCTAAAAGCCCCCAGAGCCTTCTAGACCCTCCCAGGATCCTTCTAATAGACCCCAGACCCTTCTAGAGCCCCCCAGGACCCTTCTAAAAGCCCCCAGACCCTTCTAGAGCCTCCACGGACCCTTCTGAAAGCCCCCGGACCCTTCCAGAGCCCCCCAGGACCCATCTAAAAGCCCCCAGACCCTTCTACAGCCCCACAGGACCATTCTAAAAGCCCCCAGACCCTTCTAGAGCCACCCAGGACCCTTCTAAAAGCACCCAGACCCTTCTAGAGGACCCCAGGACCCTTCTAAAAGCACCCAGACCCTTCTAGAGCCTCCCCGGATCCTTCTAAAAGCCCCCAGACCCTTCTAGAGCCTCCCCGGCCCCTTCTAAAATCCCTCAGACACTTCTAGAGGCCCCAGGACCCTTCTAAAAGCCCCCAGACCTTTCTAAAGACCCGCAGGACCCTTCTAAATGCACCCAGACCCTTCTAGAGCCCCCCAGGACCTTTCGAAAAGCCCCCAGGCCCTTCTAGAGATTCCACGTATCCTTCTAAAAGCCCCAAGAACCTTCTAGAGCCCCCCAGGACCCTTCTAAATGCCCCCAGACCCATCTAGAGCCCCCCAGTACCCTTCTAAAAGCCTCCATTCCCTTCTAGAGGGCACCAGGACCGTTCTGAATGCCCCCAGACCCTTCTAGAGCTTCCCAGGACCCTTCTAAAAGCCTCCAGACCCTTCTACATGCCCCCAGGACCCTTCTGAAAGCTCCCAGACCCTTCTAGAGCTCCCCAGGACCCTTCCAAATACACCCAGACATTTCTAGCGACCCCCAGGACCCTTCTGAAAGCCCCAGACCCTTCTAGAGATCCCCAGGACTCTTCTAAAAGGCCCCAGACCCTTCTAGAGCCCCCCAGGACCCGTCTAAAAGACCCCAGACCTTTCTAGACCTACAGAGAACCCTTCTAAAAGCCCCAGACCCTTCTAGACCCTCCCCGGATCCTTCTAAAAGCACCCAGACCCTTCTAGAGCCTCCGCGGACCCTTCTAAAATCCCTCAGACACTTCTAGAGGCCCCCAGGACCCTTCTAAAAGCCCCCAGAGACTTCTAGATGACCCCAGGACCATTCTAAAAGCCCTCACACCCTTCTAGAGCCCCCCAGGACCCTTCTAAAAGACGCCAGACCCTTCTAGAGCCCACCAGGACCCTTCTAAAAGCCCCCAGACCCTTCTAGAGACCCGCAGGACCCTTCTAATGCACCCAGACTCTTCTAGAATCTCCCAGGACCCTTCTAAAAGCCCCCAGACCCTTCTAGAGCTCCCCAGGACCCTTCTAAAATCCCTCACACCCTTCTAGAGGCCCCCAGGGCTCCTCTAATGGTCCCCAGACCCTTCTAGAGCCCCCAAGGACCCTTCTAAAAGCCCCCAGACCCTTCTAGAGCTCCCCAGGACCCTTCTAAAAGCCCCCAGACCCTTCTAGAGCCTCCCAGGACCCTTCTAAAAGCCCCCAGACACTTCTAGAGCTCCCCAGGACCCTTCTAAAAGCCCCCAGACACTTCTAGAGCTCCCCAGGACCCTTCTAAAATCCACCAGACCCTTCTAGAGGCCCCCAGGGCTCCTCTAATGGTCCCCAGACCCTTCTAGAGCCACCAAGGACCCTTCTAAAAGCCCCCAGACCCTTCTAGAGACACGCAGGACCCTTCTAAAAGCCCCCAGACCCTTCTAGAGCCTCCCAGGACCCTTCTAAAAGCCCCCAGACACTTCTAGAGCTCCCCAGGACCCTTCTAAAATCAACCAGACCCTTCTAGAGGCCCCCAGGGCCCCTCTAATGGTCCCCAGACCCTTCTAGAGCCCCCAAGGACCCTTCTAAAAGCCCCCAGAGCCTTCTAGACCCTCCCCGGATCCTTCTAATAGACCCCAGACCCTTCTAGAGCCCCCCAGGACCCATCTAAAAGCCCCCAGACCCTTCTACAGCCCCACAGGACCTTTCTAAAAGCCCCAAGACCCTTCTAGAGCCACCCAGGACCCATCTGAAAGCACCCAGACCCTTCTAGAGCCCCGCAGGACCCTTCTAAAAGCTCCCAGACCCTTCTAGAGCCTCCCCGGATCCTTCTAAAATCCTCCAGACATTTGTAGAGCCCCCCAGGACCCTTCTAGAAGCCCCCAGACCCTTCTAGACCATCCCCGGATCCTTCTAAAAGCTCCCAGACCCATCTAGAGACCCCAGGACTCTTCTAAAAGCCTCCAGACCCTTCTAGAGGCACCCAGGAACCTTCTGAATGCCCCCAGACCTTTCTAGACCCCCCAGGACCCATCTAAAAGCCTCCAGACCCTTCTAGAGGCCCCCAGGACCCTTCTGAAAGCCCCCAAACCCTTCTAGAGCTCCCCAGGACCCTTCTAAATGAACCCAGACACTTCTAGCGCCCCCCAGGACCCTTCTAAAAGCCCCCAGACACTTCTAGAGCTCCCCAGGGTGCTTCTAAAATCAACCAGACCCTTCTAGAGGCCTCCAGGGCCCCTCTAATGGTCCCCAGACCCTTCTAGAGTCATCAAGGACTCTTCTAGAAACCCCCAGAACCTTCTAGACCCTCCCCGGATCCTTCTAATAGACCCCAGACCCTTCTAGAGCCCCCCAGGACCCATCTAAAAGCCCCCAGACCCTTCTACAGCCCCACAGGACCTTTCTAAAAGCCCCCAGACCCTTCTAGAGCCACCCAGGACCCATCTGAAAGCACCCAGACCCTTCTAGAGCCCCGCAGGACCCTTCTAAAAGCTCCCAGACCCTTCTAGAGCCTCCCCGGATCCTTCTAAAATCCTCCAGACATTTGTAGAGCCCCCCAGGACCCTTCTAGAAGCCCCCAGACCCTTCTAGACCATCCCCGGATCCTTCTAAAAGCTCCCAGACCCATCTAGAGACCCCAGGACTCTTCTAAAAGCCTCCAGACCCTTCTAGAGGCACCCAGGAACCTTCTGAATGCCCCCAGACATTTCTAGACCCCCCAGGACCCATCTAAAAGCCTCCAGACCCTTCTAGAGGCCCCCAGGACCCTTCTAAAAGCCCCCAGAGACTTCTAGATGACCCCAGGACCATTCTAAAAGCCCTCACACCCTTCTAGAGCCCCCCAGGACCCTTCTAAAAGCCGCCAGACCATTCTAGAGCCCCCCAGGACCCTTCTAAAAGCCCCCAGACCCTTCTAGAGACCCGCAGGACCCTTCTAAATGCACCCAGACCCTTCTAGAGTCTCCCAGGACCCTTCTAAAAGCCCCCAGACCCTTCTAGAGCTCCCCAGGACCCTTCTAAAATCCCTCACACCCTTCTAGAGTCCCCCAGGGCTCTTCTAATGGTCCCCAGACCCTTCTAGAGCCCCCAAGGACCCTTCTAAAAGCCCTCAGACCCTTCTAGAGACACGCAGGACCCTTCTAAAAGCCCCCAGACCCTTCTAGAGCCTCCCAGGACCCTTCTAAAAGCCCCCAGACACTTCTAGAGCTCCCCAGGACCCTTCTAAAATCCACCAGACCCTTCTAGAGGTCCCCAGGGCTCCTCTAATGGTCCCCAGACCCTTCTAGAGCCACCAAGGACCCTTCTAAAAGCCCCCAGACCCTTCTAGAGACACGCAGGACCCTTCTAAAAGCCCCAAGACCCTTCTACAGCCTCCCAGGACCCTTCTAAAAGCCCCCAGACACTTCTAGAGCTCCCCAGGACCCTTCTAAAATCAACCAGAACCTTCTAGAGGCCCCCAGGGCCCCTCTAATGGTATCCAGACCCTTCTAGAGCCCCCAAGGACCCTTCTAAAAGCCCCCAGAGCCTTCTAGACCCTCCCCGGATCCTTCTAATAGACCCCAGACCCTTCTAGAGCCCCCCAGGACCCATCCAAAAGCCCCCAGACCCTTCTACAGCCCCACAGGACCTTTCTAAAAGCACCCAGATTTTTCTAGAGCCACCCAGGACCCATCTGAAAGCACCCAGACCCTTCTAGAGCCCCGCAGGACCCTTCTAAAAGCTCCCAGACCCTTCTAGAGCCTCCCCGGATCCTTCTAAAATCCTCCAGACATTTGTAGAGGCCCCCAGGACCCTTCTAGAAGCCCCCAGACCCTTCTAGACCATCCCCGGATCCTTCTAAAAGCTCCCAGACCCATCTAGAGACCCCAGGACTCTTCTAAAAGCCTCCAGACCCTTCTAGAGGCACCCAGGAACCTTCTGAATGCCCCCAGACATTTCTAGACCCCCCAGGACCCATCTAAAAGCCTCCAGACCCTTCTAGAGGCCCCCAGGACCCTTCTAAAAGCCCCCAGAGACTTCTAGATGACCCCAGGACCATTCTAAAAGCCCTCACACCATTCTAGAGCCCCCCAGGACCCTTCTAAAAGCCGCCAGACCCTTCTAGAGCCCCCCAGGACCCTTCTAAAAGCCCCCAGACCCTTCTAGAGCTCCCCAGGACCCTTCTAAAATCCCTCACACCCTTCTAGAGGCCCCCAGGGCTCTTCTAATGGTCCCCAGACCCTTCTAGAGCCACCAAGGACTCTTCTAAAAGCCCTCAGACCCTTCTAGAGACACGCAGGACCCTTCTAAAAGCCCCCAGACCCTTCTAGAGCCTCCCAGGACCCTTCTAAAAGCCGCCAGACACTTCTAGAGCTCCCCAGGACCCTTCTAAATGAACCCAGACACTTCTAGCGCCCCCCAGGACCCTTCTAAAAGCACCCAGACGCTTCTAGAGCTCCCCAGGACCCTTCTAAAAGCCCCCAGAGCCTTCTAGAGACCCCCAGGACCCTTCTAAAAGCACCCAGACCCTTCTAGAGCCCCACAGGACCCTTCTAAAAACCACCAGACCCTTCTAGACCCTCCCCGAATCCTTCTAAAAGCACCCAGACCCTTCTAGAGCCTCCCAGGTCCATTCTAAAATCCCTCAGACATTTCTAGAGGCCCCCAGGACCCTTCTAAAGGCCCCCAGAGCCTTCTAGATGCCCCCAGGACCATCCTAAAAGCCCTCACACCCTTCTAGAGCACCCCAGGACCCTTCTAAAAGGCCCCAGACCCTTATAGAGCCGACCAGGACTCTTCTAAATGCCCCAAGACCCTTCTAGAGTCTCCCAGGACCCTTCTAAAAGCCCCCAGACCCTTCTAGAGCTCCCCAGGACCCTTCTAAACTCCCCCAGACCATTCTAGAGGCACCCAGGGCTCCTCTAATGGTCCCCAGACCCTTTTAGAGCCCCCAAGGACCCTTCTAAAAGCCCCCAGACCCTTCTAGAGACACGCAGGACCCTTCTAAAAGACCCCAGACCCTTCTAGAGGCCCTCAGGACCCTTCTAAAAGCCCCCAGACAATTCTAGAGCTCCCCAGGACCCTTCTAAAATCTCCCAGACCCTTCTAGAGGACCCCAGTGCCCCTCTAATGGTCCCCAGACCCTTCTATAGCCCCCAAGGACCCTTCTAAAAGCCCCCAGAGCCTTCTAGACCCTCCCAGGATCCTTCTAATAGACCCCAGACCCTTCTAGAGCCCCCCAGGACCCTTCTAAAAGCCCCCAGACCCTTCTAGAGCCTCCACGGACCCTTCTGAAAGCCCCCGGACCCTTCCAGAGACCCCCAGGACCCATCTAAAAGCCCCCAGACCCTTCTACAGCCTCCCAGAACCACTCTAAAAGTCCCCAGACCCTTCTAGAGGACCCCAGGACCCTTCTAAAAGCACCCAGACCCTTCTAGAGCCCGGCAGGACCCTTCTAAAAGCCCCCAGACCTTTCTAAAGGCCCCCTGGACCCTTCAAAAAGCACCCAGACCCTTCTAGAGCCTCCCAGGACCATTCTAAAAGCACCCAGACCCTTCTAGAGCCCCCCAGGACCCTTCTAAAAGCCCCCAGACCCTTCTAGAGACCCTACAGGACCCTTCTAAAAGCCCTCAGACGCTTCTAGAGTCTCCCAGGTCCCTTCTAAAAGCCCCCAGACCCTTCTAGAGCTCCCCGGTACCCTTCTAAAAGACCCCAGACCGTTCTAGAGCCCCCTAGGACCCTTCTCAAAGACCCCAGAGCCTTCTAGAGTCCTCCAGGACCCTTCTAAAAGCCCTCAGACCCTTCTAGAGACACGCAGGACCCTTCTAAAAGCCCCCAGACACTTCTAGATTCTCCCAGGACCCTTCTAAAAGCCCCCAGACCCTTCTAGAGCTCCTCAGGACCCTTCTAAAATCAACCAGACCCTTCTACAGGACCCCAGGGCTCCTCTAATGGTCCCCAGACCCTTCTAGATCCACCAAGGACCCTTCTAAAAACCCCCAGACCCTTCTAGACACCCCCCGAATCCTTCTAAAAGCACCCAGACCATTCTAGAGCCTCCCAGGACCCATCTAAAAGCACCCAGACCCTTATACAGCCCCACAGGACCTTTCTAAAAGCCCCCAGACCCTTCTAGAGCCCCCAGGGCCCCTCTTAACCCCCCCGTCCCTTCTAGAGCATCCCAGGACCCTTCTAAAAGCTCCCAGATACTTCTAGAGCACCCCAGGACCCTTCTAAAAGCCCCTAGACCCTTCTAGAGGCACCCAGGACCCTTCTCAAAGCCCCCAGAACCTTATAGAGCCCCAGAGGGCCCTTCTAAAAGCAGCCACACCCTTCTAGAGCCCACCAGGACTTTTCTAAAAGCACCCAGACCCTTCTACAGACCAACAGGACCATTCTGAATGCCCCCAGAACATTCTAGAGCCCCCCAGGACCATTCTAAAAGCACCCAGACCCTTCTAGAACCTCCCAGGACCCTTCTAAAAGAACCCAGACCCTTCTAGAGCCTCCCAGGACCCTTCTAAAAGCCCCCAGAGCCTTCTAGACCCCCCCAGGACCCATCTAAAATCCCCCAGACCCTTCTAGAGCCCCCCAGGACCCTTCTAATAGCCCCCAGACCCGTCTAGATGCCACCAGGACCCTTCTAAAAGTCCCCAGACCCTTCTAGAGCCCCCCCGGACCGTTGTAAAAGCTCCCAGACCCTTCTAGAGGCCACCAGGACCCTTATAAAAGCACCCAGACCCTTCCAGAGCCTCCCAGGACCCTTCTAAAAGACTCTAGACCCTTCTAGAGCCCCCCAGGACCCTTCTACAAGCACCCAGACCCTTCCAGAGCCTCCCAGGACCCTTCTAAAAGCACCCAGACCCTTCTAGACCCTCCCTGGACCCTTCTAAAAGACCCTAGACCCTTCTAGAGGCACCCAGGACCCTTCTCAAAACCCCCAGAACCTTCTAGAGCCCCAGAGGACCCTTCTAAAAGCAGCCAGACCCTTCTAGAGCCCACCAGGACCCTTCTAAAAGCACCCAGACCCTTCTACAGACCAACAGGACCATTCTGAATGCCCCCAGATCCTTCTAGAGCCCCCCAGGACCCTTCTAAAAGCACCCAGACCCTTCTAGAGACGCCCAGGACCCTTCTAAAAGCCCCCAGACCCTTCTATATTCCCCCAGGACCATTCTAAAAGCACCCAGACCCTTCTAGAACCTCCCAGGACCCTTCTAAAAGAACCCAGACCCTTCTAGAGCCTCCCAGGACCCTTCTAAAAGACTCTAGACCTTTTTAGAGCCCCCCAGGACCCTTCTAAAAGACCCCAGACCCTTCCAAAGCCTCCCAGGACCATTCTAAAAGCCCCCAGACCCTTCTAGAGCCGCTCAGGACCATTCTACAAGCCCCCAGACCCTTCTAGAACCCCCCAGGACCCTTCTAAAAGCCCCCAGACCCTTCTAGAGTCCCCCAGGACCATTCTAAAATCCCCCAGACCCTTCTAGAGCCCTCCAGGACCCTTCTAAAAGCTCCCAGACCCTTCTAGAGCCCCCCAGGACCCTTCTAAAAGGCCCCAGACCCTTCTAGACCCTCCCCGGATAGGTCTTAAAGCCCCCAGACATTCTATATCCTCCCAGGACCCTACTAAAACCCCCAGACGTTTCTAGAGGCCCCCAGGACCCTTCTAAAAGTCCCCAGACATTTCTAGAGCACTCCAGGACCTTTCTAAAAGCCACCAGAACCTTCTAGAGCCCCCCCGGACCCTACTAAAAGCCCCCAGACCCTTCTAGAGGCCCCCTGGACCCTTCTGAAAGCCCCCAGAACCTTCTAGAGCCCCCCAGGACCCTTCTAAAAGCCCCCAGACCCTTCTAGAGACCCCCAGGACCCTATAAAAGCACCCAGACCCATCTAGAGGCCCCCAGGACCATTCTAAAAGCCCCCAGACCTTTCTAGAGCCCCTCAGGACTCTTCTAAAAGCCTCCAGACCCTTCTAGAGCCCCCCAGGACCCTTCTATAAGCCCCCAGACACTTCTAGAGGCCCCAGTGCCCCTCTTAAGCTCCCCCGTCCCTTCTAGAGCACCCCAGGACCCTTCTAAAAGAACACAGACACTTCTAGAGCACCCCATTACCCTTCTAAAAGCCCCCAGACCCTTCTAGAGCCCCCCCGGACCCTTCTAAATGACCCTCGACCATTCTAGAGGCCATAAGAACGCTTCTGAAAGCCCCCAGAACCTTATAGAGCACCACAGGACCCATCTAAAAGCCCCCAGACCCTTCTAGAGGCCCACAGGACCCTTCAAAAAGCCCCCAGACCATTATAGAGCACCCCAGGACCCTTCTACAAGCCCCCAGACCCTTCTAGAGGCCCACAGGACCCTTCTAAAAGCCCCCAGACCTTTCTAGAGCACACCAGGACCCTTCTACAAGCCCCCAGACCCTTCTAGAGGCCCCCAATACAAGTCTAAAAGACTCTAGACCCTTCTAGATGCCCCTGGACCTTTCTAAAAGCACTCAGACCATTCTAGACCCTCCCAGGACCATTCTAAAAGCCCCCAGACCCTTCTAGAGCCATTTAGGATCCTTCAAAAAGCACCCAAACCCTTCTAGACCGTCCCCGGATCATTCTAAAAGACCCCAGTCCATTCTAGAGCCCCCCAGGACCCTACTAAAAGCCCCCAGACCCTTCAAGAGCCCCCTAGGACCCATCTAAAAGACCCCAGACCCTTCTAGAGGCCCCCAGGACCCTTCTAAAAGCCCCCAGACCCTTCTAGACCCTCCCCGGATCCTTCTAAAAGCCCCCAGACCCCTCTAGAGCCCCCCAGGACCCTTCTAAAAGCTCCCAGACCCTTCTAGAGCCCCCCAGGACCATTCTAAAAGCCCCCAGACCCTTCTAGACCCTCCCCGGATCCTTCTAAAAGACCCCAGACTCTTCTAGAGGCCCCCAGGACCCTTCTAAAAGCACCAAGACCCTTTTAGAGCCCGCCAGAACCCTTCTAAAAGCCCCCAGACCATTCTAGAGCCCCCCAGGACCGTTCTAAAATTCCCCAGACCCTTCTAGGTGCCCCCAGGGCCCCTCATAAGGCACCCAGTCCCTTCTAGAGCACCCCAGGACCCTTCTAAAAGTCCCCAGACCCTTCTAGAGCACCCCAGGACACTTCTAAAAGCCCCCAGACCCTTCTAGAGCCCCCCCGGAATCTTCTAAAAGACCCCAGACCATTCTAGAGCCCCCCAAGACCATTCTAAAAGCCCCCAGACCCTTCTAGAGCCTCCTAGGACCCCTCTAATAGATCCCAGACCATTCTAGATGCCCCCAGGACCCTTCTAAATGTCCCCAGAACCTTCTAGAGCCTCCCAGGACCATTCTAAAAGCCCCCAGACCCTTCTAGAGCACCCCCGGACCCGTCTAATATATCCCACACCATTCTAGAGGCAACCAGGATACTTTCAAAAGCCCCCAGACCCTTCTAGAGAACCCCAGGACCCTTCTAAAAGCCCCCACACCCTTCTAGAGCCCCCCAGGGCCCTTCTAAAAGCCCCGAGACCCTTCTAGGAGAGACGGGGGTCCTTAAGAGGGGCCTTGGGGTCCTCTAGAAGGGTCTGGGGGCTTATAGAAGTGTCCTGGCGGGCTCTCGAAGGGTCTGGGTTCTTTGAGAAGGGTCCTTGGGTGACTCTAGAAGGGTCTGGGCGCATTTGGAAAGGTCCTGGGTACCTCAAGAAGGGTCTGGGTGCTTTTAGAAGAATCCTGGGGGCTCTAGAAGGGTCTGGGGGATTTTAGAAGGGTCCTGGGGAGCTCTAGAGGGGTCTGGGGTCTTTTAGAAGGGTCCTGGTAGTCTGTAGAAGGGTCTGGGTGCTTTTAGAAGGGTCCTGCGGGTCTCTAGAAGGGTCTGGGTGCTTTTAGAATGGTCCTTTAAGGCTCTAGAAGGGTCTGGGGACCACTAGAGGGGCCCTGGGGGCCTCTAGAAGGGTCTGGGGTATTTTAAAAGGGTCCTGGGGAGCTCTAGAAGGGTCTGGGGGCTTTTAGAAAGGTCCTGGGAGATTCTAGAAGGGTCTGGGTGCATTTAGAAGGGTTCTGCGGGTCTCTAGAAGGGTCTGGGAGCTTTTAGAAGGGTCCTGGGGGGCTCTAGAAGGGTGTGAGGGCTTTTAGAATGGCCCTGGGGGCATCTAGAAATATCTGGGGGCTTTTAGAAGGGTCCTGGTTGCCTCTAGAAGTGTTTGAGGGATTTTAGAAGGATCCAGGGAGGGTCTAGAAGGGTCTGGGGCTTTTAGAAGGGTCCTGTGAAGGTCTAGACGGGTCTGGGGTCTTTTAGACGGGTCCTGGGGAGCTCTAGAAGGGTCTGGGGCTTTCAGAAGTGTCCTGGGGGGCGCTAGAAGTGTCTGGGTGTATTTGGAAGGGTCCTGGGGAGCTCTAGAAGGGTCTGGGGGCTTTCAGAAGGGTCCTGGGGGCATGTAGAAGGGTCTGGAGGCTTTTAGAAGCGTCCAGGGAAGCTCTAGAAGGGTCTGGGGTCATTCAGAACGGTCCTGGTGGCCTCTAGAAGGGAATGGAGGCATTTAGAAGGGTCCTGGGGGGCTCTAGATGGGTCTGGGGGCATTTAGAAGGGTCCTGGGGGGCTCTAGAAGGTTCTGGGGGCTTTTAGAAGGATACTTGGAATCTCTAGAAGGGCCTGGGGGCTTTTAGAAAGGTCCTGGGGGACTCTAGAAGGGTCTGGAGGCTTTTAGAAGGGTCCTGGGGGGCTCTACAAAGGTGTGGGGACTTTTAGAAGCGTCCTGGGGGCATCTAGAAGGCTCTGGTTGCTTTTAGAAGGGTTCTGGGAGGCTCTAGAATGGTCTGATGGATTTTAGAAGGGTCCTGGGAGGCTCTAGAAGGGTCTGGGTGCTTTTAGAAGGATCCGGGGAGGGTCTAGAACGGTGTGGGGGGTTTTAGAAGGGTCCTGGGGGGTTCTAGAAGGGTCTGGGGGATTTTAGAAGGGTCCAGGGGGGCTCTAGAAGGGTCTGAGGGATTTTAGAAGGGTCCTGGGGAGCTCTAGAATGGTCTGGCTGCTTATAGAGGGGCCCTGGGCTTCTCTAGAAGGGTCTGGGGGCTTTTAGAAGAGTCCTGGGGGGTTCTAGAATGGTCTGGGGTCTTATAGAAGGGTCCTGGACGGATCTAGAAGGGTCTGGGGGCTTTCAGAAGGGTCCTGCGGGCCTCTAGAAAAGTCTGGAGGCTTTTATAAGGTCCTGGGGGGCTCTAGAAGGGTCTGGGGGCTTTTAGAAGGGTCCGGGGGGGCTCTAGAAGGGTATGGGGGATTTTAGAAGGATCTTGGGTGCCTCTAGAAAGGTCTGGGGTCATTTAGAAGGGTCCTGGGGGGCTCTAGAAGGGTCTGGGGGCTTTCAGAAGGGTCCTGAGGGGCTTTAGAAGGGTCTGGGGGCTATTAGAAGGGTCCTGGAGGCCTCTAGAATGGTCTAGGGTCTTTTAGAAGGGTCCTTGGAGGATCCAGATGGGTCTGGGTACTTTTAGAAGGATCCGGGGAGGTTCTAGAAGGGTCTGGGGGCGTTTAGAAGGGTCCTGGGGGGCTCTACAAATGTCTGGAGGCTTTTAGAAGGGTCCTGGCGGCATCTAGAAGGGTCTGTGGACTTTTAGAAGGATCCGGGGAGGCTCTAGAAGGGTCTGGCGGCTTTTAGAAGGGTCCTGGGGGCCTCTAGAAGGGTCTGGGGGCTTTTAGAAGGATACGGGGAGGATCTAGAAGGGTCTGGGGGCTTTTAGAAGGGTCCTGGGGGCTCTAGAAGGGTCTGGAATCTTTTAGAATGGTCCTGGGGGGCTCTAGAAGGGTCTGGGGGCTTTTAGAAAGATCCGGGGAGGGTCTAGAAGGGTCTGGGAGGTTTTAGAAGGGTCCTGGGTTTCTCTAGAAGGGTCTGGGTGCTTTTAGAGGGGCCCTGGGCTTCTCTAGAAGGGTCTGGTGGCTTTTATTAGAGACTTGTGGGGCTCTAGAATGGTCTGGGGTCTTTTAGAAGGGTCCTGGGGGGCTCTAGAAGGGTCTGGGGGATTTTAGAAAGGTCCTGCGGGCCTCTAGAATAGTCTGGATGCTTTTAGAAGGGTCCTGGGGGGCTCTATAAGGGTCTGGGGGCATTTAGAAGGGTCCTAGGGGGCTCTAGAAGGGTCTGGGGGATTTTAGAAGGATCCTGGGGGCCTCTAGAAAGGTCTGGGGGCTTTTAGAAGGGTCCTGGGGGGCTCTAGAAGAGTCTGGGGGCTTTTAGAAGGGTCCTTTAAGGCTCTAGAAGGGTCTGGGGACCACTAGAGGGGCCCTGGGGGCCTCTAGAAGGGTCTGGGGTATTTTAAAAGGGTCCTGGGGAGCTCTAGAAGGGTCTGGCGGCTTTTAGAAGGGTCCTGTGGGGCTCTAGAAGGGTGTGAGGGCTTTTAGAATGGCCCTGGGGGCATCTAGAAATATCTGGGGGCTTTTAGAAGGGTCCTGGTTGCCTCTAGAAGTGTCTGAGGGATTTTAGAAGGGTCCGGGGAGGCTCTAGAAGGGTCTGGGTGCTTTTAGAAGGATCCGGGGAGGGTCTAGAAGGGTCTGGGGCTTTTAGAAGGGTCCTGTGAAGGTCTAGACGGGTCTGGGGTCTTTTAGACGGGTCCTGGGGAGCTCTAGAAGGGTCTGGGGCTTTCAGAAGTGTCCTGGGGGGCGCTAGAAGTGTCTGGGTGTATTTGGAAGGGTCCTGGGGAGCTCTAGAAGGGTCTGGGGGCTTTCAGAAGGGTCCTGGGGGCATGTAGAAGGGTCTGGAGGCTTTTAGAAGCGTCCAGGGAAGCTCTAGAAGGGTCTGGGGTCATTCAGAACGGTCCTGGTGGCCTCTAGAAGGGAATGGAGGCATTTAGAAGGGTCCTGGGGGGCTCTAGATGGGTCTGGGGGCATTTAGAAGGGTCCTGGGGGGCTCTAGAAGGTTCTGGGGGCTTTTAGAAGGATACTTGGAATCTCTAGAAGGGCCTGGGGGCTTTTAGAAAGGTCCTGGGGGACTCTAGAAGGGTCTGGAGACTTTTAGAATGGTCCTGGGGGGCTCTAGAAGGGTGTGGGGACTTTTAGAAGCGTCCTGGGGGCATCTAGAAGGCTCTGGTTGCTTTTAGAAGGGTTCTGGGAGGCTCTAGAATGGTCTGATGGATTTTAGAAGGGTCCTGGGAGGCTCTAGAAGGGTCTGGGTGCTTTTAGAAGGATCCGGGGAGGGTCTAGAACGGTGTGGGGGGTTTTAGAAGGGTCCTGGGGGGTTCTAGAAGGGTCTGGGGGATTTTAGAAGGGTCCAGGGGGGCTCTAGAAGGGTCTGAGGGATTTTAGAAGGGTCCTGGGGAGCTCTAGAATGGTCTGGCTGCTTATGGAGGTGCCCTGGGCTTCTCTAGAAGGGTCTGGGGGCTTTTAGAAGAGTCCTGGGGGGTTCTAGAATGGTCTGGGGTCTTATAGAAGGGTCCTGGACGGATCTAGAAGGGTCTGGGGGCTTTCAGAAGGGTCCTGCGGGCCTCTAGAAAAGTCTGGAGGCTTTTATAAGGTCCTGGGGGGCTCTAGAAGGGTCTGGGGGCATTTAGAAGGGTCCTGGGGGGCTCTAGAAGGGTATGGGGGATTTTAGAAGGATCCTGGGTGCCTCTAGAAAGGTCTGGGGTCATTTAGAAGGGTCCTGGGGGGCTCTAGAAGGGTCTGGGGGCTTTCAGAAGGGTCCTGAGGGGCTTTAGAAGGGTCTGGGGGCTATTAGAAGGGTCCTGGAGGCCTCTAGAAGGGTCTACGGTCTTTTAGAAGGGTCCTTGGAGGATCCAGATGGGTCTGGGTACTTTTAGAAGGATCCGGGGAGGTTCTAGAAGGGTCTGGGGGCGTTTAGAAGGGTCCTGGGGGGCTCTACAAATGTCTGGAGGCTTTTAGAAGGGTCCTGGCGGCATCTAGAAGGGTCTGTGGACTTTTAGAAGGATCCGGGGAGGCTCTAGAAGGGTCTGGCGGCTTTTAGAAGGGTCCTGGGGGCCTCTAGAAGGGTCTGGGGGCTTTTAGAAGGATACGGGGAGGATCTAGAAGGGTCTGGGGGCTTTTAGAAGGGTCCTGGGGGCTCTAGAAGGGTCTGGAATCTTTTAGAATGGTCCTGGGGGGCTCTAGAAGGGTCTGGGGGCTTTTAGAAGGATACGGGGAGGGTCTAGAAGGGTCTGGGAGGTTTTAGAAGGGTCCTGGGTTTCTCTAGAAGGGTCTGGGTGCTTTTAGAGGGGCCCTGGGCTTCTCTAGAAGGGTCTGGTGGCTTTTATTAGAGACTTGTGGGGCTCTAGAATGGTCTGGGGTCTTTTAGAAGGGTCCTGGGGGGCTCTAGAAGGGTCTGGGGGATTTTAGAAGGGTCCTGCGGGCCTCTAGAATAGTCTGGATGCTTTTAGAAGGGTCCTGGGGGGCTCTATAAGGGTCTGGGGGCATTTAGAAGGGTCCTAGGGGGCTCTAGAAGGGTCTGGGGGATTTTAGAAGGATCCTGGGGGCCTCTAGAAAGGTCTGGGGGCTTTTAGAAGGGTCCTGGGGGGCTCTAGAAGAGTCTGGGGGCTTTTAGAAGGGTCCTGGGTGGCTCTAGAAGGGTCTGGGTGCTTTTAGAATGGTCCTGGGTGGCTATAGAAGGGTCTGGGGGCTTTTAGAAGGGTCCTTGGGGGCTCTAGAAGGGTCTGGGGACCATTAGAGGGGCACTGGGTGCCTCTAGAAGGGTCTGGGTGATTTTAGAAGGGTCCTCGGAGGTCTAGAATTTTCTGGGGGCTTTTAGAAGGGTCCTGGGATGCTCTAGAAGGGTCTGGGGGCTTTTAGAACGGACCAGGGAGAATCTAGAAGGGTCTGGGTGCATTTAGAAGGGTCCTGCGGGTCTCTAGAAGGGTCTGGGTGCTTTTAGAAGCGTCCTGGGGGGCTCTAGAAGGGTCTGGGGGCTTTTAAAAGGGTCCTGGGTTGCTCTAGAAGGGTGTGAGGGCTTTTAGAAGGGTACTGGGGGCATCTAGACGCCTCTGGGGCCTTTTAGAAGGGTCCTGGGGGCCTCTAGAAGTGTCTGAGGGATTTTAGAAGGCTCCTGGGAGGCTCTAGAATGGTCTGGGTGCTTTTAGAAGGATTCGGGGAGGGTCTAGAAGGGTCTCGGGGCTTTTAGAAGGGTCCTGGGGGGCTCTAGAAGGGTCTGGGTGCTTCTAGAAGGGTCCTGCGTGCCTCTAGAATAGTCTGGATGCTTTTAGAAGGGTCCTGGGGGGCTCTAGAATGGTCTTGGTGCATTTAAAAGGGTCCTGGGGGGCTCTAGAAGGGTCTGGGGGATTTTATAAGGATCCTGGGGGCCTCTAGAAACGTCTGGGGGCTTTTAGAAGGGTCCTGGGGGGCTCTAGAAGAGTCTGGGGGCTTTTAGAAGGGTCCTGGGGGCCTCTAGAAGGGTCTGGGTGCTTTTAGAATGGTCCTCGGGAGGTCTAGAATTTTCTGGGGGCTTTTAGAAGGGTCCTGGGAAAATCTAGAAGGGTCTGGGGGCTTTTAGAAGAGTCCTGGGTTTCTCTAGAAGGGTCTGGGGGCTTTTTGAAGTGTCCTTGGGGGCTCTAGAAGGGTCTGGGTACCATTGGAGGAGCCCTGGGGGCCTCTAGAAGGCTCTGGGGGAGTTTAGAAGGGTCCTGGGGAGATCTAGAAGGGTCTGGGGGCTTTTAGAACGGACCAGCGAGACTCTAGAAGGGTCTGGGGACATTTAGAAGGGTCCTGCGTGTCTCTAGAAGGGTCTGGGTGCTTTTAGAAGGGTCCTGGGGGGCTCTAGAATGGTCTGGGGGCTTTTAGAAGGGTACTGGGGGCTCTAGAAGGGTGTGAGGGCTTTTAGAATGGTCCTGGGTGCATCTAGAAGGCTCCGGGGGCTTTTAGAAGGGTCCTGGGGGCCTCTAGAAGTGTCTGAGAGATTTTAGAAGGGTCCTGTGGGGATCTAGAATGGTCTGGTTGCTTTTAGAAGGATTCGGGGAGGGTCTAGAAGGGTCTGGGGGCTTTTAGAAGGGTCCTGGGGGCTCTAGAAGGTTCTGGGGGCTTTTAGAAGGGTCCTGGGGGGCTCTAGAAGGGTCTGGTTGCTTTTAGAAGGGTCCTGGGGAGCTCTAGAAAGGACTGGGTGCTTGTAGAAGGGTCCTGGGGTTCCTCTAGAAGGGTCTGGTGATTTTTAGAAGGGTCCTGGGGAGCTCTAGAAGGGTCTGAGGGCTTTCAGAAGGGTCCTGGGGGCCTCTAGAAGGGTCTGGATGCTTTTAGAAGAGCCCTGGGAGGCTCTAGATGGGTCTGGGGACATTTAGAAGGGTCCTGGGGGGCTCTAGAAGGGTCTGGAGGAGTTTAGATAGGTCCTGGGGCGCTCTAGAAGGGTCTGGGTGCTTTTAGAAGGGTCCTGGGAGACTCTAGAAGGGTCTGAGTGGTTTTAGAAGGGTCCTGCGGGTCTCTAGAAGGGTCTGGGGTCTTTTAGAAGGGTCCTGGGGGGCTCTAGAAGGGTGTGAGGTCTTTTAGAAGGGTCCTGGGGTCATCTCGAAGGCTCTGAGGGCATTTAGAAGGGTCCTGGGTCCCTCTAGAAGTGTCTGAGTGATTTTAAATGGGTCCTGGGAGGCTCTAGAAGGGTCTGGTTGCTTTTAGAAGGATTCGGGGAGGGTCTAGAAGGGTCTGGGGGCATTTAGAAGGGTCCTGTGGGGCTCTAGAAGTGTCTGAGTGCTTTCAGAAGGGTCCTGGGGGGCTCTAGAAGGGTCTGGGGGCTTTTAAAAGGGTCCTGGGGAGCTCTAGAAGGGTCTGGGGGCTTTTAGAAGGGTCCTGGGGGCGCTAGAAGTGTCTGGGTGCTTTTAGAAGGGTCCTGGGGGGCTCTAGAAGGGTCTGGGGGCTTTTAGAAGGGTCCTGGGGGCGTCTAGAAGGGTCAGGAGGCTTTTAGAAGAGTCCTAGGGGGCTCTAGAAGGGTCTGGGGGCATTCAGAAGGGTCCTTCGGGCCTCTAGAAGGGTCTGGAGTCTATTAGAAGAGTCCTGGGGGGCTCTTGATGGGTCTGGGGGCATTTAGAAGGGTCCTGGGGGGCTCTAGAAGGGTCTGAGGGCTTTAAGAAGGGTCTTGTGTGGCTCTGGAAGGGTCTGGGGGCTTTTAGAAGGGCCCTGGGGGCCTCTAGAAGGGTCTGGGGATCATTAGAGGGGCACTGGGGTACTCTAGAAGGGTCTGGGATATTTTAGAAGGGTCCTGGGGAGCTCTAGAATTGTCTGGGGGCTTTTAGAAGGGTCCTGGGAGGCTCTAGAATGGTCTGGGGTCTTTTAGAAGGGTCCTGCGTGTCTCTAGAAGGGTCTGGGGGCTTTTAGAAGGGTCGTTGGGGGCTCTAGAAGGGTCTGGGGACCATTAGAGGAGCCCTGGGTGCCTCTAGAAGGGTCTGGGGGAGTTTAGAAGGGTCCTGGGCAGCTCTAGAAGGGTCTGGGGACTTTTAGAAGGGTCCTGGGAGATTCTAGAATGGTCTGGGGGCATTTAGAAGGGTCCTGCGGGTCTCTAGAAGGGTCTGGGGGCTTTTAGAAGAGTCCTGGGGTGCTCTATAAGGGTGTGAGGGCTTATAGAATGGTCCTGGGGGCATCTAGAAGGCTCTGGGGGCCTTTAGAAGGGTCCTGGGGGCCTCTAGAAATGTCTGAGGGATTTTAGAAGGGACCTGGGAAGCTCTAGAAGGGTCTGGGTGCTTTTAGAAGGATTCGGGGAGGGTCTAGAAGGGTCTGGTGGCTTTTAGAAGGGTCCTGTGTGGCTCTAGAAGGGTCTGGGTGCTTTTAGAAGGGTCCTGGGGGGCTCTAGAAGGGTCTGGGGGCTTTTAGAAGGGTCCTGGGGAGCTCTAGAAGGGTCTGGGGGCTTTTAGAAGGGTCCTCGGGGGCGCTAGAAGTGTCTGGGTGCAATTAGAAGGGTCCTATTGAGCTCTAGAAGGGTTTGGGGGCTTTCAGAAGGGTCCTGGGGGCCTCTAGAAGGGTCTGGAGGCTTTTAGATGGGTCCTGGGGGGCTCTAGATGGGTCTGAGTGCTTTTAGAAGGATCCGGGGATGGTCTAGAAGGGTCTGGGGGCTTTTAGAAGGGTGCTGGGGGGCTCTACAAATGTCTGGAGGATTTTAGAAGGATCCGGGGATGTCTAGAAGGGTCTGGGAGTTTTTAGAATGGTCCTGGGGGGCTCTACAAATGTCTGGAGGATTTTAGAAGGATCCGGGGAGGCTCTAGAAGGGTCTGGGGTCTTTTAGAAGGGTCCTGGGGGGCTCTAGAAGGGTGTGAGGTCTTTTAGAAGGGTCCTGGGGTCATCTCGAAGGCTCTGAGGGCATTTAGAAGGGTCCTGGGTCCCTCTAGAAGTGTCTGAGTGATTTTAAATGGGTCCTGGGAGGCTCTAGAAGGGTCTGGTTGCTTATAGAAGGATTCGGGGAGGGTCTAGAAGGGTCTGGGGGCATTTAGAAGGGTCCTGTGGGGCTCTAGAAGTGTCTGAGTGCTTTCAGAAGGGTCCTGGGGGGCTCTAGAAGGGTCTGGGGGCTTTTAAAAGGGTCCTGGGGAGCTCTAGAAGGGTCTGGGGGCTTTTAGAAGGGTCCTGGGGGCGCTAGAAGTGTCTGGGTGCTTTTAGAAGGGTCCTGGGGGGCTCTAGAAGGGTCTGGGGGCTTTTAGAAGGGTCCTGGGGGCGTCTAGAAGGGTCAGGAGGCTTTTAGAAGAGTCCTAGGGGGCTCTAGAAGGGTCTGGGGGCATTCAGAAGGGTCCTTCGGGCCTCTAGAAGGGTCTGGAGTCTATTAGAAGAGTCCTGGGGGGCTCTTGATGGGTCTGGGGGCATTTAGAAGGGTCCTGGGGGGCTCTAGAAGGGTCTGAGGGCTTTAAGAAGGGTCTTGTGTGGCTCTGGAAGGGTCTGGGGGCTTTTAGAAGGGCCCTGGGGGCCTCTAGAAGGGTCTGGGGATCATTAGAGGGGCACTGGGGTACTCTAGAAGGGTCTGGGATATTTTAGAAGGGTCCTGGGGAGCTCTAGAATTGTCTGGGGGCTTTTAGAAGGGTCCTGGGAGGCTCTAGAATGGTCTGGGGTCTTTTAGAAGGGTCCTGCGTGTCTCTAGAAGGGTCTGGGGGCTTTTAGAAGGGTCGTTGGGGGCTCTAGAAGGGTCTGGGGACCATTAGAGGAGCCCTGGGTGCCTCTAGAAGGGTCTGGGGGAGTTTAGAAGGGTCCTGGGCAGCTCTAGAAGGGTCTGGGGACTTTTAGAAGGGTCCTGGGAGATTCTAGAATGGTCTGGGGGCATTTAGAAGGGTCCTGCGGGTCTCTAGAAGGGTCTGGGGGCTTTTAGAAGAGTCCTGGGGTGCTCTATAAGGGTGTGAGGGCTTATAGAAGGGTCCTGGGGGCATCTAGAAGGCTCTGGGGGCCTTTAGAAGGGTCCTGGGGGCCTCTAGAAATGTCTGAGGGATTTTAGAAGGGACCTGGGAAGCTCTAGAAGGGTCTGGGTGCTTTTAGAAGGATTCGGGGAGGGTCTAGAAGGGTCTGGTGGCTTTTAGAAGGGTCCTGTGTGGCTCTAGAAGGGTCTGGGTGCTTTTAGAAGGGTCCTGGGGGGCTCTAGAAGGGTCTGGGGGCTTTTAGAAGGGTCCTGGGGAGCTCTAGAAGGGTCTGGGGGCTTTTAGAAGGGTCCTCGGGGGCGCTAGAAGTGTCTGGGTGCAATTAGAAGGGTCCTATTGAGCTCTAGAAGGGTTTGGGGGCTTTCAGAAGGGTCCTGGGGGCCTCTAGAAGGGTCTGGAGGCTTTTAGATGGGTCCTGGGGGGCTCTAGATGGGTCTGAGTGCTTTTAGAAGGATCCGGGGATGGTCTAGAAGGGTCTGGGGGCTTTTAGAAGGGTGCTGGGGGGCTCTACAAATGTCTGGAGGATTTTAGAAGGATCCGGGGATGTCTAGAAGGGTCTGGGAGTTTTTAGAATGGTCCTGGGGGGCTCTACAAATGTCTGGAGGATTTTAGAAGGATCCGGGGAGGCTCTAGAAGGGTCTGGGGTCTTTTAGAAGGGTCCTGGGGGGCTCTAGAAGGGTGTGAGGTCTTTTAGAAGGGTCCTGGGGTCATCTCGAAGGCTCTGAGGGCATTTAGAAGGGTCCTGGGTCCCTCTAGAAGTGTCTGAGTGATTTTAAATGGGTCCTGGGAGGCTCTAGAAGGGTCTGGTTGCTTATAGAAGGATTCGGGGAGGGTCTAGAAGGGTCTGGGGGCATTTAGAAGGGTCCTGTGGGGCTCTAGAAGTGTCTGAGTGCTTTCAGAAGGGTCCTGGGGGGCTCTAGAAGGGTCTGGGGGCTTTTAAAAGGGTCCTGGGGAGCTCTAGAAGGGTCTGGGGGCTTTTAGAAGGGTCCTGGGGGCGCTAGAAGTGTCTGGGTGCTTTTAGAAGGGTCCTGGGGGGCTCTAGAAGGGTCTGGGGGCTTTTAGAAGGGTCCTGGGGGCGTCTAGAAGGGTCAGGAGGCTTTTAGAAGAGTCCTAGGGGGCTCTAGAAGGGTCTGGGGGCATTCAGAAGGGTCCTTCGGGCCTCTAGAAGGGTCTGGAGTCTATTAGAAGAGTCCTGGGGGGCTCTTGATGGGTCTGGGGGCATTTAGAAGGGTCCTGGGGGGCTCTAGAAGGGTCTGAGGGCTTTAAGAAGGGTCTTGTGTGGCTCTGGAAGGGTCTGGGGGCTTTTAGAAGGGCCCTGGGGGCCTCTAGAAGGGTCTGGGGATCATTAGAGGGGCACTGGGGTACTCTAGAAGGGTCTGGGATATTTTAGAAGGGTCCTGGGGAGCTCTAGAATTGTCTGGGGGCTTTTAGAAGGGTCCTGGGAGGCTCTAGAATGGTCTGGGGTCTTTTAGAAGGGTCCTGCGTGTCTCTAGAAGGGTCTGGGGGCTTTTAGAAGGGTCGTTGGGGGCTCTAGAAGGGTCTGGGGACCATTAGAGGAGCCCTGGGTGCCTCTAGAAGGGTCTGGGGGA
Source organism: Clamator glandarius (assembly GCA_033459285.1). Classification (NCBI taxonomy): domain Eukaryota; kingdom Metazoa; phylum Chordata; class Aves; order Cuculiformes; family Cuculidae; genus Clamator; species Clamator glandarius. The sequence goes on from JAUNZM010001245.1 coordinate 39,052, forward strand.
GTTTAGAAGGGTCCTGGGCAGCTCTAGAAGGGTCTGGGGACTTTTAGAAGGGTCCTGGGAGATTCTAGAATGGTCTGGGGGCATTTAGAAGGGTCCTGCGGGTCTCTAGAAGGGTCTGGGGGCTTTTAGAAGAGTCCTGGGGTGCTCTATAAGGGTGTGAGGGCTTATAGAAGGGTCCTGGGGGCATCTAGAAGGCTCTGGGGGCCTTTAGAAGGGTCCTGGGGGCCTCTAGAAATGTCTGAGGGATTTTAGAAGGGACCTGGGAAGCTCTAGAAGGGTCTGGGTGCTTTTAGAAGGATTCGGGGAGGGTCTAGAAGGGTCTGGGGGCTTTTAGAAGGGTCCTGTGTGGCTCTAGAAGGGTCTGGGTGCTTTTAGAAGGGTCCTGGGGGGCTCTAGAAGGGTCTGGGGGCTTTTAGAAGGGTCCTGGGGAGCTCTAGAAGGGTCTGGGGGCTTTTAGAAGGGTCCTCGGGGGTGCTAGAAGTGTCTGGGTGCAATTAGAAGGGTCCTATTGAGCTCTAGAAGGGTTTGGGGGCTTTCAGAAGGGTCCTGGGGGCCTCTAGAAGGGTCTGGAGGCTTTTAGATGGGTCCTGGGGGGCTCTAGATGGGTCTGAGTGCTTTTAGAAGGATCCGGGGATGGTCTAGAAGGGTCTGGGGGCTTTTAGAAGGGTGCTGGGGGGCTCTACAAATGTCTGGAGGATTTTAGAAGGATCCGGGGATGTCTAGAAGGGTCTGGGAGTTTTTAGAATGGTCCTGGGGGGCTCTACAAATGTCTGGAGGATTTTAGAAGGATCCGGGGAGGCTCTAGAAGGGTCTGGGGGCTTTTAGATAGGTCCTGTGGGACTGTAGAAGGGTCTGGGGGCTTTTAAATGGGTCCTGGGGGGCTCTAGAAGGGTCTGGGCTCTATTAGAAGGATCTGGGGAGGGTCTAGAAGGCTCTAAGGGCTTTTAGAAGAGTCCTTGGGGGCTCTAGAAGTGTCTGGGGCCCATTAGAGGGGGCCTGGGGGCCTCTAGAAGGGTCTGGTGGATTTTAGAAGGGTCCTGGATAGCTCTAGAAGTGTCTGGGGGCTTTTAGAAGTGTCCTGGGAGGCTCTAGAAGGGTCTGGGGGCATTTAGAAGGGTCCTGCGTGTCTCTAGAAGGGTCTGGGGGCTTTCAGAAGGGTCCTTGGTGGCTCTAGAAGGGTCTGGGGACCATTAGAGGAGCCCTGGGGGCCTCTAGAAGGGTCTGAGGGATTTTAGAAGGGTCCTGGGGAGCTCTAGAAAGGTCGGGGGGCTTTTAGAAGGGTCCTGGTAGACTCTAGAAGGGTCTGGGGTCGTTTAGAAGGGACCTGCGGGTCTCTAGAATGGTCTGGGGGCTTTTAGAAGGGTCCGGGGGGGATCTAGAAGGGTCTGGGGGCTCTTAAAAAGGTCCTGGGGGGCTCTAGAAGGGTCTGGGGGCTTTTAGAAGGGTCCTGGGGGCATCTAGAATGCTCTGGGGGCTTTTAGAAGGGTCCTGGGTGCCTCTAAAATTGTCTGCGGGATATTAGAAGGGTCCTGGTAAGCTCTAGAATGGTCTGGGTGCTTTTAGAAGGATTCGGGGAGGGTCTAGAAAGGTCTGGGGGATTTTAGAAGGGTACTGTGGGGATCTAGAAGCGTCTGGGTGCTTTTAGAAGGGTCCTGGGGGGCTCTAGAAGGGTTTAGGGGCTTTTAGAAGGGTCCTGGGGAGCCCTAGAAGTGTCTGGGGGCTTTCAGAAGGGTCCTGGGAGCATCTAGAATGGTCTGGAGGCTTTTAGAAAGGTCCTGGGGGGCTCTAGAAGGGTCTGGGGGCATTCAGAAGTGTCCTGGGGGCCTCTAGAAAGGTCTGGATGCTTTTAGAAGAGTCCTGGGGGGTCTAGATGGGTCTGGGGGCATTTAGAATGTTCCTGGGGCCTCTAGAAAGGTTTGGGGGCTTTCAGAATGGTCCTGGGGGCCTCTAGAAGGGTCTGGGTGATTTTAGAAGGGTCCTGGGAGGATCCAGATGGGTCTGGGTGCTTTTAGAATGATCCGGGGAGGGTCTAGAAGGGTCTGGGGACTTTTAGAAGGGTCCTGGGAGGCTCTACAAAGGTCTGGAGGATTTTAGAAGGATCCGGGGAGGCTCTATAAGGGTCTGGCGGCTTTTAGAAGGGTCCTGATGGTCTCTAGAATGGTCTGGGGGCTTTAAGAAGGATACGAGGAGGATCTAGAATGGTCTGTGGGATTTTAGAAGGGTCCTGGGGGGTTCTAGAATGGTCTGGAGGCTTTTAGAAGGGTCCTGGGGGGCTCTAGAAGGGTGTGGGGGCTTTTAGAAGGGTCCTGTGGGCATCTAGAAGGCTCTGGGGGCTTTTATAAGGGTCCTTGGGGTCTCTAGAAAGGTCTGAGGGATTTTAGAAGGGTCCTGGGAGGCTCTAGAAGGGTCTGGGTGCTTTTAAAAGGATCCGGGTAGGGTCTAGAAGGGTCTGGGGGCTTTTAGAAGGGCCCTGGGTGCCTCTAGAAGGGTCTGGGGTATTTTAGAAGGGTCCTGGGATTCTCTAGAAGGGTCTGGGGGCTTTTAGAAGGGTCCTGGGTAGCTCTAGAGTGGTCTGGGGGCTTTTAGAAGAGTCCTGGGGGGCTCTAGAAGGGTCTGGGGGCTTTTAGAACCGACCTGGGAGACTCTAGAAGGGTCTGGGAGCATTTAGAACGGTCCTGGGAGACTCTAGAAGGGTCTGGCGGCTTTTAGAATGGTCCTGGGGGGCTCTAGAAGGGTGTGAGGGCTTTTAGAAGGGTCCTGGGTGCATCTAGAAGGCTCTGGGGGCTTTTAGAAGGGTCCTGGGAGGCTCTAGAAGGGTCTGGGTGCTTTTAGAAGGATTCGGGGAGGGTCTAGAATGGTCTGGGGGCTTTTAGAAGGGTCCTTTGGGGCTCTAGAAGGGTGTGGGTGCTTTTAGAACGGTCCTGGGGGGTCTAGAAGGGTCTGGGGTCTTTTAGAAGGGTCCTGGGTAGCGCTATAAGGGTCTGGGTGCTTTTAGAAGGGTCCTGGGTGGCGCTAGAAGTGTCTGGGTGCATTTAGAAGGGTCCTGGGGTGCTCTAGAAGGGTCTGGGGGTTACAGAAATGTCCTGGGGGCCTCTAGAAGGGTCTAGAGGCTATTAGAAGAGGCCTGGGGAGCTCTAGAAGGGTCTGGGTGCTTTTAGAAAGGTCCTGCGGGTTTCTAGAAGGGTTTGGGAGCTTTTAGAAGGTTACTGGGGTGATCTAGAAGGGTGTGAGGTATTTTAGAAGGGTCCTGGGGGCATCTCGAAAGCTCTGAGGGCTTTTAGAAGGGTCCTGGGGGCCTCTAGAAGTGTCTGAGGGATTTTAAAAGGGTCCTGGGAGGCTCTAGAAGGGTCTGGTTGCTTTTAGAAGTGTCCGTGGAGGCTCTAGAAGGGTCTGGGGGCTTTTAGAAGGGTCCAGAGGGAATCTAGAAGGGTCTGGGGGCTTTTAGAAGGGTCCTGCGGGTCTCTAGAAGGGTCTGGGGGCTTTTAGAAGGGTCCTGGAGGAATCTAGAAGGGTCTGGGGTCTTTGAGAAGGGTTTTAGGGGGCTCTAGAAAGGTCTGGGTGCTATTAGAAGGGTCCTGGGGTGCCTTAGAAGGGTCTGGGGGCTTTTAGAAGGGTCCTTGGAGACTCTAGAAAGGTCTGAGGGCTTTTAGAAGGGTCCTGTAGGGGCTCTAGAAGGGTCTGGGTGCTTTTAGAAGGGTCCTGTGGGGCTCTAGAAGGGTCTGGGTGCATTTAGAAAGGTCCTGGGGGGCTCTAGAAGGGTCTGGGTGCTTTTAGAAGGGTCCTGGTAGGCTCTAGAAGGGTCTGGGTGCTCTTCGAATGGTCCTGGGAGGCTCTAGAAGGGTCTGGGGGCTTTTTGAAGGGTCCAGGGGTCCTCTAGAAAGGTCTGGGGGCTATTAGAAGGGTCCTGCGGGGCTCTAGAAGGGTCTGGGGGCTATTAGAAGGATCCGGGGAGGGTCTAGAAGGCTCTGGGGGCTTTTAGAAGGGTCCTTGGGGGCTCTAGAAGGGTCTGGGGACCATTAGAGGAGTCCTGGGTGCCTCTAGAAGGGTCTGGGTTAGTTTAGAAGGGTCCTGGGGAGCTCTAGAAGGGTCTGGGGGCTTTTAGAAGGGTCCTGGGAGAATCTAGAAGGGTCTGGGTGCTTTTAGAAGGGTCCTGCGTGTCTCTAGAAGGGTCTGGGGGCTTTTAGAAGGGTCCTGGGGGGATCTAGAAGGGTCTGGGTGCTCTTAGAAGGGTCCTGGGGGCCTCTAGAAGTGTCTGCGGGATATTAGAAGGGTCCTGGGAGGCTATAAAAGGGTCTGGGTGCTTTTAGAAGAATTCGGGGAGGGTCTAGAAGGGTCTGGGGGCTTTTAGAAGGGTCCTGTGGGGATCTAGAAGCCTCTGGGTGCTTTTAGAAGTGTCCTGGGAGGCTCTAGAAGGGTCTGGGGGCTTTTAGAAGGGTCCTGGGGGGCTCTAGAATGCTCTGGAGGATTTTAGAAGGGTCCTGGGTGGCTTTAGAAGAGTGTGAGGGATTTTAGAAGGGTCCTGGGGGTATCTAGATGGCTCTGGGGGCTTTTAGAAGGGTCCTGGGGGCCTCTAGATGGGTCTGAAGTATTTTAGAAGGGTCCTGGGAGGCTGTAGAAGGGTCTGGGTGCTTTTAGAAGGATCCGGGTAGGGTCTAGAAGGGTCTGGGGGCTTTTAGAAGGGCCCTGGGTGCCTCTAGAAGGGTCTGGGGTATTTTAGAAGGGTCCTGGGATTCTCTAGAAGGGTCTGGGGGCTTTTAGAAGGGTCCTGGGTAGCTCTAGAGTGGTCTGGGGGCTTTTAGAAGAGTCCTGGGGGGCTCTAGAAGGGTCTGGGGGCTTTTAGAACCGACCTGGGAAACTCTAGAAGGGTCTGGGAGCATTTAGAACGGTCCTGGGAGACTCTAGAAGGGTCTGGCGGCTTTTAGAATGGTCCTGGGGGGCTCTAGAAGGGTGTGAGGGCTTTTAGAAGGGTCCTGGGTGCATCTAGAAGGCTCTGGGGGCTTTTAGAAGGGTCCTGGGAGGCTCTAGAAGGGTCTGGGTGCTTTTAGAAGGATTCGGGGAGGGTCTAGAATGGTCTGGGGGCTTTTAGAAGGGTCCTTTGGGGCTCTAGAAGGGTGTGGGTGCTTTTAGAACGGTCCTGGGGGGTCTAGAAGGGTCTGGGGTCTTTTAGAAGGGTCCTGGGTAGCGCTATAAGGGTCTGGGTGCTTTTAGAAGGGTCCTGGGTGGCGCTAGAAGTGTCTGGGTGCATTTAGAAGGGTCCTGGGGTGCTCTAGAAGGGTCTGGGGGTTACAGAAATGTCCTGGGGGCCTCTAGAAGGGTCTAGAGGCTATTAGAAGAGGCCTGGGGAGCTCTAGAAGGGTCTGGGTGCTTTTAGAAAGGTCCTGCGGGTTTCTAGAAGGGTTTGGGAGCTTTTAGAAGGTTACTGGGGTGATCTAGAAGGGTGTGAGGTATTTTAGAAGGGTCCTGGGGGCATCTCGAAAGCTCTGAGGGCTTTTAGAAGGGTCCTGGGGGCCTCTAGAAGTGTCTGAGGGATTTTAAAAGGGTCCTGGGAGGCTCTAGAAGGGTCTGGTTGCTTTTAGAAGTGTCCGTGGAGGCTCTAGAAGGGTCTGGGGGCTTTTAGAAGGGTCCAGAGGGAATCTAGAAGGGTCTGGGGGCTTTTAGAAGGGTCCTGCGGGTCTCTAGAAGGGTCTGGGGGCTTTTAGAAGGGTCCTGGAGGAATCTAGAAGGGTCTGGGGTCTTTGAGAAGGGTTTTAGGGGGCTCTAGAAAGGTCTGGGTGCTATTAGAAGGGTCCTGGGGTGCCTTAGAAGGGTCTGGGGGCTTTTAGAAGGGTCCTTGGAGACTCTAGAAAGGTCTGAGGGCTTTTAGAAGGGTCCTGTAGGGGCTCTAGAAGGGTCTGGGTGCTTTTAGAAGGGTCCTGTGGGGCTCTAGAAGGGTCTGGGTGCATTTAGAAAGGTCCTGGGGGGCTCTAGAAGGGTCTGGGTGCTTTTAGAAGGGTCCTGGTAGGCTCTAGAAGGGTCTGGGTGCTCTTCGAATGGTCCTGGGAGGCTCTAGAAGGGTCTGGGGGCTTTTTGAAGGGTCCAGGGGTCCTCTAGAAAGGTCTGGGGGCTATTAGAATGGTCCTGCGGGGCTCTAGAAGGGTCTGGGGGCTATTAGAAGGATCCGGGGAGGGTCTAGAAGGCTCTGGGGGCTTTTAGAAGGGTCCTTGGGGGCTCTAGAAGGGTCTGGGGACCATTAGAGGAGTCCTGGG
>JAUNZM010001246.1:0-167891 GCA_033459285.1 Clamator glandarius
GATAAAAACATGTTATTACCAATTCCTTATTTCCTCAGTTTTTCTCTGGTCTTTCAAAACAGAATTTCCAAATATCACCTAGCTGATCTTATTTATTAATGTATTGCCTATTAAATTAGGTAAAAAATGGCACAATTATTCCAACTGGCTACAGGTACACCTCTTGTTTGCAGGGTTTACTTAAAACACTGTAAAGATTTGGCTCTTGGCTGTATTTAACATATGAATTTACTCCATTCATTGCCTTATAGATAAGCTGTTTTTCCCATCTTTCTTGTCCTTGGAAAGGCCAATGAAAAAATGAATCATAGATCACAGAATGGTTTGGATTGGAAGGGACCTCAAAGCCCATCCAGTTCCAAGCCCCTGCCATGGGCAGGGACACCTCCCATTGGATCAGGGGCTCATCCAACCTGGCCTGGAACATCTCCAGGAATGGGGCATCTACAACTTCTCTGGGCAATATGGGTCAGGGCCTCACCACCCTCAAACAAAAAAATTTCTTAGAGTTTGTTTTACAGGTTTATTTTTCCTTTCTTTGATGTTTAATACATTTTGCTTTAACAGATGGTTTTTAATTTACTAATAACAAGCTAATTCTCTTCCCTCCTTCCTTAGGTTTCATGATAAAGATATTTGAATATAATTTGTGATTATAACATCATTGTTCATGTATGTATTGCATCATATTGGCATTTGATATTATTCTGAAGCCCTAGCACACACCAGTTTGAACACACTGTATTAATTCACTAAGTTTAGGTCCTAGCATAAGCTTTTTTCCTCTTTTCCCCTGATTTACATCCACCACTTCTCTCCACAAGTCATGACCATCAGAGCAGAGATGCATTGCTAAGTCACTGCTTTTAATTTCCTCTGCAATCCCTTGGAAATTACTTGGGACATGTCCTTAGCATAAAGTTCATGCAGGTTGTTTTCTCATAAGATTTCCATAATAATTTTAAAAATTGTTGTATTTCTTGTATGGAAACCACTTTTTCATTCAACCAATATGGGATTTATTCCATAACTAACCATCCAGTAAAACACAGAGGAATAGAGGAACAATGGAGGAATTTTAAGACTTGATTTTGGGGTCTCCTTCACTTCTCCACACCTTACCCAAACTTCTACAAAAGCAGTGGCAGATTTGGGCTTTTCATTTTCTGGAACAAGCTGCACTGAACTATTCCTTAAATTCAGTTTGGAATTTATAATAAAAAGCTACAGCAAAAGAAAAGCGACTTTTTAAGCCTTAAGATTAAAGCTTTTAATCATCCAATCTGTTTACTAGTCTTTGTATACACAGATTTAAACAAAATGTAGCTTTCTTTATTCACAGTGAGCAGCATTTTTCCATGGAAATGGCTGCTGATTACAGCATTTCTTTAACAACATTTGGCTTGAGGTTTGGAGACTTTTGCAGATCAGCATAACTAAACTCTGGCTTTCGGCATACACCTTCTACAATTCAGGATTTCTGTATCTAAGAGGTGAACCATTTTTGCACAGTAAATTGGCTGTAAAATCAGCAATTGGTGTCTGGGAACAGAATAGAGCAGCAATTTTTGAAGTAATTTTTAAGCCATGGAAGCACGCAGCACCAAGTGAATGAAATGCAAAGGACAGCAACTGCTGATCTAGCTTGTCATCTCCACAGAATACAGAAATTGAATGACAAAGTCCTGTATTAAATAGAACTTAATGGAATACAGTACATTTTACTTCAATAACCCCTTTAGTTCGGTTGTAGATTTGTAAAAGTGATATATACAGTCTAAATGGTTATAAGCTATTCGCTCTAAAAATGTTCATATACGGATATATAAGCATCATTTCTCCTAATTATGTTTTTTTTAGTCTTTTATAACTACTAGAAATAATCTCAGCTCAAAAAAAAAAAGATGGGAAGGAAATTTAAAATTCATAGCCCACCTATATTTTTAATGAATGTTTTAGGTTGGTCATAGCAAAATAAAAATGTGAAATAAAGCTCTTTCTGAATTTTGCTGAAGATAAGACAATTTGGACCATATATTTAAAAAGCAAAATACTTCCTTGAACACAAAATGTTAAGAAATATGTTAAAGGTGATCTCCTCTGTACTGTAATGAAATGCAAATGGCACATTTGTGCAAACGGTCTTTTTGTTGTTGGCTTTCCAACATTTCTAACAAGCTTTGCTGAACTTCTCAGCTGTTTTAGCTCTGCTGAAAGTAATGCCAAGTAAGCCAACTCCATTCCATTTCCCATACAGAATCCATATGTCTATCTATAAGTAATTTCAGTTACTAAGTGCAACCATATAAAATAAGATAACAAAGTGATGGCCAGCCAACTATTAAGGAATGGAAATTGATAAACAATGGTCCAGTCTCACTAAAGGAACCACTTTGAATGGTGACGATGAGCAATACAGAGGAGACAAAAAGGTGCATCTCTACATTTAGCATGACTAGTAGCCAGCAAATAGAGTTATTTACAGTGTGATTATACGTGAATCAGCAATTGTTGATTAACTGATAACAACATGTTATTTTTTTCCTCGGGATTTCTTATTTCCTCAAGATGCAGTCTCTCAATGCCATTTGCTTTCGCAAAATAAGCTACAAATTTCTAAGAATCTACTACTTTTGGAGTAACCCTTTCCTTGATCAAATAAGCATCTGTATGCGTATCATCATCACATAAATCTGAAGTATCTCCCTGAAAAGTTGCCCATGCACGGACTTTAGTTAATTTATATTTTTTAAATTGTAAATTTCTGATATGACCTGTTTTCAAACAAGTGATATGTTCTTGTAAGCCCTCCTACTAAAATAAAAGTGCTATTCACCTGAGTAGAACCTGTGTTTTTGGAGAAATAATACAGACTCCCCAAACTTTCTAATATTTTTTGATACCTCTCAAAATCCTCCCTGGCAATCAGGACACCAAGGCCAAAAGCTGTTCCTTGTATACCCAAGGAAAACGCACGTAAATCCAGAAGTCATAGAAAAGAATGTATATATGCCTTTTCTTATTTTCCTAACAAGACTTCTCTGGAGTAGATTAACATCTACCCTGTGAAGGCCAGCCCGCATTCTTTTGTGAAGAAAAGTCTAGATAACACACTGAAATAAAATTTGTCTTGCACAGAATACTGTAATAAACCATTTTAATATTAAATATATTAAACTCGAGTAAAAACCAAAGGTAAACCTTCCCACGTTTGCTGAAGAAACACCAAAGACATTTGCAGTGCAAGCTAAAAATAAATTTATGGAGTCACCTATTCAGCTACAGAAATCTACTAATAAAATTCCTCTTTCAGCACTGCTGAAACCACAAGTTGGTTCTTTCACTTGTTAACCAGATGAATATTCTGAAATACATTTATTTAGCTTAATCATTCATATACATACAAATAGTTGCTCTGCAGAGGTGTGCTAATATTTGGCACATAATTACACATAGGTTTCCATTTTGCCAACAAAGATGAGATTTTTAAAAGAAAGAACACTTAACAGTTCACAGTGAAAATGGAAAAGCACAATATTATGATTAATTTTGTACAATGAATTGCAGATACGAGATATAAGTTACAATAACTGGAAACATTATCACCAGTATGCAAAATCAGAAAATTCTTGGGCCAGATATGCAATTACCTACATTTAAGATGAAGTATCACTGTCATCCCCACAGTCAAGTCAGCCACGCTGAGACCTCCATGACCAAGAGCACACTAAAAGCACTGCCCCTGACAGCGTACCACTTTTGAGAAGAGCTTTCAAAGTTGCCTCTCGTGCTTTATCCCAGCGCTGAGTGCTCTGTCCGATCTATGGGTTAGAAGAGGAATGCTGCAGAAAAGGCAGGGTCCATAGGCTATCTCTGGCTAGTTGTATACTTGTATAAATCCTGCATCTTAACAGTGAAAATCTGAAGATGCACAGGAAGATAAATGTTCAAAACAAAGTCCTAAAGTGCTAGGATAGAAATTAGATCAATAAATAATAACATGATTTTAATAAGTCAGGTTTATAATTCCTCAGTCTGCAGTAAAATTATTATATTCTTCAGCCTATGATTCTTTACCCTTTTTACTGCTAGTACTTTTTCTGGTTATTTTCACTGATACATTTGCACTAAAAGAAATTATCCATATCTAATTTAATACTAATTTGATGCTGCTGTTTAATTTTCTAAAAGAGTTGTCAAAAATAACATTTGTAAATAAAAGAAGTAAAAATTACCCACACTCAGGCTTAGCTGGGTTTGTACAAACAAACAGAGCAGTGGTACAAAGCGTTTTGGGAATCCTAACGGGACAAAAGCTGCCTTTGTAGTTGGACCCTACGAGCCTTCAAGGTGACACAGTTGCAGTGGGAAGGGGGAAGCACCGCGTCAGCGGCAGGTGCAGAATGTTTAATCTAGCGTTGAAAGGCCGCCATTCCCAACACATGGCAATTGGGCTAACAGGATTGACACCGGGGGACTCGCTCAGCAAGTACACCAACCTCTGAATGGTGGGGGCTTCTCCCCGCAGCTGCCCAGACGTCAATCAGCTGAAGGGGAATGTTACAGGGGTCACAGTTTGGGGCTGGTTCTCTATGCCTGACATTTCTATCCGTTAGTCAGGAAGACAATGAGAGAGCCACAAAGCCCAATCATTACCATAGCCCCATTCAGCGGCACAACAAAATTGAGGGGAGTGGGAAAGGCCTCCAAACACAAAATGATCAACAGGAGAACAACTCAACCTACCCTCCTCAAGAGAAAGATCAGGAAAGCGCCACGGCACCAGGCAGTCCCAGGCTACAGAGACAGCGACAGCTCTGCCAGGGAAGGTTAATCCCGCACAAAGACATCATTTTTTTCAGTTCGACACTAAAGTTTAGTAAAGCTTATTTCTAAGCCAAACTGAACGTCCACATTTGACCTTGTGGCAATGCCCTTTCAATGTGGGCAGCCTGTGCTTTTAAAAAATCCTAAAAAGGTGATTACAAGTCATAGGGACAGTTGTAGAACATCATAAATTAAGAGATTCATAATTTGGTTGCAAAGAATAATTAATGTGATTAGATCAGAATACCTATTAACCCAAGATGAGACAGATGCTCAGGAGATAATATAATAATCCAGGGAGTAAGGTTCTGACAAAACCACAGCTACAGCTTGTGCATCACTTAAGCTGACAGTCTTCACCTTTGCACAGCAGGCAAGTTAAAAACAGTCAAAGTTTTCCAAACAATTAAAATATGAAAGATATTAGCATTTAGGAGCTGGGTTTAAGTAATCTAAATTTATTTCAAGTCTACTTTTCACTCTGATACTTCTCCAGTGCCAAATGAATTTCTCAACTTTGTGTCTACATTTTACCTCCAAGTAAGGATTCATAATGTTTACTGAAATACACACATACACAAAAGGATGAACACTCGTGTGGTGCTAGTGGTAGCAAACTACATGGATAATACAGGTATGTGGTGTAAGAATAAATCTACATCAAAAACCAGAGTACAAATTACCTTCAGATTTTAATTACCTATAGAGAGAGAAGACCAGGATCTAAAATTAATGAGGAGTTACCTGTGAGAAGACAGGAGAAGAGAACAATGTCTGCCAACACAGTTGATCAGTGTTTGGTTACACTGGAACTGTGCATGCAGGAGAATATGGTGACATGGAAGCACAACTCCAGCCTTTCCTGTTGAGGAAGGTTGGACCATGCAGCTCAGTGCCACTTGGGAAAATTACTGACCAATTTATCAGCATGCCTTCATGCACAAACAAAATAAAATCTAAAAGATTTCCACTTTCATCTGGAAGAACAGAGATCCACATCTCCTTGAAAAAAATGAACAGAACATATATTTGTGAATAATGCTTATTTCCATAGCAATACTTCTAGATTTTGCTCAATACTGTCCCCCACTTAATGTGTTTTTTATCTTTCAATGCCTCTCCTTCAGGAAGAAAAGGGCACTGAAGCTCATGGCACCCAAGCAGTTTTTTTTCTTAATTCAGAAGTCAAATGAAACAAAAACATTCATAAACCAAACACATAAGAGACAATAAAATGCTAGAGTGTGAACATTTTGTGGGAACATTTCTCACAGAAACAAAAATTGGATTTCTTAACCCTTTAACCTAGAATTCAGAACAAATAGCATACAATTCAAATAGGTGAAAGAAAAATCTCCTTTCTCTCTGAAAAGTACACTGACACAAACTCACAAAAAAGTCAAATTCAGACTAGAAGAACATGCCAGAAAAAAACAGAGCAGTTCAGTCCTGCAGATTTGTTCCTCTTTGTAAGATTTTACTGCATATTTCTTTTCTGCCTGTGCACTGGCAAATAAAGCTTTAAAGGGCATCTGAGTGCAAGGCACAAGTGATGCACTGTGAAAGCAGTATCTTTATAGGGTCTGAAAGGCTGAGATTTCTGTTTGGTTGCATGGTCAGATGGGTTTTTTTTGAAGAAAATACTCTTCAAGTCCTTGATGAAATGTAAAGGAAGAGTAAGTTTGCATACTCCCATAAGACAGGGCTATGAACTTTGCAAGTCAAAAAGATTTCCTCATGACTTGTAATAAAAACCAGCAATATTTTGGATTAGCATCCACCACACATACATTATGCTAAATTTTATACATAAATAAACTTGTTAGGAAATGTTTTTTTTATCTGTTACGGGAGACACTAGAGGAGCAAGACAAAGAATTAAAACAAAACCCTGAAGGGATGGAAATAAAAATAAAGGCTATATTGATTGTATTTGGTGTACCACAAACTTACAGGAATATATAAAAGTACTACCTGTAGGCTCCTATGAACTACAGGCACTCATAATATTAAGACATGGTTTAAACTGAAAGAGGGAAAGATCCACTTGTATTTCAATGAATCTCTCATACAGAAGAAATTAGGCCAGTATGCTTAATTCTCAAACTACAGATAAATATAAAAGGTTAAGCTTCTGTCTTTCAAAAATGAAGCAACAAATCAGCTCTCAATTCTAGCAAGGTATTTGTTCAGGGTTTGTTTTGCCCTATAATCATACTATCTTATTAACCTGTTATCGGGGTTTTTTTTTAGTTAACTCCTTAAGGAAAAAAATAAATCATCTTTAAATGCTGAAAATGTTATTACTTATTATTAATAGCTAGCATTCACAAAGTAGTACTAGGAAATGTCAAGGAATAACTTAAAAGTGAACAAGGTTGAACATTGCAGGAAGGTTGGAACTGGATGATCTTTAAGATCCCTTCCAAACAAACCATTCTATGTCAGCAATGCAAAAGCACACACTACAAATGATCACCTTTCTGTTGCATAAAGTGAATATTCCATAGCTGGATATTAAAGAAAGCAGGAGTTGACTCTTCTTTTAAGCAGTTCATTTTTTACGTCCAGTTTGCTAAGATATATAACATCACCATAGTCTATTCATTTCCCCATAAAAGCAGATTTCTGAAGTATGAGATATTACGTCTCTGGAAAAAAAAAAGTAAATCTTCTTTAGTTAAGAACCAGACAATGGAAAAAAATATTTAAGAGATCACTCATAAGGGATGAAATCAAAGCATGAAAAATGTCTGGCTACAAACTAAAGAGAACCTACATCCAGTAATTTCTAATATATCAGTATATTGAAAAAACAGAACTTCAGCCCTGGTTCTTTGGTAACTTTTAAAGAGTATTACTGTTTCCCTTACTGTACACAGAAATTCAACAGAACTGGTCGCTACAAATCTACCCTGTTTCACTGAAATGGAAGTCAGCCACCTACACAAAAATTTCTTCGCTTCCCATGGACCCATGTCAGTGTCCCTTGGAGGTTTAGGTTTACCTAGACAAAAATATGATGTTGTCTTTAGGGTTAGATAGTAGATTCATGATTTTACCCTGAAAAACCCCAAATTCCTTCATCATAGACTCATAGAGTGGTTTGGGTTGGAAGAGAATGTAAAGCCCATCCAGTTCCACCCCCTGCCATGGGCAGGGTCACCTCCCACTGGATCAGAGCCTCAAAGCCCCATCCAACACGGTCTTGAACACCTCCAGGGATGAGGGAGCCACAACTTCTTTTGGCAACCCGGGCCAGGGCTTCCTCACCCTCATCATGAACAATTTCTTCCTAATGTCTAATATAAATCTTCCTCCTTCCTTCCTAATGTCTAATATAAATCTTCCTCCTTCCAATTTCAAGCCATCCTCCTCATCCTATCACTACAGGCCCTTGTGAAAGGTCCCTCCCCTGCATTCTTGTAGGCTCCCTTCAAGTACTGGAAGGCCATTAATATATTTAAATTTAAATTTAAATGATCCTGTCTGTCCATTAGATGTTGCATGACACATGGTCTTCTACAGGAGTCACTGGAAAAATCTTATTTTTTCAGATTCTGGACAACGAAGAACTTAATTTCATAAAGCATTTAGAATATACTAGAAACTCCAGCTTCTGCTTTAATAAGAGTAGCAGAAATTAAAAAGAACTACAGATCTTATAAAATATCATTAGTACTCAGTGTTCTTCTCCACAAGGCAGAGCAAGCTGCATAACACTACAGATGGGTGAACTACTGATTCTTGAGGGGAAAATGCAAAAAAAAAAAACCAAAAAAACCCAAAACCCAAGAAAAAAGCATGTTTCCCTATCAACACCCACAGTTTTTGTTTAACTAAACCGGTACATTGAAAAGAATATCAACATTGAGACACTGGCCAGGGTGTCAGGAGAAAGGACTGTCATTTTCAGGCTTGCCATAGATTCTATGCATAGCTGGTGTTAAGAAGCTTAATTCCACTGCACATGTTCCTGCTTCTCAGTTACCACTACATGCAAAATGTGTTCAATTCCTTTTTTTCTTCCCATTGAGAGTCTTCTCAGAAGTGGAGCTATATGCACCTATAGCATTAAGTGCAGCAAATACCCCTGCCTTGCCTGTAACCTCCCCACAAACAGAACACAGGGCAAGGAAAATAATAAAATGTGAAAAAAGTGACTCAGTTTTGCAGTTGTTTGATCCAAACTGTCTAACTGTTATTATTTTGGAGAGCTGGTCATAAAGGCAGATGGCGGTCACAAAGTGTTTCTTTTTCATCTCAGCATTTCTAAAGATCCTCTTTTTTTCAGTTCAAAATACTAAATAGCCCTGCCAAAAGTTGAAGTGTTTTGAGATTCATACATGACGACACTGGGAAAAGCAGGTTATCCCTTCACAGTGACATCTTCTGACAATATATGACTGTCTTTAAAGACGATGACCTCTGCTAGTTCAAACCAGTGCTTCGGTATGCAAAATGTGGATGTCACCCACAGAAGATAACATCAAGTAGAATCAAAATCACAGAATGGTTTGGGTTGGAAGAGACCACAAAGCCCATCCAGTTCCAACCCCTGCCATGGGCAGGGGCACTTCCCACTGGATCAGGGGCTCTAAGCCCCATCCAACTTGGCCTTGAACACCTCCAGGGATAGGGCAACCACCCCTTCTTTTTGGGCAACCTGGGCCAGGGCCCCACCACCCTCACAGGAAAATATTTCTTCCTGATATCTCATCTAAATCTCTACCCTTTCAGCTTAAAAACATTCCCTCTCAACCTATCCCTGCAATCCCTGACCAAGAGTCCCTCCCCCGCATTCCTGTAGCCCCTTTCCCTACTGGAAGCTGCTCTAAAGTCTCCCCTCAGCCTTCTCTTTTCCAGGCTGAACAAACCCAGATCTCCCAGCCTGTCCTTGGATGGGAGGTGCTACAGCCTTCACATCATCTCCACAGCCTCCTCTGGACTTGCTTAAAAAAATCCATGTCCTTCCTGTGCTGAGAATTCCAGTGTTTGATGTTGGGCTCTGGGTGAGGTCTCATGAGAGTAGAGTAGAAGGGGCGAATCCCCATCCTTGCCCTGCTGGCCACACTGCTTTTGATGCAGCCCAGGATATGGTTGGGTTTTGGGCTGTGAGTGCATGCTGCTGGCTCATGTTGAGCTTTTCATCTCCTAGCACTCCAAGTCCTACTCTTCAGGGCTTCTCCTGTTCTGTTCTTTGCCCAGCCTGTATTTGTGCTTGGGATTGCCCCGACCCAGACGCAGCACCTTGTACTTGGCCTTGTTGATCTTCATGAGGTTCACACAACCCCACCTCTCAAGTCTGTCAGGGTCCCTCTGGACGGTATCCCTTCCCTCCAGTGTGTTGAGTGTGCTACACTGCTTGGCTGTACAACAAATACTAACACTCAAAAATACATTGAAGGCTCCCAAATACAACCTCTTCCTTGTCTATGGGAAGGGCTAGTTCATGCCACCTGGTCAACTGGAAACAGCACTCTCAACTCCTTTTTCTCTCTGCAGAGCTCTCTCTCTCTCTCCTCCTTCCAGCTCCTTCCAACAATCAATGCTGGCAATACTCTCTTGGGCAGCACCACCTAAAGCCACCAGAGAAAGCAGAACAGCTGTCCATGCTGATCACTTCTAGTCAATCAAGAACCACACTTGTTAAGTCTTTATTTCTTCCAGCATTGACAGGCAGAGTATTTTTGTCTCCCATCAGTTTTCCCTCTGCATCTAGACAGATTGCTCTATATTCCCCTTCAAAAATTAAGGATTTCCTGGCCTCTTCTAGTGACTTTTCCCTAGGCTCTGCTGTTCTATCACTTTTCACTAACACATCTTTTCTCTTCTGGCTTTATATTCCCGTCACACTACATACCAGGTTCCTGTCCCTTCCTCACATACAAAGTATTGCAGCCACCATCTTTCACAGTGTAAAATACTCTCTTTGTTTCCAACTTTTTAAACTTGCCCCTCATTTGAGCAGTCTAACTGATTTTTACACCCTCTAGTGAAGCAGCTTTACTCAGAATCCCATTCTTTATGTATCTTCCTATCACACAGTAGCTACAAGGTATTGCACAAGGCCATCTGCCTTCCTACTAATCTTTATTAGAATGTCCTCATCATCTCTCTCTGTGAATACCCATTCAGCACATTGCATACGACGGCTAGTGGAGATGGTAAATCCCATAATTATACTTGAGAGGTCCAGAGTCATGTACTGCCTTGCCATTAGCACACCATACTCATTTAATGTAACAGCTTTAGGTTTAATTGCCCCTCAAATAAGTCTTCTTTTGGGAACAGTGGTTACATAGGTCAGCACTGAACTATTTTGAGATAGACAACTCTGGAAGGGTTGTGAATCAGAACTGAACCTGAACACCTTGTCTTACATGATCCCAGCTAAGATTATCCAAGAATAGGACAGCAGTCAGGGTGCTGCACCATTGCATAATTTTACGTGGCCAAATGGTAAGACAGTACAGCTGAAGGACAGTGTCTCCTAACCGGTGCTGAATAATCCAGCTATGCAGTGATCATTTTTTTATGTCACACTAGTCTCTATCCTCAGACCAGTGGCCGCTAAAGCAATTGTCAGTCTATGAAATATGTGGATATATGCACATTTGGGGAAAAAAATATTGGAAGAGAATATAAAACAAATTTCCGGAATGGATTAATTGAATGCAGAACCTGGTCAACAGGAGGTATCACAAAGATTTTCTCTCTCACAAAGTAGGCCCATGGTGTTACTCGGAAATTAACACAGCCTTGCAACCGAAAATCACACAGTAAGAAGAAAGATCGTGGCCTAATTCATCATACAGTTATTAAGGTTGGAAAAGACCTCCTAGATCATCCAGTCCAGCCATCAGTCTAACATCACCATGCCTACTAAACCATGTCCTAAAGTGCCTACACAGTTTTTTAACCCCTCCAGGGATGAAGACTCCACCACTACCCTCGGCAGCCTCTGCCATGGCTTCACCACTGTTTCAGTGAAGAAATTTTTCCTAATATCCAGTCAAAACTTCCACTGGCAGAACTTGAGGCCATTTCCTCTCATCGTACCACGTGTCACTTGGGAGAAGAGAACAACACCCACCACACCACAACCTACTTTCAGCAAACTGTAGAAAGTGATGAGGTTTCCCCTCAGCTTCCTCTTCTCCAGGCTAAACAGCACCATCTTCCTCAGCTGCTCATCATAAGACTTATTCTCAGGTGAACAGTACCACAGCGCAGAACTTTTACGGCTAAAGGTAGAAAAACCTTGATGCTGGTCTCCAATTTGATGACTAAGGAATACTCATACTGCTGTAAGTAAGGGGTGGCTGGAAATTAATTAACTGGCCAATCCTTAAGGCTAACGAAATTTCAATAACTTTCCTCCTACTTATGCAGAACTTGACCACATTTTAGCTATATTTTATAGCTGGTTTTGCCTCAGGCTGAACTGTGTTGAAAATTTCACAGTTAACAGTTCATCTAGATGCAAGAGAAAATGAAGATACAGATCCATTAATCTGCTGACTTTCTGGAAACCTAGTTTGCTATGAGACCCTCTAGTGCATCATGTTATTCGAGTTACGGGCTTGAAATTTGGGTGGGATTGACTGCTCCAATTCCCATAACATTCTACTCAAAACTGGCCAACCTGTAATCTTTGGAAAATGTACAATTTACACATTCTCAAGAGATGCTTTTAAATTTTAGCAGTCAAAGTATACAGACACTTAATGAAGTAAGTGCTTGCTGTGTAGATGAAGGTTTGCCCTTGCCGAATTCAAGTCTGGATAAGTGAATGAAAAATACGAAGACTGTCTTGTTGCGTAATCTGTGTGTCCCTGAATCAATGTGCACCAAAAAAATGTATGGCAGAAAAAAGCTATGCAATATAAATTCAAGAGGTGAGGATAAAAAAGAGTAAGAGGGAGGCAGGCAATCATATGGATGTGGATACAGAACAAAGGCCTGAAAACTGGAGGGAACAGAAGACAGAAACAGCCCAAGGGATTTACTTCTAAACCAGTACGAAACTGCCCAGAAACTAAAGTCTTAGAAGCTATACCTTAATAAACTGCCCACAATCACACTCTATGGCAAGAACAGAGTGCCCCAACTTCATCCTCAACCCAAAATTTTGTAGATATTCACACACCCACACCCCATACATAATTTTTACAGAAAAGCGGAACTGAGACTACTTCTCTAGACAATTATCACCTTCTACTGCAAGCAAGAAAGATGTATATGTGCTTCAGAACAAGGCTGGGAAAATGCCTACAATGAGGAGTGTATGAAAAGTTACTGCTTTCTTGTAATCCATTTTGTAAGGAAAACAGTGATCAGTTGCAAACTGAAGCATCCTTAAGTCAAAATATCTAAGTTGGAATATATCAGCCTCTTTGTTTATCTGTGAAGATATCCATGAAATCTGGCTTTCAGGTCAGAGCATGATGTGATTGGTATAGTAGTATTTATCCATAACATATAAGAGGGCTCCAACTTCAACTGTTACCCACCATTGCCCAAATTCATGTCCACATAACTATATGCAGAATTTGATTTAAAAATATTATTACTATTTTGCTAGCAGCTCAGAACATGGATAAATGCTGTATTAATTGCTCCACAAAGGTAAAGACCTTCCTGCTCCAGGAAAAAGTAGGCCACATATTTCAAATCACATGCAGAAATTTTATTGTACGGAAACTCTTTAGGAAGCTGAAAGAACAACATATTTACTTCATAATGTCAGTGAAGGCCTACACACCAGAGAGTATGGTAGAACAGTCTAAAAAAGATGGAAAATCTAATTACATAGGATTCTTCCTAATTCTTAGTGCTTTATTTTGCTATCTGAACATTCACTGAAGTGATTATATTCAACATTACTTTTTAACTTAATTTTTAAAATTGAATGCACTTAACATACATCAGATGGAGTTATTTTTAAACAATGTAATACCACAAGTACCAAATGCATATAAGGCAGCAAAGTCTGCATTAGAACCTTAGCAGGCTCCATGTCCACAGTCATCCCTAGAAGCATGTCTCTTCCCATCCATAAAGCCAGAATCATAACTATTGCAAGACATCATCAGAAAGGGGGGAAAAAAAAGGCAGCTTAAAACTGTTCTTCTCATTCTATCCCTGCACCTCCAATATGTGGACAGGCTGAGAGAGTTGGGGTTGTTCAGCCTGGAGAAGAGAAGGTTATGGGGAGACTGTAGAGCAGCTTCCAGCACCTGAAAGGGGTTACACGAAAGCTGGGGAGGGGCTTTTGATCAGAATGTGCAGGGACAGGATGAGGTAAGTGGTTTTCAGCTGAATGAGGGGAGACTGAGATCAGAAATGTTTTCCTGCAAAGGTGGTGAGGCCCTGGCCCAGGCTGCCCCATCCCTGGAGGTGTTCAAGGCCAGGTTGGATGGGGCCTGGGACAATTGGATGTAGTGGGAGGTGTCTCTGCTCATGGCAGGGGGTGGAATTGGATGGGCTTTGAGGTCCCTTCCAACCCATATCATTCTATGATTCTATGACTCAATAAAATTAAGCATTTACAGCTGTGCCTTAACACCAGCTTCACAGAAAAAATGAAAAGGAAGTATATTTCAAAATCACCATTATCATAAATGTCTGGTGATCATATCTCAGAACACTAAAAGAAAGCCAAGACACTTGTAAAATTGATAATTACTGTATTCTCGTTAAATTTTCATTTTATTTCATGTACATACTGCATTAAAATCCCTCAGACTTACAAGCAGTATCTCAACAAATATAGATGCTGAATGTCGCCACAGTAAATACCTCATATTTTTGACACTGATCCAGTACTGTTATATAGGAGCAGCAGACAGATTTCATCTAACTGAGCACATGGTGCAGCAAAGATATTTCTCCAGGTTCTATATAGTTTTTTAAGACTATGTCAACTGTCATTCTTATGAATCCCTTGTTTTCAGAGAATTATTTTCTATTCATAATGAGATCCTTAGTTACAAATCTTTCAATAAGGATGTCCAGAGGAAAAAAAATTCATACAACAGGTATATAAAATTAAATCACAACGCAAATCAGCCTTCATGACATCTGAAATAATATTACTATTGCAGAATAGTCAGTACAACTTCTTTTCAATACATCGTAAATTACTGGGTTCAGAGAAAACTGTAACCTGAAACAGTACTTTTTCAGTACTGTAAAGTATAATCAGCTTTTCCAAAAAAGAGTAGTCACATGCATCTTAAAAACCCAGAAGATGCAAGAAATTTACTACAGTTTTCTTTGAATGGCATATATCTCATATTAACATTTGAAAAGTGAAAAGATTGAAAAGTTGCAACCATCTAGGTAATTAAGATGCATTTATCCCTGTCTACATGCACATACTTGTACACACACACAGAGGCAATTCAGAAAACAGTAGTTGTAATTTGAAAAATGTAAGCTAGAAAAAAAATTCCTGAAAAAAAGTATTTCCCTATCTGTAAATGTAAAATAATATCACAGAATTATAGAATTGTTTGGGTTGGAAGGGACCTTGAAGCCCATTCAGTTCCAACAGCCTGAGATGGGCAGAGACACCTCTCACTGGATCAGGGGCTCAAAGACCCTTCCACCCCCGCCTTGAATACCTCCAGGGATGGGGCAGCCACCATCACTCTGGGCAATCTGGGTCAGGGCCTTACCACCTTCAGCGTAAAGAATTTCTTCCTAATGTCTAATCTAAATATTCCCCTTTCCAATTTAAAGGCATTCCCCCTCATCCTGTCACTCCAAGCCCTTAGAAAAAGTTCCTCCCCAGCTTTTCAGGAGCCCCCTTCGGTACTGGAAGCTGCTCTAAGTTCTCCCCACAGCCTTCTCTTCTCCAGGCTGGACAACCTGACTCTCTCAGCCTGTCCTCACAGAAGAGGTGCTCCAGCCCTCGCATCATCTCCATGGCCTCCTCTGGAACCATTCCAGAAGTTCCATGTCCTTCTTCTGTTGGGGATTCCAGAAGTGGACACAGGACTCCAAGTGGGGTCTCGTAAGCGAGGAGTAGAGAGGGAGAATCCCCACTGACCTGCTGGCCATGCTTCTTTTGATGCAATCTACGATATGGTCACAATAAATTTAATAGCAACTAGGTGTGGAGAAATACTGTTTGGGAAGTTCTACTGAATTAACCTCCTGAAGGGGAACACAGAGGCATGACAGAGACAAGAATAATGTTTTAAAAATATTAATTACGTAGAGTTGGCTATAAGTCAAAGTAACAAATACCTATTTTGATTGTATTTGGTACTTAAAGATTATTTTATACTGGAGCTCTTGTGAAATCCTACATAACCTCCTGAACAGAATTTGACACAAGTAAGGCCAGAAGCGAGATATTCATTTCCAGCAGGAAAATGTGAAAGCATTTCTTTGTATCTGAGGAGGGAGGTATCAGATCAGTTCAGCCAGATTCTTGCACACAGCTTTTATTTAAAACTCCCTCTGCTCTCTTGTCCTCATATCTGTATGAAACTACATTTAGAATAATAACCTAAATGTACAGAAAACTTTGCAGGGAACCAGAGGTAGCAAAGATGAACGCAAGGTATAGGATGGGGGAGGCAGCAATTAATCCAAATCAAATCTGAATGTTGCTATTTTAAGAAAGGATTTGTTTCAAATTAAGCCAAAAAGACAAATACTCTGCTAGTAGGGTTAACACAAACATAGTAAGCAAAATATGAGGAATGTCAACATCAATAAAAAAAGATCAAATTAAGGACACTCTTTTGACACTGCTTAAGTAACCAAAGCCAGTAAGTGTTCGATTCAATGTGTGGCATTAGTTAATAATGAATACTTTAATCAGCTGTTAGTAATGACTGTTTTCAGTATTTGTTTGACAATAACAACACTGAATCACTAAAACAGAATCACAGAATCACTTATTTTTAGCATCACCTGGTATCAGCTGAATTTTAGCACTCAAGGCAGTCCTAAATCCAGTATAAATATCACTGTTCGCAAACCAGGGCTGTCAAGCCTTGAAAATCCCGTATCTGATCTCAACCATGCGTGATGCGGAAGGTGCATATTCCACATGAGTAGCTTCTGTATTTCATGGAAAAGCCTCCTGTTATCAGCATTCAGAAACTCATTCCAGAAGACTCAATCATATTACTCCCAATGCTGGAGGAAGAGTTGGGATTCAAAACACAGGCTCCGTTACCGGGGGTCAGCACAAACTCAATCACCTGTGCACTGAAGCACTGTGAACATTTTCTTTCTGCCTATATTTTTAAGTGATTTTTAGAGTAAAAGGAACATTTAGTTATTAGCTAGGTCTGTGTATGCATACATACATACATACATATATATCTCCATATTCCTATCTATCTATATTTTATCTATATATGTATTTTATATGTGTATATACCTGTATATAACTCTGTATACATAAAATACATATATATGTTATATATATGTATACTTTATGTATACAGAGGCATATACAGGTGTCTATATAAAGCGAGATAGATTATACATATATATATAAAAGCATACATAATATACATATATTTAGGAACCATATATATGTATAAATGTACGCCTATGTATATTTTCTATACATATATACTATATGTATAATACAGATGTTTTATGTATAAGTAAAAAGAACATTTAGTTATTAGCTAGGTATATATACACACACATATATGTAAGTATAACCTACATATATTATTATTTTTATTTCATAGTAAATATATGTATACATATGCACACATATGTGTATATATACCTATATATTGTTATTATTAGATATTATATATATATGTATATACATCTATATGTATACACCTACATATTATTATATATTATATACATGTATTTTATACATATGTAGATATCTATGTATAGATGCAATGCATATATTATAATATCTTATTATGATTATAAAGATCTATAGGCATAGATAAAATACATTAATAACAATAACAACAATGATAATAATGGTATATATGAGTATATATAGATTTAACATATAAATGCTTTTAAGGCAAACTTAAAATGGCACTAAATAAGTCTTGGGAAACAACCATTAAATAAACAATAACATTTAATACCATTTTTAAGGATTCTTAATCATTAGAAGCAACAGTATAAGAGCACAGTGCTGTTAAGTAAAACTCCACCTTTCACAGCTAGAAGAGCAATTAAAATTAATCACTACAAAAAAAAAGGGGGGGGGGGAAAGAAGCTTAAGCTGTTTTCCCTCATGTATCAGCAAGTATTTACACCCCAGCTTCGTTATCTGTTCTGCTCACCAAAGCAATCCAAAATCTCACTGCCTTTGGCACATTGAGGATGGAGGCACAATATATCAGGTTAAGTTACCTGCACCAAACTCTGCCTTTCCTAAGAGGATCAGCACTGCAATATGGTGTAACAAATGGTTGTGAATAAGCAAGATGGCACACTTGGGCTTTCCCAAAAATAAATGCCCAACTGAATAGCCTCAAAGCAAGTTTAGTCTCTAAATGTTGCTGAAATCATAGGAAATCAAGTTCATAAACCTAGAACTAGGAAAAAATATAAACCACACCTATGCTTTGACAAATTCCAAATATTTTCAAAGTTTAAAAAAAAAATATTAATCAAGGAATTTTAACTTTTCCCTGTTTTTTTCTCTTCAAACATATCACTCAAAATTGAATAATTCCATTTTCCTAATTACATATTCCACCCTATTATGTGCATTTTCACTGTTTAACACTAAATACAACGTGTATATTTTTAAAAAATAAACCTATCCCATGCAACTCTGCTTTTCTCCAAAGGGAACACAAAGAGAATTGTCCTGGATGGGTGACAGATAATAAAAAAGCAACAGCATTTAATAATTTTGTGTAAGCTATCTGCCACCCTAGAGATTCCTTGGAGGGGAAGAACATGTCTGAATTTCACCATACAGTGCCACAGGCACAAAGTGAGAGAAACTAAACAGGCACATCCTGAAGGGAGAGAAAACGCCTGCAGCAGCAAATGACCTACTACATACCTCACTCTCAGATTTTTTGATGTTATAATTTGTTAATTTCAGGGAAAAAAAAAAGACAATTACCCACAGTTTTGTTCTGTTCCAGCAGAATTATTAAACTTCTCAAAGTTTTTGATCAAAAGTGACATATATCGTTCAAAAGATCTGTGTATTTTCAAAAGATTACAATCCTGCGTAAATTTGCATGACAAAGTCTTTGCCATATCTATTTCCTTGTTACCTGAAGCAGCAACGTGCATTATTAGAACAGTACTAAACTATTAAGGAATGAAGCATATCAAATTATTATTTGAATTCCTATGCATTAAAGTTAATATTTTCCATCTCAATGCACAGTAAGCAAAAGATAATTTTATTCAAATATGCATTTCATGGTATGAATAAGGAAGTGTTCATCTCCCTGTTGAATTCATAAGTCTTTTAAGTAATGACTCATTTGAAAAATCAACAGGGTATTGGCAATTTAGTGCAATATTAAATACATACATATACCACACCTATACTGACACACGTGTAATACTATTTCTATGATACATAAGGAATATAATTCATGTATTGTAGTGCATTGCAATGGGTTAGATGATGGTTTAACCATCTGTACAGCAAATAAAAAAGGCAAAAGACAATTTTATTTTTTAAATAGGCACTAAATATTTTTAAATGTAAGGTAACTTCTTTAGAGGATACAAAAACATGCAAAGATTATTTTGATTCCCAAATTAATATTCTCCTCAATGAATGGAACAAAGTTGTTGGCAACTGATTTTTTTTCATAAAGCAAAATGAAGCTTAGCATATTGATACGAAAATTATTCTGTCAACTAATGAACAATTAACAGTTCACTCCACCCTGTATGAAAGCAATTCTAATAAGATTATTCCTGTTACAACTACATCTAATGAGGAATAAAAAAAGGTCTGTATGCAGATCTATCCTACTTAGCATAGAGCCACTCAAAAGTCTGCATTACCACAAGCATTGAAAAGATTACCCCAAGAAACAAAGTTGCCCCAACCCCCTGTTAAAGCTGTTTTGAAGCCTTTGTTCCATGATCAAATAAGCACCATTTATTACGCACACAGAATCACAGAATCATAGAATGGTTTGGGTTGGAAAGGACCTTTACAGGTCACCTAGTCCAACACCCCTGGAGGAGCAGGGAGATTTTCAAATACAGAGTTCGAAGCCTAAATTCTATCATTCTGCATAGGTGCCGGTGTGTTGCATTAACCAAGATACAACTGTACCACAGTTTTACCAGACCATACCACCTTGAAATGTTAGACACACCTGCTCTACACTTATCAGCTGAAATGAAAAGTTACTCCTATGTTCTGCTCCCAGGTAGAAATGACCACAAAGCCATGACACTTCCACAAACCCAAGCTCTCTCAACTAAATTGTCAAAACAATTTAATTTTCTTCTAAAAAAGTGTCTTTATAGAGTAAAATCCAAGCCACATATAAGTACTGTATTTCCAATTATGTTCATACAATAGAATCATAGAATCATGGAATGGTATGGGTTGAAAGGGACCAATTCCAATCCCCTGCCATAGGCAGGGACACCTCCCACTGGATCTGGGTACTCAATGTCTCATCCAACCTTGTCTTGAATACCTCCAAGGATGGGGCATCCACAGCTTCCCTGGGCAACCCTTTCCAGTGTAAATCATACTATTTATTTACCAAACTTCTACAAACAAAATGCAAATTTAGTATAACAATCTATTAAAGATCTGTATCACAACAGAGAGTCTCATTGCAACTTCTAAGCAAGTAAAAGGCCATGGTTCCACAGCCAACTTCCCACAGGCAGATCTTCAAAACTTCTCCTGTTGCTGAATTGAGACTTACTCAATACCTCCTTCACTAAAAGTTCTGTTCAAATTGCATGCAGAACATTCCCTATCAAATAAATCCATTTATTAAGGTGGTAAAGATCTCACTTTGATATAACCCATTAGAAAATACAATGCTGTACTGAAAAACGTTGATAGTATATTTGCTAAAGTCTTATTCAGTCACTGTCCAGAGTGCTGTCAGTGATTTTATTTCCCTCTAAGAAAAATGAAAAGTGCAAATAAGTAAATAGTTAACAAAGGGTAAGAATCTTTTATTCCAAAGCTATTCATGCATTATTTATCAATATTTTCCGTGGTACATGTATATCACAGTGTGTATTGAAAGCACCATTTTTAGTCAGGTTCTGCCTTTCAAAACAGCTGCTTTAAAGTCAGAAAAATAATAAATTTCTCATAAAACCTGAAATTTTGTAACATAATTAATGCAAAGTGAGATTAATTTACTTTCATAGTAAAACTGTTCATCTCTATAGTAATCAACGACCCTTTGCACTGGATGTTCATTTAGTGCTATTTAGATCTAATATTTAAAATTAGTTAATGCATGTTATGTTTTAAGCTTATTTAGCAAAGTTCAAAGTTGCATATATTTTCTGTGAGCTAAAGTGACTTCTCTGCAGAATACGTGTGTGGGTAGAAAGAAAGCTAGTGAATCTAAAGTTACATTTTTATGTAGAATTTAATCTCCGTTCTTACAATTATTAGACTACACAGACAATAACGCACAAGAAAATGAATGCATTGCCTGAAGTAGATGACATTATTTTTGAAGCAGAATGATTTTCTAATACCGCACACATTTAAACAAAAGCCCCTAGTTTAAAAAACAAAAGGGAGGGAAAATACAATAGAAGTGCAAACCTGACCTATCTCTAATCTTTTCTTTTCAAACCTAGGCTACTCAAGAATCTTCAACTAATTATTCCGTTTTATTGATGGCGTTTTTCCCAAGGGAAGTTATTTAAAAAGTTTAACCCCTGAGCAAGTCGTGGCTTCTCCTGCCTTTGAAAGTGTCAAGTGCATTGATTATAACTGCTGGAAGTGTTACCTTCTACCCAGAGAATCTCACCCTGCACAATCTTAAACACTGTCTCTCTCCCAAAACGGCTTTGATTCAGCAATTCAGACTGCTTCAGCTGATATTAAAGGCAGAAGCACCACAGAAAAGGGATCAGCAGTTAAAACGAAATACAAAGAGGAAAAAAACCCCAGATCTTGGATATAGTACCACAAAGCTTGAGAGAAAAGCAGATTTGAAAAAGACATCAGAGTGACTAAAAAAAGAACAACATGACAGAAATTAAACAAGATTTTTATGTTCGCTTTCTATGCATTTAAACTCATCTCAACCTCAATTGAAATTCCGAACATACCCAAACCCCAAGGCTTTTGACATACTTTCAAAAATCCACACCCCCTCTTACTCTTTTCTAAGTCTCCAGAGTCACTGTTAGGTATCCAACAAGTTGAAGGGAGGGTGGAAAAGGAAAAAAACGAGGAAGAATCCTAATATGCATACGATAAAAAAGGCCATTTATACTCGTATTAAACTTTTGTTTCTAAAATGATCATAATTACTATAACTATTCAGTATGTGTTCTCAATCCCATACTTAGCTAATGAAAAGAATGCTCAAATGTTTTTTGGGGGAGAAAAAAGCCAGATTTATCCAAATACCTTGAGAAATTGTTTCCTTAAATCAGTGACAAAGGAAGAGTAAACCAACACAAGGGGCCACAGGGTTCTAAAGAAGGCAGCCAGTGGAAGACAAAGCAATCTGTAGGTATCTCTACATTACCAAATCAACGTAGCATAAATTACTTTAACGATTTAATGCACACAATTAATACAACAATGGTAATGCATATATTGGAAAGGATGCGCTAAATTCCAAAGGGTAATTGGATTTTCAGAACTGTGAGTGTTTTTTTTTTCCAGTTCAGTCATGACAGGGCCAGAAGGTAATGATACATCTGCCATGATGCAACAAGCAGACCTGTCTTCTGTCAAGAGTTGAAATCATAAAGGAATAAGCTGTCGTTAGCAACCTCTCTCCAAACAGTAGAGCTGTCATCTCATTGTTTTCCTTTGCTGGCATGGGGGCTGGTGTGGGCTTACATACCCTGTCAGCTCAATATTAGCCCAGGCTTTTAACCTCTTCTTGAATTTCTGACTTAATAATTATTAACTCCTATACAGCATATTATGTATTAGCATGTATTTTGTGATCAATTAATATTACTTTTAACTAATGGAACAACTTCTCCTTCTAGCTGCTTAGTGATCAGTATTTCAAATCAATATTTGAGAAATTATCACTTTCTCATAAAACGTTTCAGAAGGAATTAAATACATTGCTTTTTAAATTTTCTTGCCAGAATATGCTGTATTTTAAGCCAATTGTACATGATGAATTATTTAGTAATACCTTGTAATTAGTGTTTATTTTTAGAAGGATCTCTAAAGATTGTCCAATCAGCTATGTAACTTAAGTTTTGTTAGTGTTATCCACCCAAGTACGGAGTTGTAAATACAAGTTTTCTCTGCAAAGAAGTACTTTACAGGCAATGCTATTTCCCAGCTCTACCAGAATGAATAAAGGCAAACACATGTACTAAAATAAGAAAATTAGAATTTGAAAGAAAACTTCATAGCTTATATGCCTATATAAGCTTATATATACTAAACTATATAGCCTTTATATATAAATATTGTCCATTTTAGTTATTAGAATGCCCAAATAAGATCATGATCACTCTGGCAGCATAACTGACTATTAATAAATCAAGTATTTTAACATCTTTCTGCAACAATACACTTTCAGGACATAGAAAGTACATAAATATTAGTATTCTACAGAGTAACTGTGACTGCAGTGAAATGTCAGCTCTGTCTTTTTTCCAGAAGGTGTCACCTGCCCGTCTTACTGAAACTACACTTAAGCATGTATAAACTTTAAGACAAAATTTTAAATTTTACGTTGCTGAAGCAGAATCACTGGAATCAAGGGGATGTTGTCCAACAAGATATTCTATGATAAAAAGTGAGACACGGAAGTTTTTCTGCAAGAATTCTTGCTAATGTAGCTTAAAGAAAGCATAATTTCTTGAAAAAATGTGAATATTCACTTTTGAAATGGGCTGATTTTGATGAAACGGACATAACAAAATGCGTTACCACACCAGTTACTAACCAGTAAGGTTACTAAATTATGTAAACAATACAGTGGGTAAATTCACTGCTGTTAGAGGGAATGATTTTGTTATTCTACTCAACTGCATTACAATAACTCATTATTGCATACTGAAGAAAGTAACCATCCTCAGCAATACTCAGTAAATCATAGAATTACCAAGTTGGAAAAAACCTGTTGGATCATCGAGTCCAACCTTTCCCATCTGCCACTAAACCATGTCCCTGAGCACCTCGTTTACCCATCTTTTAAACACCTCCAGGGATGGTGACTCAACCACCTCCCTGGGCAGCCTGTTCCAGTGCCCAATGACACTTTTCGTGAATTTTTTTTTTCTGATGTCCAGTCTGAACCTCCCAGGAGACTGTTTGCCAGTCCAGGCCAGAGGTGACAGTTTCCGTAGCAGAATTCTGTGAGAAAGTGTGTCAAAGCTTTACTGAAGTCCAGGAAGATACATCCACAGCCTTTCCCTCATCCAGCAGCCGAGTCACTTGGTCATAGAAGGCGTTCAGGTTAGTTTGGCAAGACCTGCCTTTCATGAACCCGTGTTGACTGGGCCTGATCACCCGGTTCTCTTGCATGTGCTTCATGATCGCACTCAAGATCACCCGTTCCATGACTTTCCCTGGCACTGAGGTCAGACTGACAGGCCTGTAGCTCCCTGGATCCTCCCTGCGACCCTTCTTGTAGATGGGCACAACATCCCTCAACCTCCAGTCCAGTGGAACTTCCCCAGTCTTCCAGGACCACTGGAAGATGATGGAAAGGGGTTTGGCCAGCACATCCACCAGCTCCTTCAATAACCTCATGTGGATCCCACCTGACTTGCATGCCCAAGTGAATGTCTGCTTGGGCAAGCAAGTCTCTAACCACCTCCTCTTGGATTATGGGAGCATTGTTCTGCTCCTCTAGCTCCTGGATGTGTACACACAGGGAACAACTTTCCATACTATTAAAGACCGAGGCAAAGAAAGTGCCTCAGCCTTGCCCTCAGCCTTTGACACAGTTGTTCCCCTTTGCATCCAGTAAGGACTGAATATTCTCCCTGGTCCTCCTTTTACTATTGATGAATTTGATTATCTTTCACTGAATTGGCCAGTCTGAGCTCTAGTTGGGCCTTAGCCCTCCTGATTTTTTCTCTGCACAATCTCACTTCCCTGTAGTCCACCCAAGATGCCTGTCCCTTATTCCAAAGTTCATAGACATTCCTCTTCTTTCGATGTCCATCCAGATTTCCCTATCCAACCAAGCTGTTTTTTCTCCCCCGCCAGCTCATTTGCCAGAACATGGGGATGGCTTGCTCCTGAGCTGCTAGGATTACCTTTTTGAAGAGCTCCCAGCCTTTGTGGGCTCCCTTGCCCTTAAGGACTGTCTCCCATGGGACTTTATTAACCAGCCCTCTGGAAGTCTAATGTGACTGTTCTGCTAATCCCCCTCCTCACCTCACCTCACCTAGACCTAAGAATTCGACCATCTCATGATTGCTTTGCCCTAGGCATCCTCCAACCATCACATCCCCCACAAAGGCCTTCTCTGTTCACAAAGAGCAGGTCCAGGAGGGCGCCTTTGCTTGTTGGTTTACTCACCAGCTGTATGAGGAAGCTGTCTTCCACACACTCCAGGAATCTCCTAGACTGCTTCCTCTCTGCTGTATTATACTTCCAGCAGATATCTAGTAGATTTGTCTCCCACAAGGACAAAAGCTAGCAATCTTGAGACTTCTCTCAGTTTTTTATAGAAGAGCTCATCAGCTTCTTCTATTTGGCTGGGTGGTCTATAACAGACTCCCCACACAACATCTGCCTTCTTGTAGGTTCCTCTGATTTTTACCCAGAGACACTCAATTCTGTCATCACCACAATCGCGCTCGAGGGTATCAAAGCATTCTCTGACATAAAGGGTGACCCCGCCTCCTCTCCTACCCTTCCTGTCCCACCTGAAGAGTTTCTGCCCCACCATAGCAGCATTCCAGTTATATGAGTCGTTCCACCATGTTTCCATGATGGCAACTACATCGTAGTCTCCTTGCCCTACAATATCTTCCAACTCCTCCTTCTTATTGTCCAAGCAGCGTGCATTGGTGTAAACGCACTTCAGCAGGGATGTTCATCGCTCAGCTCTCATGAAGGTGATAGTGTTCATTCGAAAATGACTGGTATTTGGATTATTGAACCCATCAGTGTCAATTACATTTTTCCATTGTGATATGTACTTGCCCTCACTCGCTCTAGGCTGACATACTAGAGGTCCTCACCACCACACCATCTCTCAGGCACTGCAGTGCCATTTCCAGATTCACTCCTGTCCAACCTGGCTTCATCCCCCTCCCCATTCACATCTAGTTTAAAGCTCTATTAATGAGCCCTGCTAGATTTTTGGTCAGGAATTTTGTACCTGTAGGAGACAAGTGTTACCCACCCCTAGTAAGGAAACCTGGAGGTACATGGGCCAGTCCATGATCAAAGAACCCAAAGTTTTGCTCCTCACACCAGGTTTGGAGGTATTAATTGACTGATTTTTCTTGCTCTCTCCCTCTTCGTTCCTTGTTGTTGGAATGGAGGTAAACACTACTTGCACCCTGGAGCCCTTCACCATTTTCCCCAGAGCCCTGAAGTCCCTCTTAATTTCCCTCAGCTTCCTCCTCTGGATGTCATTGTTGCCTATTTGGAACACTAGCAGAGGATAATAATCTGTGGGCGTTATGAGGGAAGGAAGTTTTCCAGTGCAGTCTGTCACTGAGGCCCCAGGCAGCAGTCCTCCCTATGCAGTGGATCTGGTCTGCAGACAGGTCCCTCTGTTCCCTTCAGAAGGGAATCCCTCAAAGCAATCACTCTTCTTTTTCTCAGAGGTTATTTTGATGGTCATTTGAGGGTGGTGCAGCCTACAGAATGTTTCTAGGCTGTGGGAGCCCTCCTCTTCATCTGCAGGGATGGATTCCACTTGCAATGCTTCGTATTTATTCTGCAGGGGAACCTGGAGGTTTGTTGTGTGCATGAGGACAACATGCTTTCTGCACTGGGAAGGAGCTTGCTGCCATTCCCCATCTTTTTTCTCCTCAGTCTTACAGTTAGTGGATGGGGAGTTCACACCTGCGCTGGCTCTGGCAGCCTGCTTAGTTTGTGAGAGGGCGCCGCTCCACTGGTCTGTCTCCCTCTCACACTCCCTAATGGTCCTCAGTCTAATTGCTTCCTCCCCTAGCTCTGACACCAAGCGGAGGAGTTCAGCGCAGCTTCCACAAATGAAGTCTGTACTGGTGGTGTGAGTCAGCGTGGGAGGGGGACACTGCCTGCAGTCTAGTGTCTGGGTGGCTGCATGTGCCCACAATGTTACCAACCTGATAGTTTTATAAAAACGAATTATAATAATGAGTGAATAAATCCAATATCCTGACAAAAAATATCTTTAAGTACATAAATTGTTAAGAAAAATGCAATAAGAGGAATAGGATAAAGAGATGGAAACTGGAAATCAAGTTTTATCAGCCATTAAAGAAAGATTTTGGTTGATGCCCATCTCAAGCAAATTCTTTTTTCCCCATTTATTCACAGAAAGTCGGTTCTTTGAAGAAACTAATTTTCCGGTGCTGCTACCTCTATGAGAAGTACTAATTCTCCCTAAAATAATAATAAACCTAGTCTAGCCACCTCAAAGCATGCTGAATTTTAAACCAGGCAACAATTCTTGGATGGTTTCTAAGCAAAAAAATAAAATAAATGTTTAAAAAAGTAAAATATCTGATGGTTGCTGTAGTTGAATTTTATTACTATCTTTGGAACCACAGCCATCTAAGGTAAAAAATGTACTGAATTTCCAAAGACATAGAAAACAGCATCCAACACTTTCTTTGTACTCACTCATTAAACTGATGTTGTCTTTATTGCCTAAAGACATATCAACGAAAGGTATCAAGAGTACTCCAAAATTCTTCTCAATGTCCAAACATAGGCAAGATGAGCTCCTGTTTCCACAAGGAATAAACTTCCCCCATAAGTAGATCAGCTTCTCCTTGACCAATATCCAATGGACTCTGAAGCACAGAAGGAACTGCATGGAGCAGTAATGTTTGTGCCCCTCCTTGCTTATTCCCCTTCACCACTGTTATCACTAGAAAATCTTCCAACTGATCCATGTTGTCACTACTAACAACAAACTCAAACATACCTCCTCCTCACCTCCTCCTCATAAATAACCTGGTAACTGAAGTCCTCTTGGGGAACACAGGAGTCCTTGAGCTACCCAAATGAAACCAGGAATTTAATTCCTTACTTCTTGCACCCCAAATAAGTGCCCTAACCACTGACTTTAAGAATTTACCTCTGTCTCTCAAATCTGCCTCTTGGCACTGCTTCAGTTGTTGTATATGTGACTAAATAATAACTCATCACAGAAGAGCCTGACACTATGGACAGAGAATTAGATGTTTATGCAAAATATACAAGAGACTAAAATTCCGCTTCCAATTTACACTTATTTATATAATTTACATTTGTTTATTTATTTGTAAGAAGTGGAATAACTTCAGCACAGTATTATCATTGTAACCGGAACAGTCCCTCCTTCCCAGAGGAGGGACTTGAACATCCATCTCTCAGATATCATAGAATCATAGAATCATAGAATCACCAGCTTGGAAAAGACCCACCAGATCATCGAGTCCAACCATTCCTATCAAACACTAAACCATGCCCCTTAGCACCTCGTCCACCCGTGCTTTAAACACCTCCAGGGAAGGTGAATCAACCACCTCCCTGGGCAGCCTCTGCCAGTGCCCAATCACCCTTTCTGTGAAAAATTTTTTCCTAATGTCCAGCTTAAATCTCCCCTGGCGGAGCTTGAAGCCATTCCCTCTCGTCCTGTCCCCTGTCACTTAGCAGAAGAGGCCAGCTCCCTCCTCTCTACAACCTCCCTTCAGGTAGTTGTAGAGAGCAGTGAGGTCTCCTCTCAGCCTCCTCTTCTCCAGGCTAAACACCCCCAGCTCTCTCAGCCGCTCCTCATAAGGCCTGTTCTCCAGCCCCTTCACCAGCTTTCTTTCTCTTCTCTGGACTCGCTCCAGAGCCTCAACATCCTTCTTGTGGTGAGGGGCCCAGAACTCAACACAGGATTCAAGGAGAGGTCTCACCAGTGCTGAGTACAGCGGGAGAAGAACCTCCCTGGACCTGCTGGTCACACCATTTCTGATACAAGCCAAGATGCCACTGGCCTTCATGGCCACCTGGGAACACTGCTGGCTCATGTTCAATCGGCTGTCAACCAGCACCCCCAGGTCCTTCTCCTCCTGGCAGCTTTCCAGCCAGGCTTCTCCTAGTCTGTAGCTGCACAGGGTTGTTGTGCCCCAAGTGCAGGACCCGACATTTGGCCTTGTTAAACCTCATGCCGTTGGTCTCAGCCCAGCAGTCCAGCCTGTTCAGATCCCTTTGCAGAGCCTCCCGACCCTCCAGCAGATCCACACTTCCACCTAGCTTAGTGTCATCTGCAAACTTGCTAAGGGTGCACTTGATGCCTTCATCCAGGTCATTGATAAAGACATTGAACAGGGCTGGACCCAGCACTGAGCCCTGGGGAACCCCACTTGTCACTGGCCTCCAGCTGGATTTAACACCATTTCCCAACACTCTCTGGGCCCGGCCATCCAACCAGGTTTCCATCCAGGAAAGTGTGTGCCTGTCCAGGCCAGAGGTGACAGTTTTTGTAGCAGAATGCTGTGAGAAACTGTGTCAAAGGCTTTACTGAAGTCCATGAAGATACATCCACAGCCTTTCCCTCATCCAGCAGCCGAGCCACTTGGTCATAGAAGGCGATCAGGTTAGTTTGGCAAGACCTGCCTTTTGTGAACCCGTGTTGACTGGGCCTGATCACCTGATTCTCTTGCATGTGCTTCATGATAGCACTCAAGATCACCTGTTCCATGACTTTCCCTGGCACTGAGGTCAGACTGACAGGCCTGTAGTTCCCTGGATCCTCCCTGCAACCCTTCTTGTAGATGGGCACAACATCCCTCAACCTCCAGTCCAGTGGAACTTCCCCAGTCTTCCAGGACCACTGGAAGATGATGGAAAGGGGTTTGGCCAGCACATCCACCAGCTCCTTCGATACCCTTGGGTGAATTCTGTCTGGCCCCATAGACTTGTGGGTGTCTAGTCGGGCTAGCAAGCTCTGACCACCTCCTCTTGGATCATGGGAGCCTCATTTTACTCCTCTAGCTCCGGGATTTGTACACAGAGGGAACAGTTTTCTTTACAATTAAAGACTGAGGCAAAGAAGGCATTAAGTACCTCAGCCTTTTCCTCATCTCTTGTCACTGTTGTTCCTTCCGCGTCCAATAGGGACTGTATGGTCTCTCTAGTGCTCCTTTTATTATTTATATATTTATAGAAAGATTTTTTGTTATCTTTCACTGACTTTGCCAATCTTATTTCTAGTTGAGCCTTTGCCCTTCTGATTTTTTCTCTCCTGAACTGGTAGGATTTCCTTTGTGAAGCGCTCCCAGCCCTCATGGGCTCTCTTGCCCTTAAGCTCTGTCTCCCATGAGACTTTGCCAACCAGCCTTCTGAAGAGTTCAAAGTCTGCCCTCTGGAAATTTAATGCTACTGTCTTGCTAACCACCCTCTTCACTTCACCTAGAACTGAAAACCCTATCATCTCATGATCACTTAGTCCTAGGCATCCTCCTACTGCCACATCCCCCACAAGGCCTTCTCTGTTCACAAACAGCAGGTCCAGAGGGCACCTTACCCTGTTGGTCCATTCACCAGCTGTGCATGGAAATTGTCTTCCACACACTCCAGGAACCTTCTAGAACTGCTTCCTTCCTGCTCTATTGTACTTCCAGCAGATAGCAGGAAGATTGAAGTCTCCCACAAGAACAAGAGGCATCGATCTAGAGATTAACCCCAGCTGTTTATAGAAGAGCTCATCAGCTGCTTCTCCTTGGCTGGGTGGCCTGTAACAGACTCCCATCACAAAATCTACCTTCCTATGGGCTCCTCTGATTTTAACCCACAGGACTGCCTCTGTCAAAAATCAGTATTTCCCACTGCAGAAAGTTTGAGTACAAAAGTTCTATTTTAACAGAACAACAAACATATGTAATATTTATTTTTAACCATATTTATAGGAAATGGCCACTTTTCATTTTCAGTATCTTTATAATAGGTATTTGGTTTATTTTAATTAATCTTTTGTTATGGTCTTACTACTTTATATTACCACATTTCATTTTTTGACGCTTGTTTTTCTAAAGCAGTCTTTTCCTACTGCATTTTAATGTATTTACACATATCTGCCTTTCCCAGTGTACACACTTCTCTCCATCCTCCTTTTCCTACAAGCTGTTCCCTATCTAGTTGCTTGTTTGTTCTTCTTTCATATTTCAAAATGTCTTTTACATTATCAAGTCTGAACTTCTGAATTAACACATTAAGCTCACTTTTTGACATAAAAGCTCATAAACTATGCCCAACACCTACTACACAAAAGATTGAATCCACACAATACAGCTTGATATAGAAGGAAGTAGAAATATTACCTACAGAAACCACCCAGACGAAAAGAAAAACCCCGTTTCTAACTATTCACATTTCCACTGGGTTATTTCCCCTTGTATCTTTACCTTCCAATGTGTATTAGCCCCAAGCCACAAATTTTAAGCCATTATATTGATCCTTTATTCCATGCATGCTTTAAGAGAAAAGATGTCTAATTTTCTTTTCTCCCAAGTGCTATATCAGACTGAATAGTTTCCATTCTTTCCTGAACCTTGTTGTTAGGACAGTAGTATCCATTTACCCTGTTCAATTCACTGCTCACCAGTAACTCCAGCTTTTGCATCCCTTTTTCCAGTTTTCCAAGAAATTAATTGAAACTTGCTTGTGGCAGATTCATTGCTCTCCATGGAGAGAAGGAGTAGAGAAGAAGATTCTACTTTGAGCTACACCGAATCTTTTTGTTTGTTTGTTAGCCTGTTCAGTTTTCTTTTAAGGAAAGCAAAGGTGATGTTTCTGTCATTTAAGCACCACTTATGCAATTTTATGTTTAATGTTTTTTTAATTAATGTTTTTTTAAATGAATACCTAGTCTTCAGCAAATGTTTTAAGCTACCTATGTTCCACACTCACAACATGTCAGTGGAATTTTCAAATCCTAGATAGTATTATCCAATTCAAATGCACAGAGCTTATCAGAAAAAAAAAAATCCATGTTCTCTGGTCATTGGCATTGTAATCTTATCTTATGGTAAGGTCTGCTGGTTTCACCTAAGGATGAGCCCTCCTCTTAGAAGAAACACTGAAAAATCAAGGAAAACAATTCTTTCTTTCAAACTGGCTGTGTTACATGAGGAGTCATCACAATTTCCATTCAGGCCATTTGTCATAGAGGCTGGTTATTTTCATTTCAAAGGAGGCAGGCGTGCCCAAATCAACCACAGGACTGAACACCAGAAAACCAAGAAAAGGATGCAATTTTTATTATTATTAACTGAAATTAGAGTCCTTATGCTCACTCTACCATAATTTCCTGCATTTGGAAGAGTAATTTAGATGTTCTGTGCATGAAATACCCATATCAGCATATAACTATGTGTATTCTCTTTTTAGTCATAACATAATGATTCTAAATACCTTCAGTGGGGTTTGACTTCCATAAAATATTGCCTTATCTACATCCAATTCCCACTACAGTGATTACAGGATATAAAAAATGGCAACATATTTAATATAATATAATTGAATATGATCTAATCTTCATTTTGCATGAAAAAAGTCATTGCAAATAGTATGTGTTCCAAGTATGTAGTACATTCTCCAGTATTTAAAAATGCACAAAGTGGGAGAGTGGCTTTTAAAGCAGCTGGAATTACTCAATTAAAGAAAACTGTGAATTTAGAAACTATGCTAAGAAAAAAGGAAGTCACAAGATAAGAGCACAAAGTCTGACGCCTCAATGTGAACTAACTATTAAGTTTTTAATAGTCTTTTTTCTCATTAAACTCCTCGGTTCTTTTCCTGTGTGCTTTTAAAGAAACATTCAAAATGCAAAAATAATCTGGTTTTAAGGATAAAAAACATTTGAGGGCACAGAGGTCTGATCTCTGCCACGTTGTCACATTCATTGCATTAAATAAATAACAAAACAGAAAAAAAAGGAAATATAACTCTCCTTTATGAGAAACTGTCTCTTTAAGATTATCTATTAATTTAGTGATAGCATCCCAGTTTTGAACACTCAGCCCTTAGCCTAGGCAGCAGCATCTCTTGGACTGATCCCTGAGTCTTGATTTAAAATGAACAAAATGTTATTTTAGAAGCTGGCAAATATCA
Organism: Clamator glandarius; assembly: GCA_033459285.1. NCBI lineage: Eukaryota > Metazoa > Chordata > Aves > Cuculiformes > Cuculidae > Clamator > Clamator glandarius. The sequence goes on from JAUNZM010001246.1 coordinate 33,236, forward strand.
CTTTCACAAGACTAAGTTTCTTTTTCACAAATTGTGTAGCCTGGTGTTTTATTAGTAGATTATAGCGAAAAAAATAACTTAATGTCTTAATGCTTTATTATGTTTTTATTTCATGAAAAAACCAAAATATGTTTGAAAAGAAACATTTTCAGTACTGAATAAAGCCAACCGCAAAAAATTCAACTTCATTTAGCAAAACATGTAACAATCAGAGTGACAACACTGATATTTAGAGTAGAACATTAGCTTAACTTGGTAAATATAATAGAAATAATGAGTCTTAAATAGCCTTTTCTAATGTTTACTACAGAAAGTTTCATTTAGGTAGCAAGGTTAAAGAGATTAATTAAGACCAAAAGTGCCACTGTTAACACCATTACATAAGTTGTGCATTGTCTTTCACATAGATGTGAATGTAAGAAAATAGTGTCCATAAAATGTAGATGTTTCTTACTGTCAAGTATTGATAGGTGAATCAGAATGAATCAGTATTCAGTGCAAAACTGAAAAAGACTGTGCCTCTAATAAATTCAGTACAAGCCTAGCAAAAAAGCCTGCTGTTATCATGAAAGCTCATGTTATCATGAGACTACAACAGACGTTGAGTGAGAATATGTACAAATTTAATGAAATGTAAAAGAAAACACTTCAAATCATAACAAATTTCTGTAGTGCCTTGTATTGCATCTCATCGCCTGCTAAGGGCTCTTGTCACGTTAGCTGCCACATTAAACTACATGGCAGTGCCGCCACAACAACATGACATACGACTAACATTTTTTTCCCATAAAAGGGAAACTTGATTCCATCAGAAGAAAAGTCCTGAAAAAAATGAAGCAAGTTTTCACATCATAAATAAAATTATCCTATAGGGAAATATATGTGATATATATTGAACATATAGAATCACCAGGTTGGAAAAGACCCATCGGATCATCGAGTCCAACCATTTTTATTTTTATATATATATATATATATATATATATATGCATATGCACACACAACCGTACATACATGCACTTTCTCTTACCTCCATAGCTCTCTTTATATATGGTATCTGGGTGCCACTGTCCAAATCTTCATTAATTATAAGTCTCCTAGCCCACTGACCTGCTCTGACCACGCCTTTACCATGAAGCAGGACCAAGAGCTTGTCAGGATTCGTTAATGCATCTTCACTCATAAAGATAAAGCTCTTTGGTTCACTCTCAGTTGCATCAACCTGCAATTACAGACAATGCACACTTCTATGCATCAATAAAACATCATTGGTTAAAAGATTGTTAAAAGAACATAATTGGTTATAAAGTTAGCCATAAAATTGATATAAAAACTTCTACCATTTAACAACTGTTTGTATGGATATTATGAAGACTAATGTGCACCCAGTAATAAATAAAGCAAAGGTGAATAACTGTGCAATGTCAATTCTAAACATAAGTATATTCCATGGTTTAGAACAGAAATCCAATCAAGATTTAAACAAAAAAAAAAAAAAGGGATCAAAAGTATGTTAAGGCTTTGAGGCATCAGTTGTTTACAGAAATTTACTAGCACAAAATAAAGTCCATAAAAGAACAATCATGAGGGAGGAAATCAAGTACTTTGTCACTTCTGATATGCCTGAAGCAATGGTAAAATTCTTACATAATGCACAAAAAAATCATGTAATGTTCCAACTCAGCCACCACAACATAAATACCCAATAAGCCACATTGGAATCAGTATTGCATATTTGTCTATTATAAATTTAATAAGGTAGGCCTAATAAAATATAGAAATTCAATTTGGGTCTAAATAATGGCTTCATTAAGAGTTGTGTGCCTGGGTCAATGTTGGCCTACTTGGCTGTAGGAACAGACCGGTTACCAGCTTTGATGTTCACTAAACCATAACCTTATTTAAAGTTTTGTCCTGAACTCTAGAAAGCAGCACTTTTTGTTCAATAAAAACAGAAATTCTGTAAAACAGGTCTACACTTGGGAAGCAGCCATGACACCAAGTCTGACAATGTTCCAGAAACATTTGGCCAATGCCTTCAGCCCCACAGTGTGAATGTTGGAGTGTCCTGTGCAGGGACAGGAGTTACACTCGATGGTCCTTGCAGGTCCCTTCCAACTCAGGTAATTTTGTGATTCTATGAAAAGAACTTAGTTGCTGCAAAGTCCATGAAGGCAGAAGAAACCACCCCATCTGCTCATTCTTCCTTTTCTACCATATGAGTACATAGCAAAGAAAGAGCAGAACAGACTAATTCGCTCGTCCTGCCATACTCCACACACCATGACATGCAAAGGGTAACTGAACAGCTGCTAGGAATCACCCTGGATTGCCTTACACTCTGCAACAGTGACAAAAGGCACGTCATGATATGAGCCTCATGTTGAGACAAGGAGTTATGGCTATTTAGGTTATGTCAGTTCTTCTCTTATAATTACCCTTACCTTCAGAAACATTATTTCTGTATGGAACTCCAGACTTTTTTTAATGCAAGTCAGCAGAACATTTTTTTTTTTAATGCAGCCAATGAGGCTACTAGAACAAAAGAAATTGCCATATGGAAGAATGGTCATGACTCCCTTCTCCCTCTTACCTGCTCCAACACAACAGAACATGTCATGTGCCTCAGCTTGCTCCTTCTACACCAGAAAATGTATTCACCTTTGCTCACTCTTTGCACACAACCAGAAAACATGGTAAGAAACACACTCTACAGAAAATAGTTTAGAGTATGGGGCTGCTTCTGAAGTGCAGTACTGATACCTTAAATTTTAACACTTCTTGCACAAAAAACTCAGCACTAAATTTCAGATAGCACTTAGCAAAATCTAATTGACTTCTACACATAAACTGAATATTTCTGGTCTTGTAGTTAAGACAAAACATTGTGAATTTCTACTGCAGGAAAGATATAACATTCCTGTATATTTTAGTATTCATACACTGAATTTGTGTTTAGTATTTAGGTAATTCTAGCACTTAGTAATCACGTGTATGAGAAGACACAACTAATTCCCACTTCTGCAAATATATTAATTTTTAAAAAATATAAAATACCTACCTAGATCTTAAAAAACAACTCGTCATTCTCTTCCTCAAATTAATCACATTTGGGAACTTTTCTTCAGGCTAATTTATCTTCAAACAGCAGCAATTCCTTAGATCAAGCTTTCACTAAAGAATGCACATAAAGGTCACTTCTGTGCACAACCTTACCTTATAGACAAATCAACGTAGAATACTATTTAATGCAAGACACACTGAGTCCACATGAAATAATTTATATTTATTAGCCATTTCCTCTTCTGGACCTACTCACAAACACTTACTCCTGATCCTTTATTTAAACAGAAACCAAATAAATTCACTAAAATGCTGAACTTCAATTACTTTAATTTAGCAATTTGATCCAAGATTATTACTCACATGCAATAACAATCTCCCAACAATCGGTAGCCAGGAATGTTAAACCAATCTAAATTCTGCTGATAACTTACTGTTTAAAAGTAGCATTTTGGGTTTCACAGAATCATAGAAGCATAGAATCGTGAAATGGTTTGGGTTGGAAAGGACCTTAAAGCCCATCCAATTACAAACCCCTGCCATGGGCAGGGACACCTCCCACTGGATCAAGGGCTCAAAGCCCCATCCAACCTGGCCTTGAACCCCTCCAGGGATGGGGCAGCCACCACTGCTCTGGGCAACCTGGACCAGGGCCTCACCAGCCTCACAGGAAAACATTTCTTCCTAAGATCTCATTTAAATCTCCCTTGTTTCAGCTTAAAACTGTTTGCTGCAAACCTGGATCAAGAGCCCCTCCCCAGATTTCCTGATGCCCACAAGTCTATGGGGCCAGATGGAGTCCACCCAAGAGTTTTGAGGGAACTGGCGGATGTGCTGGCCAAACCCCTTTCCATCATCTTCCAACAGTCCTGGAGGACTGGGGAGGTTCCACTGGACTGGAGGCTGCTGATGTCGTGCCCATCTATAAGAAGGGGCGCAGGGATGATCCGGGAAACTACAGGCCTGTCAGTCTGACCTCGGTACTGGGGAAAGTCATGGAGCGGGTGATCTATCAAGAAGCACTTGCAAGAGAACCGGGTGATCAGGCCCAGTCAACACGGGTTCATGAAAGGCAGGTCTTGCCAAACTAACCTGATCACCTCCTATGACAAAGTGACTAAACTCTTGGATGAGGGAAAGGCTGTGGATGTATCTTCCCGGACTTCAGTAAAGCCTTTGATACAGTTTCTCACAGCATTCTGCTACGGAAACTGTCGGCCTCTGGCCTGGACGGGCGCACACTCTCCTGGGTGAAAAACTGGTTGAATGACCGGGCCCAGAGGGTGGTGGGAAATGGAGTTAAATCCAGCTGGAGGCCAGTGACAAGTGGGGTTCCCCAGGGCTCAGTGCTGGGTCCAGCCCTGTTCAATGTCTTTATCAGTGACCTGGATGAAGGCATCGAGTGCTCCCTTAGCAAGTTTGCAGATGACACCAAGCTGGGTGGAAGTGTGGATCTGCTGGAGGGTCGGGAGGCTCTGCAAAGGGATCTGAACAGGCTGGACTGCTGGGCTGAGACCAACGGCATGAGGTTTAACACGGCCAAATGCCAAGTCTCGCACTTGGGGCACAACAACCCTAAGCAGAGGTACAGACTAGGAGAAGCCTGGCTGGAAAGCTGCCAGGAGGAGAAGGACCTGGGGGTGTTGGTTGACAGCCGATTGAACATGAGCCAGCAGTGTGCCCAGGTGGCCAAGAAGGCCAATGGCATCTTGGCTTGTATCAGAAACGGTGTGACCAGCAGGTCCAGGAAGGTTATTCTCCCTCTGTACTCAGCACTGGTGAGACCTCTCCTTGAATCCTGTGTTCAGTTTTGGGCCCCTCACCACAAGAAGGATGTTGTGGCTCTGGAGCGAGTCCAGAGAAGAGCAACAAAGCTGGTGAAGGGGCTGGAGAACAAATCTTATGAGGAATGACTGAGAGCGCTGGGGTTGTTTAGCCTGGAGAAGAGGAGGCTGAGAGGAGACCTTATTACTCTCTACAACTGCCTAAGGGGAGGTTGTGGAGAGGAGGGAGCTGGCCTCTTCTCCCAAGTGACAGTGGACAGGATGAGAGGGAATGGCCTCAAGCTCCACCAGGGGAGATTTAGGCTTGAGATAAGGAAAAAATTCTTCATGGAGAGGGTGGTTAGGCATTGGAACGGTCTGCCAAGGGAGGTGGTTGAGTCACCGTCCCTGGAGGTGTTTAAGGTGAGGGTGGATGAGGTACTTAGGGGCATGATTTAGAGATTGGTGGGAATGGTTGGACTTGACGATCCGATGGGTCTCTTCCAACCTGGTTATTCTGTGATTCTGTGAAGCCCCTTTCAGAACTGGAAGCTTCTATAAGGTCTTTCTAGAGCCTTCACTTCTCTAGGCAGAACAACCTCAGCTCTCTCAGCCTGTCCTCGTATTGGAGGTGCTTCAGCCCTTGCTTCATCACTGTGGCCTCTTCTGGATTCCAGAACAGGACCCAGGGCTCCAGGTGGGGTCTCACGAAAGCGGAACAGTCAGGCAGAACACCCTCCCTTGCCTTGCTGGTCCCGCTGCCTTGGATGCAGCCCAGGACACAGCTGTTTTCTGGACTGTAAGTGCACATCACTGGCTCCAACCACCTCAACAAGTCCTTCCCTTTAGGACTGTTCTCAATTCATTCTCTGTCCAGCTCGATTCATAACTCTGCCTTAACGTTTATGAATGTATGTCATTACAGTGAATTCTAAAAGTTATGCATTCTACATTTATTATGACTGTCTTAAGTTTTTCAGACAGTGAATTTCCTTTTCCATATGAGTTCAGTCCCAAACAAGCAATCATCTAGAACAGCCGTCCCAGTCTGTACAATATTTCAGCAAAATATCGGTATTTTGCAGTTATTATCAATATATATGGCAAGATTAAACTATATTTGAAATCTAATGTTACTGACACATTACCAACCAACCCAAATTGCACAAGATCTGACTAGGCTCTAGGGGGTCTTTTGTTTTGTACACTGGAAATTCTAAAGGTTAAGACTGAACATTAAATTTTTAAGGAGAAAAGAAAATTCATTAATATATTTTTTTATTTCCATTAAGAAACACAATAAAAATCATGAGCCTAGAGCCTAAATGCAAGTGAAACAGGTGTAACTTGTGACTGCAGGAGAACGTGGCAAATAAATGGAACTGAAAGTGAAAAGCCTCAAAAAGATCGTGAGAATTGTGAGCAGCTGGTGGTGAGAGAAAAGTGCTCATTTGCTTTGAAACACAAGATAGTCTTCTGTAATGTGGTTCTACATAAAGCTGGCTAAATCTCTAGAATCTTCACAATATTGAATATCTTGATTTATAATTTTTCACTCAACATTCTAAAAAATAAAAACCGCTGATCAATATTACAAGCAGCTAATTAACTTTTGACCATTACCACAACTAACTTAACAACCCTAATATCAGCGGAATTTCTACAGAACAAGTATTGACTGGACTTAGGTAACAAAATAGCCAAAAGGAACGTGCAGCAGAGATAACAGACTATTGTTTAGTCAAAGAGAAATAGTTCTTGGCTGTCTAGGAGATCAAGGCAACTACTGAATGAAGTTTGACCTATTGAAGTGAAAGAGCGAAACATTGATAAGGTAGAAGATTCTGCAAAGTGAGACCTTTCAGCGCCATCGTCAATAAAACATGTTAGTAATTATTTAAACTTCCATCTCAAGCCTTCCCAGAAGCCGTTAAAGTGGCATTTAATTCAGAAGCACCCTCTATTTGTCCTCAGCAGCTAAAGAACAGCAAAGATCAATCACCAATTATGCCATTAAAACTAGAAAAATACAAAGACTGCATCTGGATAAAAAAATTGCAGTCTTCTTTATATTCATAACATAACCTTCAATCGAGAACAAAATGAGAAATTTAAAAGAAATAATTGAATGGCTTCTCCCTGAACATGAGTCTCTTCATTTAAATTTTCATGTCCAGTAGTGTATGTTTTAATATTAAGTGAAGTACAATACTTTACAGTAACAATAATGTAATGTGCATCTCAGCCTCCTTGCATAGGAAAAAACACTCAGGTTTATGTTTTATTAGAGACGATGACACAATAAAATAAAGGGTAAGCTTTTCTGATTTCCAAATCGCTCTTATTTTCATAAGTGAAAAGAAATTTACAAACTATAATGTCTGAAACTGAGGCTGCCACCTGAGAAAGCAAAACAAATCAGCAAGCTGGACTCTGCACACAGGGGTTGAAATTATGAAATGTGAGAGAACATGAAATGCTGTCATTCTAGACCTTTTAAGCATAGTGTTTCTGTACACTACTCTAAAGAACACTGAAAAAAAATAAGCATGGCCAGCAGGGTGAGGGAGAGGATTCTCCCCCTCTGCTCTTGTGCAACTCCACCTGGAGCCATGTGTCCAGTTCTGGAGTCCCCAACAAAAGAAGGATATGGAACTTCTGGAACGGGTCCAGAGGAGGCCACGAAGATGATCTAAGGGCTGGAGCACCTCTGCTCTGAGGCCAAGCTGAGAGAGCTGGGTTTGCTCAGCCTGGAGAGAGAAGGTTGTGAGATCAACTCAGAGTGGCTATCCAGTACTTGAAAGGGGCTATAGGAAAGCTGGGGATGGACTTTCTACAAAGGCTTGTAGTGACAGGAGGAGGGGGAATGGCTTTAAATTGGAGGGGGGAAGATTTAGATTAGACATTGGAAAGAAATTCTTCACAATGAGGGTGGGGAGGCCCTGGCCCAGGTTGCCCAGAGAAGTGGTGGCTGCCCCATTCCTGGAGGTGTTCAAGGTCAGGCTGGATGGGACTTTGGGCAACCTGATCTAGTGGGAGGTGTCCCTGCCCATGGCAGGGGCTGGAGCTGGATGGGCTTTAAGGTCTCTTCCAACCCAAACCATTATATGATTTCACAATTCTACGAAATAAAAAGTACTCAACTTAAGAGGTTCCAGAACATCTTTCATGTATTCAAACATCATTACAGTGTTGCTTCGTTATTAGCTGACATAAAAAGGAAGGCCAAACCTCCAACTTTCTGATCACCTGTGACAAAGTTCTGATAAAATATGTTTCCATGGTCACCTCTACAATGTTTATACCATAAGGCTACATTTGTAAGAGCCCTCCTGGACAGACCAAGGTTCCATGGTCCTGTTCCTGACAACTGGCAGATTTCTTGGAGAAACATTACGTGAACAGAGTGATTCTTCCCTGGTTTTTGCAACTGTGAAGCATCCCAAACCAAAATCTGTAACTGGACGATATGTATGTAAAATAGGTTCAATGCACCTATCCTACCTCAGTATTGTCAGATGGGCTTTTTGAATGCATTTGTACCTTTCTCCTTGATAGTACTCTGTGGCAATGAGTTCCGCAGTATAATTGGGACATATATGAAATAGTACTGGCTCTCTTTTAGTAGAGATCTCCTGCCTGTTAAACCTGATGCCCCTTAGCTTCTCTATTATGGAAAAAAAGCAAAAACCCATCCCCTATTCATCTTCTCTACACCTTTCATGATTTTATAGATTTGCCATATTCCTTCCTCAGTCATCTATTTTCCAAGCTGAAGAATCTCTCTTTGTCTGAAAAGCATTTCATGCCTGTGATCATCCTTGTAACCCTCCTCTGTGGTTTTTTTTTTTTTTGAGTTCTTCATGTCATTTTTGATACAGTGTCCAGACTCCATGCGGTGTTCAAGATGGGGGCCCACATAATGAGTGGAATGACTATGTTTTTCTGTTTTGTTCTCAACACCTCCTAATTCCTAACATCCTATTTGCTTTGAGGGTTTTTCACTGCCATTGAGAGCTAACCGATGTTCTCAGAGAACTATTCACAACCACTCCAAGCTCTTTCCTGACTTGTAATAGCTCATTTAGAGGCCACCATTGTGTTTACAGAGTGAGTTATTTTCCCCATAATTTCACATTTACCAGAATTGAATCTCACATCATTTTATCATCCCATCATTCAGCATCTTGAAATAATTCCCCAGCTCATCACAATCAGCTTTAGTATTTAAGTATTCTAAATAATGTGTGGGGAAAAAAATTAGCAAGGTTTGTGAGGTTCATTAATTCCTACAGCTTATTAAAGCCTTAGTAATACTGCATGGGTAACAACTTATTTAATCTGTAAAATATGAACACCTTTTTTGCCTTTTAACCAATTATTAACTTGTAAGAGGACTCTCTCCCGCTCTGCCATGACAGCTCCTTTTTAAAAAGCATTTGGTAAGCTTGTTGAAAGCTCATTGGAAAACCACGTACTCTTTTACTGACAAGACCTTTCCTTTTCATGTGATCTCTGACTCCTACAATGAATTCTAGTAGGTTTTTTAGAAAGAAACCTGTGCTGACTTTTCCCCTAATATATTATTTCCTCCTGGTGCACAGCAATCACTGTGAATCACTCCTGGAGGCCTTTCAAAGACTCTCGCGTTTACCCGTTTTTTTCCATTCCTCTGACGAAAACAGCTGATTTCAGCAGTAAGTTACATACTAGTTGGTTGTTCTGCAGCTTTGTATTTGAGTACTTATAGTACCTTGGGCTTAAAAAAAATCTCATTCTGGAATTTGATTATTGTCTGATATATCAATTTGTTCTAAGATCTCCCCTACCAACACGTCAAATTTCAGACAGTTGCTCAGAATTATATCCTTTTAAAAAAATTTAATAATATTCAAGAGTGGCAACTTGACAAATAACATCGGAAATAATCACGTTAGTTTTTCTCACCGGAGCTGAGCATTCCTTTTGCATGCAGCTCATCTATCAGCCTCATCAGCTCTCTGTTATTATTAGCTTTTACAGCTGTAACAAGATCCTCAAATTCAGTTTTGGGTGATCTTATGCAATTTTATAGGTAACTTGCCAGCATTTATATTCTTTTCTGTTTTCCTCCCTTGCACAGGACTTACTGCAAGCTGTCTTATTACTCCTATTAGCCTCTTTTACCGGTTTAAACTAGGTTTCTTTGTGTTGTTACTTGGGAGTCTGTCAGTGGTGATTTAAACATAGCCTTTAGACAAATGTGATTTTTCACCTTCTACATACATTGTTTCATTTTTCTCATTTTTGTAGTCCTCTTCATAACCCATTTTTTACTGTAGTGAGAGCTTCCTACATGCAATAGTCATTACTAAAGAATGGTGCTCATGCCTCGTGCCAAATTTTCCACGCTGCTCACAATTAAACAGCTGCATTTATTTTGTGGATTCTTACTCTGCTCCAAAATGCATTTAAATTATAACACTCTGCAGAAGCTGGAAGTAATACATTTGAGAACAGCTTAAATGTACTACTGACAAAATACAGAAGTACCTCAGTGCTTACTATATAATTCATCTGTAAGAGTAAACACAGATTAATTCAACAGTGGGAGTCAGACAGGGCCATTCTTCTCCCAAGCCAGACACCCAAATCTCACAGCTGTGCAGAACAGTCCCCACATTTGTGACAGAGGTGATGGAGGTACTGTAATACTTACTCCAAGCTTGTTCATCTTCACTTTATGAAGGTATTAGATCTGCCTCAGCTTTGCATTATTGACGTGCATATTGCTTTGGATAAAGGACATCCACAGAAAGTTGCAGAGCCTCAGAATTCAGGCATTTCAAAGTCTGCAAATTACAGCTTTCTGGTTTGACAGAGGAAGGGTGAAACAGGTTGAGGATGTCTTTCAAAATATAAGGAAGAAAAGTTTTCCTGTGAAGGGGTATGAGACACTGGCACAGGTTGCCCAGAGATGTGGTGGCTGCCCCATCCCTGGAAGTGTCTAAGGCCATGTTGGCCGGGCCTTTGAGCCCCTGATCCAGTGGGAGGTGTCACTGCCCATGGCAGGGGGTGAACTGGATGATCTTTAAGGTCCCTTCCAACTGAAACCATTATATGATTCTGTGATTACCTGCCTGGAACATAGAAGTCCTCCTTGGACAAAAACTTCCCCAACAAAGAAAACCCATAGTGCAGAGAGTTTATGGTGACTATGACCAGCGCTGCACTAGGCAGTCTGCCACCATGAACCCCGTCATCTTTTCTGTCTCTGTTATCTTCTGACATTTCCTTCTGTCTCAGAGGGAAATCTGAAGCAGAGTGCTTTTCAAGCAGTCTTGGGGCATCAGCACAGCCTATGTGATTTAGCAGACTAGGAGCGTGGAGGAGAGGGGCTGCTATCTTTTTGACTGCTCTGTGGAGCATCTAGTGCTGTTCCTTCTGCCCTAGCCAGGAGACACTGGTAAAGCCTGGCTGGGAAACCTGCAGTCATTTGGGAAGGTTATCAAAACGTTCCTGAAACATTTAGAGACACAAAACATGAACTGCAAAACATTACTGAACTGTCAAAATAAAGGAAATTTTCATTCCCTGGCTGAACGGGTTTTCCTTGAGTGAATATGAAGGACTGGCTGAGTACAACAGGGATGCAAAGTACCTTGAGAAGCCTTTATGCTAGTGATGGAAAACAAACACTGCCATTGCACTGCAGTCTCCCCTACCCTCTTCACTGTGGAATATAAAAACACCTGAACATCATCAAGGTATCATGTGTATTCATGTGTTCCTTGGGGAATGCTTTACTGCTTCCAAGGGTTGATCAAATATTTTCATCAAACAACAGCAGCACTTTTTATGACATACGTGTAAGAAGTTACTGAATAAGTGTGTTTTAAAAAAAAAGTTGGCATAGTTTACTGGAACTCAATTTGAGTTTATTCCTCTCCCTGTAAAGGCACATTTGTTCTCTACACCCAGCTGTGGAGGTTTCAAATTATAGAATGGTTTAGGTTGGAAGGAAGGGATTTTAAAGATCACTCAGTTCCTCCCCCCTGCCATGGGCAGGGATACCTCCCACTAGATGAGGGGCTCAAAGCCCCATCCAACCAGGCCTTGAACACCTCCAGGGATGGTGCAGTCACCACTTCCCTGCGAAACCTGGGCCAGTGCTTCACCACCCTCATTGTCTAGAATTTCTTCCTAAAGTTTAATCTAAATCTTCCTCCTTCCAATGTCAAGAATCTCCCTCAGTCCCCATCCTATCACACCACGCCCTTGTAAAGTGCCCCTCCCAGATTTCCTGAACCCTCTTTCAGCAGTGGAGGCTGCTCTAAGATCTCCCTGCAACCTTCTCTTCTCCAGGCTGAACAATCTCAATTCTCTCAGTCCGTAACAAACATTTTTTAAAAAGCTGAAGGTTTTTCTATCAAAACTGCCATGTTTTGAGAGCTCTGCTATCTGGTAAAGCAGGGAAGGGCCATTCAGAGAAATCAACAGGAGAAGTGAGGTGGAATCATGTGTCCAGATGCAGGCGCATGCTGCATGTGAAAGCAGCACCCTGAGGCAATGCCCTGCACAGAACCTTGGAACACTTCATCTTTATCTGACCACTGGATTGCAGGGTCTGTGTTTTAGAGATCCAAACAAACAGTGTCTTTAGGAAAAAAAAATGTATACTTACCGGGAGAGTTACTTTCTTCAAATGGCATTCCTCTTGCAGTAGTTCATAAACATATTTAGTAATAATCTGGAAGACCAAAAAAAAAAGATAAAAACAAATGCATACAAGATGCTAAACCAGTTACAGTAATGACATACCCAGGCAGACAACTTAGAGGCTAGTTAGTTGAACTTCTAAGCACTTGTATATGTTTTGCCACTTATCTGAATTCTTTACTATACCATTAATTATAGATGTTGCAGCTTTACACAAAAAGAGTCCTCTCTGTCCCTCAGAAAAGGCTGCTTGCCGGTACAAAGTAATTGTAACTGTACCTGTGAATCCATCACGTGCTGCTGTGTGAATAATTATGTGCCTCAAAACTAAGGATTATAACCAATTAATATATACTCAGGGGGACAAGAAAGGCTCTCTTTTGCAAAGAAATACTTTAAAAGCATTTTTTTTTCCATAAGCATGACTCCTGAAACCCTCTCCCCTGCAGGTTCACTTGATGAGCTACAGGGAGAGCAGATCTTTAGTCACCCTCAGCACAAGTTGCCTTGCCATTTCTATTCACTGAACAGAGGAGGGATGAGTCAAAGGTTTCCAAACAGAAGAAAACTCCTGACTGGTTCCCCACTATGGGGGAGTTCAAGTCTCTTGTCTCCATGTAGAAATAAAATTGAAATTTTAGACCTGAAACAAAAGGAATTATTTCAAAGAGCAACGAAAAAAAACCCCAACCTAGTCACAACGAAAGACCTGCTGACTGAAATATAACAAAGTTGTTCACACTTCAAAGCCTTAACTAATACCTAGGGGCACTTTTCTTCACCTTCATATGTTCTAAGGAAGTGGAGATGCAGATTAAGATCTGTCTGACTATTATTAATTCGGGAGTTAAGCTGAGGGACAAACTGAAGTGCTTTTTCCATCCGGAGCTGTAAAAATGCTTCGGAAGTAACTCTCTGGATTTTGGTGGCTACAGGAGTTGGAAAAAAAAGGAAAAAAAGGGGAAATTAAAGAGGAAAAAAGAGTGCTCATTAAGAACCTCAGATGGTACTTGTCTTCCCTTTAAAGCTTGGGGAACTATGTTTAAATTCCAGACAGGACAAGATCTAAGTCTCAAAATATTAATCCAAGAATATCTGGGTACAAAACCAGCTGGTATTCTTTAGTCCAACCCCTCAAGGCCACAATTACAGCCATCTGAACCCGCCACATATTAAGCCACAACAGAAATATCGCTGTAACAAAGCTCTCAAGTGATGGCATCTTAACAACGCACTATGAACAGAGCAAGTAGGAGCCAGGGTATCATAAACTTCAATTTTAATTTTCCAAATGCACAATTACCAAATAAAGTTTCAATGAGGTCCAAAAGTTTTCATTATGTGCATGTGAGCAAACACAATAGGCAAATGTTTGGAACGCATCTAAAGAAATTAGAGGTACTAATGAAAGCTAATTAAAAATGTTGGTGCATGTACCACCCTTCCCTTCACAAAATCCCAAACTCTCTATTAGGCCAATATGAATTCTTTGCTATCCTGCTCAAGTATGTTTATTGATAGAATTATGTTCAAAAAACTTTATGGTTTTAAAGAAAATCAGACCTACTGAACTTCACTATCTATAGGGAAACAGCATTTGGAAAAGGAATTTAGCTGTGAGCAATGAGTTGATTTAAGACATGTTTATCCCCAAAGCAGTGTGTTAGGAACATGCATACACTGTAATTTTACCTTTAGGGCCAAAATTTTTATGGTTCACTGAAATCAACCTCAGTGTAATGCTAACAAGTAAAGCAGTTAAGTTCCTGCAGTTTCAGATGCTAATGTGGTACAGACATTAAAATGAGTATAACGATAATATGGCCTCAAACATAGAAATTTTGTTTTTCACTCTACATCCAGGCACCTACTCACCATTAGAAACACTAAAAGAGCACACTGAAGAAAAAAAAGAAATTGCTATGTAGAAAATATGTTCTATGCACCACTTGCAAAAAACTATCTCTTTTTTTTTTTTTTTTTTTTGCAGCCCTGTGTTCATATCCATTTCTTCTATTCTTTCTCACCTATTTAGACTGTGATGTTTTCAGGGCAGAAGGAAACTTTTACTCATTTGTTCCACAGCTTGGCTCAACAGGGCTCTGATTCTAACTGTCTCTTCATGCACTACTGTAATAAAATAAACAGTGATATCAGCCTTAAAAACTGGACTGTTAAATCAGTGAAGTGTTCTGGTACAGCAAAGACTTAAGCCAATGAATGCTTTTAATAAGAGTGAATGTGAAGAAAGATACATTAGTTGGAGTCCCAGATGCAATGTATGAGATTATGATCCTCAAGCAGCTCAGCATCTGGATGGTGTGCATGGCCCAGACAGACTTGAGGGTCTAGAGAACAAGTCTTATGAGAAGCACCTGAGAGATCTGAGGTTGTTTAGCCTAGGGAAAATAAGGCTAAGGGGAGACATTATCACTGTCTACAACTGCCTGAAAGCAGTTGTAGTGAGGTGGGTGCTGGTCTGGTCTCTTCTCCCAAGTGACAGGCAATAGGACGAGAGGAAATGGCCTCAAGCTGCAACACAGCAGATGTAGTTTGGACATCAGGAAAAATTTCTTCATGGAAAGGGTTCACAGAGGCACTGGCAGAGAGGTGGTGGAGTTCTCATCTCTGGAATTGTTTAAATTACAGGTAGACAAAATGCTTAGGGATCTGATTTAGTAGTGGACAGATACAGTTGGACCTGATGATCGGAAAGGTCTTTTCCAGACTAGTGATTCTTATGAAAAACTGCCATAAACTGTCCCAGTTTATACAAGACCACAAGACCTTTTTTTTGGCAGCAGCAGATCAACAAGTTTAGGGATATCCTGGCAACAGCTGGCACACTGTCAGCTTTAAAGGATGGAAGGGAATACACAAGATTTCTAGATGTAGCATCAAATCCCCAAATCTCCTAGCTTTGAAAACATCATCATAATCACAGAATCATAGAATAACTTTGGTTGGAAGGGACCTTAAAGATGAATTTAGCACGGATGTGACTGAGAAACCTAGCAAAATCCTGTCCTACCTAGGAGTGATGCAGTCATCACACCAGAATGATGGGATGTCATTCAGAGGGACCTGGACAAGCTAGAAGAGTGGACTGTTGTGAACCTTAGGGGGTCCAAAAAGGCCAAGTGCAAGTTCCTACACCTAGGTTGAGGCAGTGTGTACTTTCAATACAGGATGTGGTACAATGTGACTGAGAGCAGCCCTGAGAAGAAGGACTTCGTGTGCTGGCTGAGAAGCTCAACTTGAGCTGGCAATGTGTTTTGCAGCCCAGAAACCGACCATGTTCTGGGCAGCATCAAAATAAGGGTGGTCAGCAGGGTGAAGGAGGGGATTCTACACCTTTACTTCGCTCTCATGTGACACCACCTGGGACCTTGTGTCCATTTCTGGATTCCCAACATAAGAAGGGCAGGAAACTGTAGGAACAGGTCCAGAGGATGACACAGAGATGATGCGACTGTTGGAGCACCTCTGCTAAAAAGACAGCTGAAGAGAGTTGGGGTTATTCAGGCTGGAGAAGAGAAGGCTCCAGGGAGACCTTAGAGCAGCTTTCCAGTACCTAAAGAGGGCTACAGGAGAGCCGGGGAGGGACTTCTTTACAAGGATCTGTAGTGACAGGAGGAGGGGGAATGGCTTTAAATTGGAAGGGGGATGATTTAGATTAGACATTGGGAAGAAATTCTTCACAATGAGGGTGGTGAGGCCCTTGGCCCAGGCTGCTCAGAACAGCGGTGGCTGCCCCATCCCTGGAAGCATTCAAGGCCAGGTTGGATGGGGCTTTGAGCACCCTTGTCCAGTGGGAGGTGTCCCTGCCCATGGTAGGGGTTTGAAACTGGATGATCTTTCAAGGTCTCTTCCAACCCAAACCATTCCATAATTCTATGATTCTATGAAACCCAATATTACTTTAAATTCCTTCTTGTGATTTTATGGCTGATCTGTAACTTTGACAATTTAACCTTAAAAGTGTCTCTTCTATAGGCATCCAAATAAGCATGACATTGTGCTTAATTATTTACACACCACTAGTTAGACTTACTCTTATAAAAAATTTCAACAGCCACAACTTCTGTACGTAGCCATGTTAGCTTGTACATGCTAGTATTTTATCTTTAGGAATTGAAAACTATTGTAGGATGTTGAAAAGTGTCTTGTGACTTCTTGCATGAGAAGGTGAGTATGGTCACACTCTGTGAACTCTGGACTAATTCTCAGTCATCATGACCACAGAGGCCATTCAATTCAGTCTAGCGTTAATAACTCATTTGGAACTGTCAAGCAACAAACTGTTCTGTACAAGCCATTCTCAAGGCAAACTATAATACTTGGTAGAGAGCCCTGATCCTGATATTTTTACTGAACTGGGACATTTATGCTTTTTCTAAGGCTCTTGCAACCTGTAAGGTATGCCAACACCCTAAGCATTGTAAATCAAGGTAATAACATTGCTGGTGAGCAGGCAGCACCATATCTGAGATGGGAAAAGAAAAAGAACCAATAGTGAGGCCTGCACAAAGTGTGTGAAATTAATTGCCTGACAAATGGAGGAAAACGTCACAGAATCACAGAATGGTTTAGGTTGTAAGGGAACTTAAAGATCACCCAGTTCCAAGCCCCTGCTATGGGCAGGGACACCTCCCACCGGATCAGGGTGCTCCAAGCCCCATCCAACCTGGCCTTGAACACCTCCAGGGATGGGGTTTCCAAGCCTTCTCTGGGCAATCTGCTCCTTCTTGCATGGAACACTGGAAACCTCAACCTAGTTTTACGGTTTCTCTGTTCTTCATTTACTTTGAAGCACAGTCTATCAGCAAGAGACATGCCAAATAGGGTACCTGAACAAGGCACTAAGCACCATCCACGTATTCTTGTTGACTGGGGAAAAAAATAGAACACAAACCTCTGAAATTCTGTGCCTCTCATCACCTATTCTGATGGCAAGAGAGAAATCCCTTCCAACCACAAAAGCTGCTTAGAGACTTTCAGCTCCCAAAAGGTTGTATTCAAACAGCAGGACAAGAGAAGCTTTCTCCCCAGCACAAAGTGGTCCTTTGGGAATGCTTATACTTATATAAATGACTAATACTTCAATTTGCTCTTGGTGAGTTAAGGAGCCAGTGTCCCGCTTTCCATAAGCCTGAGGATCTTCTGCCCCAAATGGAGTCATAGCTCTTCTTGCTTTTGCTGGGCTAGAAAATACGCAGTATGAAGGCAGGCCGACGAGAGCAGGGACCAAAGACAGGTGGAACATGTCATGAACAGTAAAAACAGTGCATTGTCCTGGGCATATTAAAGATATGAGTACCTAATCTCCGTGACCATTCCCTTGTTACAGCTTTCCTTCATTTAATGTGGACAAGGTTGAGAGCAGCAATACGTATGGTTCTGGACGGGAACCAAACTTCAATGCTTACAATCAAGGAGCTTAAAAGAGTAAGTCGTGTGACTCACGTTGGGTGTAATAGTGTGGATAACTCCAGAACTACCTTTTCAAAGTGTTAGTGACCTCAAATATGACATCTGCAAAGTTCAACAGAAGATAGGCCTATGTCATGAACAGTGATCCTTCACATGGATCCAGAACACAACCTATTGTAATGACAGAGAAATTAATTTGATAACCTGGATAAGCAGCAAAAAGCACAGAGACAGACAAAAGCACAGAAAGAAAAGAGAAACACATTATCATAGACCCACAGAATCCTTAGGCTGGAGAAGACCTTTGAGATCATCAAGTCCAACCACACCTGTCCACTACTAAATTAGATCCCTAAGCACTTCATCTATCCGTCTTTTAAACACCTCCAGAGACGGTGACTCCACCATCTCCCTGGGCAGCCTCTGTCAGTGCTTGAAAACCCTTTCCATGAAGTTTTTCCTGATGTCCAATCTGAACCTCCTCTGGTGCAGCTTGAAGCCATTCCCTCTCGTTCTATCACCTATCACTTGGGAAAAGACAGGAACACCCACCTCTCTGCAACCTCCTTTCTGGCAGTTGCAGACAGTGATGACATCTTCCATCAGTCTCCCCTTCTCTAAGCTAAACAACTGCAGTTCCCCCAGCTGCTTTTTGTAAGACTTATTATCCAGCCCCCTCCCCAGCTTCACTGTACTTCCCTGGACATCTTAAGGCAGAGATGAGATTTTACACTTGCATTGCTAAATATCTGCACAATGGTGGCCAAGACAATAATGCTGCACGGAGTCTGCAGAACAAAACTGAAAACCTAGGTGGAAACAAAGTTCTAGTATGCAATATTTATTTGGGTCCTGGTTTCATACAACTTGTGTTCTTTTAAGATCTTATGTTTTTCATATAGAACACTGTCTTCAGAACTGGTTCCAACTACCAATCAAAAAATTCTGCTAGCAGTGTAACTTCTAAAATCTTTGCAATACACCATCCTGAAGCTATGTGATCCAAAGATCAATACCTGAATACAACTACGTGAAAAGAGAAATTAAAGACTAAGGGCCATTGAGTTTCAAGTGAACACGTTTCAAGTTATAAAGATCCTGAAGGTACTGAAGCTGAAACATGATTGTAAGTGGAAACAAATACCGAAGAGACTCTTCAATGAACTACACCAAGTCCCAAGTCCTGCATTGGCTCTTAACAACCTCCAGGCTTGGGGAAGAGTGACTGGAAAGCTGCCTCACAGAGAAGGACACAGGGGTGCTGCTCAGCAGCAGCAGAACATGGAGCAGCAGTGGTCCAAGTGGCCAAGAAGGCCAGCAGCATCCTGGCTTGGATGAGTCATGGTGTGGCCAGCAAAGCAGGGAAGGGATCGGACCCTGTACTTGGTGCTGGGGAAGCCGTACTTCAAATCCTGGGTTCAGTTATGGGCCTCTTAGTACAAGAAAGACATTGAGGGGCTGGAGCGCATCCAGACAAGGAGAAAGGAGCTGGGTATGGGACTGGAGCACAGGGGTTCTGGGAGTGACTGAGAGACCTGGGGCTGTTTAATCTGGAGAAGAGGAAGCTGAGGGGAAATCTCATCACTGTCTGCAGCTCCCAGAAAGGAGGCTAGAGCCAGGCAGTTGTTGGTCTTTGCACCCAAGTAATAAGTGGTAGGACGAGAGTAAATGGTCTCAAGTTGTGCGAGGGGAGGTTTCAATTGGATATTAGGCAAAACTTCATCACTGAGAGTGGCGAGGCACTGGAAGCCGCTGCCGTGGGCAGTGGTGAAGTCTCCATTTCTTGGGACGTTCACAAAAAATGTAGAGGTGGTGCTTTGTGACATGGTTTAGTAGGAACGGTGGTGTTGGGCTGACAGCTGGACTGAATGACCTTACATGTCTTTTCCACTAACGGTTGCACAGTTCTATTATAACTAAGCACTGGAGGTCTTTAAACAGCAAAACTCTGAAAAAGAGGACAACAAAAAACATGCCATAAAGCAAGAAAGTAGCTCCAAAATAATTCTGTTTAAAATAATATATCTCAGCTTTTAAGCTTGTAAGACACTGAAAGAAGCCTTTTAACACATATTAAAAATGTCAAGAATCAGCCTGGTACACATGAAGAGAGCAGAATCACAACTGACCCACTGGTGAACTTTTTCATAACAGAGATACTCAGGTATAAGGCAACATCACAACTCAACATCTTGTTTCGTAGCACCTACAACCTAATCCAGATGAGCTGCTTTGGTACACCACATCATAAACCATGCTGGGAGGCAGTGAAGTGCACTGAGCCTCGCTCATTGAGTGTCCCCCCTGCTGTGCTTTACAACCCAAGTCCTCTGAACTCTCATTTTTTTTCCCCCTGAGCATGCTCTCATCTTCAAAACTAACCATGGATAACTCTGCCCACCATTAGACTTCATAAACAACCAGAACAGCAAACCTGCTGTAGAGCAAAAGAAATGAAAAAAAACCCAAGTAAACTACTCAAACTTGTAAAATTGTTTTCCTCAAGAGTGAATTCTGTGCTAAGAATGCATTGAGGAAATAGCATAGGACAGTGTGATTTGTGTTCTTGTGCTTCTAAACAGCACCTATCAGTACTCACTGGAAATCATTACCACGCAACGAATGTTCATGGATTCACAACAGATGTGAGAAACCCTTGGGTTAGCACAAACCACAAAGTCTCTTTGAAGACAATTAAACACCACATGTCCCTCTCTTCTCCCATATGTGCACCCTTCGTGACCGAAGCATCAATGGGCCTGTCACATGGTTGGTGTGTGGCTGACACAGGATCAAGAATAACATTGATGTGAGGTGACAAAGAATAATGCACATGCGAGCATTGACCTCACAACCACTCACACGGCAGAGGATGGATTACAAGACCCTGGAGAAAGGACAATAGATTGCAAGCTGTTAACCCAGGTTGTCCACATCATCACCTGCTCCTACACACTTATAGCATATTTCTTGGAAACAAGGAAAGGGAGAAAGTTACCAGTTAAATATATTCTTCTGGTAGACCAGATCCAGCTGGATAGATCTGAGACTTCCCACATCATGTTCCTCATTCACAGCTATTTAGAACACAAACAGAACCCCATCACCACCATTACTACTCCTGTTACCACTTTTCACTACTCCAAGGACAGAAAGGAGAAAGAACTAGTCTCTCAAAGTCAGCAGAGGCTACTTCCCATCAAGTGTGAGATGTGTTGGCAATGATACATTTAGTCAGTGGGTAGGACACTTCTGCCACCGAAGATGTTAACTTGTGAAACAACACTCCTTAAACACCTTATCAGATCACTTGTTTTCATTAACTTTTAAAGACAGTTCTCAAAATACATAAAAATGCAGTGAGTAGGAGAATCTAATGACAATAATTTTGCTTGTAGGTTTTTATTAGTGGCCAGATTTTTTATAACAATATAGATATTACATGTAAAATTAAGAAGATTGTAGATAGTAAAAGACAGGTGAGATGGCATTTTTCTTCTTGCTTGACTTCCTTGTTGTTCATAAATCATATCATAAAATTGGTTGGTACATTATTAATGTCATCAGCATCTTATTATTCCTCCATTAAACTTATGAGTTAACTATACCTTAACCTCAGCTTAATCTCCCATATAAACTTACATTACAGGGAAAAAAAAGAGAAAAAAAAGAAAGGAAAAAATTACAATTAAAAATTCTACTGAAAAAGACTTGCTTAGAAACCACTGAAATCTCATGGTCTCTATCCTCTTCTGCAACTCACTCACATATAAGTGATTTGAGTCAAAGTAAAGAAAAATGCAAGGCTTTTTATTTTTCTTTAGAGAACGTTGAACAAATTCAACCTTAGTTTGACTCTTAATTCTCACCCTGTGACAGAACTGCACTTAAAACATGCAGCTGAACATCACCAGTTTGCCTGACAAATCAACATATAGACCAAAATAAGCCTCATTTGTCTTTGTATCCTGTTTTACCTATCACAGTATGCTCATCTTGACTTCACACAGTAGAGTAAGAGATTCACCATCAGCTCCTCGGACTTCTCAAATGCTTTCAACTATCAATCCAGACCTGAAATACAAGTTACAACCTCTCAAATCACAGAGTCATAAAATGGTTTGGGTTGGAGGGGACCTTAAAGATCATCCAGCTCCACCACTTGCCACGGGAAGAGACAACTCCCACTGGACCAGGCTGTTCAAATGCCATCCAATCTGGCCTTGAACAGCTCCATGGAGGGGGCAACCTCCCTCTCTCTGCTGGTCCCACTGCTTTGTACGCAGTCCTGGACACAGATGGCTTTTTGGGCTGTGAGTCCACATTGCCAGCTCACATTGAGCTCCTCATAACTTCTCAAAAAATGGATCTTTCACTGGCACAGAATGAATACTGTTTTCAAATAATTTAAATTCAGCCAAAGCATTCAGGCCCCTCAGCACTACAGGTATTTTCTAAGAACTTTGAAACAGTGAATGCAGGTTGGAGATTTTATCGCTAATCTTAAAAATAAACAGGAATAAACCATTAGAAGCAATGCCATTATGAGTAATGGAATTTCTTGTTTTATACGATTTGTCTCCTCAGTGGTAACAGCACTTTTAATGCATAAAGATAAAATGAGGATGAGAAGAAAACAATTCTTAAACATGCAGTAGTCTACTCACAACTTTTCCACCTTTGCAGTGCAAGAGAGGCAACGTTCAGTGAAACAAATGCAAAATGAATTCCAACTGACTGCCCTGCGGCAAATCTCAAGTGGTGGCACTGACACGAGGCTTGCTACTGTGGCTGCCATAGCCTTGGTTGAATGAGCTTTATTTTGACCCCTCAAGTGACAAACCTGCCAATACCTAACAATGAGAGATACAAAAGAACTTTTTGACATACAGCTCCTGGACACAGACATACCTAAGAATAGGGACAAATAAAAAAAAAAATCCACCATCACCATACCAGAACAAAATAATCCTAAAAACTGAACTGACTTTCTAAAGGCTCTGTTCATAGCAAGTGAAAAAAGAAGGGGGGGGGGGGGAAGGGAAGCTAAAAAAAAGAGGGGGGAAAAAGGAAAAAAAAATCAATGGCATTTTAAAAATCCACAAAAGAACTCACTTGGATTAAAGTGTGGGAGAACAATTCATTAAGACAGAATTGACATTACCTCTAAGGGATTTCTTGCTTTCTCTGCTGAAAGCAATTCAATTCAATCTTAACACATGGGAGTGATATTCTGGATTCTGAGTTGGCTGATCACAAATAGGATCTCAAGATCTTTTGAGAGAAGTAAAATGAAAAACAACAGGGATTTGTCATGAATGCAGCATACGCTGTTGATGTGATTTGACCCAATGTTTTGTTACATGGTCTTTGCTGACACCTGTTGGTTTGTTTTTTTGTTTTTCTCCCGCCCCCATCCTTTTTGAGAAAATCATCTCTAATTTTAGAAACCGCTTGACAACTATTTGGCTTAAGAAATGGCTTAATCACATAGCACATCTTATGAAAATTCTCAATTCTTTTAAAACATGCATAGATATACATATATACATAGTAGTACTAAACAGAGGCTTCAGTCAAGCACTTTGCACTAGAAGCAATTAAACATCAGCAGAAAGCATGACCTCTATCCCCAAGCTGAGATAAGAAACAAAAGGATGAAAAGGTTGCAAAACAAAGAAAGAAAATTTAAAAAAGCCCAAGAGAATAACAGAGAAATAAATACAGATGAGGTTTATAGACACATTTCAATATTCCAATTGAAGAACTAAAACTTAGGATTATTATCTCTAATTTTTATATTACAGACAAGTTACAAAAAGGGATCTGGAAGAAAGAGAAGTAGCAGTTTTGAATATTCCAGTTATTAATGAAAAAAAATGTAGTTTAGGTAGGAAGGTGGTGCTCTGAGTTTTGAAAGGTTAAAAATCCATGCCAAACCCAATTGACTTATGAGATTAACACAGTTAAAGCACACCTGCTTTTGTAGTCACAGAGAAAAAAATCAGTGATGTGTCAAGCATTTCATTTTGCCACCTTTGATTCTTCAGGAGAAATGACCAGATAAATATTCACAGATGGATTGAAGGCTTAATTTTAGGTAAATTCAGAGCAGAACTCAAACTAACACCGTCTTGCCATTATAAGATATCTAAACCATTTTGCCACCACATCCAGAACAGTACTGGGTCAAAATAAATTGTATTTACATAACTTTTTGCAAAATAGGCTATGGCACTGACCTTTAGTAGCTTTTGTAGTTACTTTTCTTGGCTTTCTGTTGCTCTCTTTTCTGGGCACAAATAGATGTTGATAACCTCAGGAACTCAAATCACAAAAATCATAGAATCATGCAATGGTTTGAGTTGGACGAGACCTTAAAAATCACGCAATTCCTACCCCCCTGCCATAGGCAGGGATGCCTACCACTGGATCAGGCTGCTTAAAGCCCCATCCAACCAGCCCTTGAACACCTCCAGGGATGGGGCAGCCACCACCGCTCTGGGCAACTCGGGCCAGGGCTTCACCACTCTTATTGTGAAGAATTTCTTTCTGATGTCTAATTTAAAATTTCCCCTTTCCAATTTAAAGCCATTCCTCCTCATCCTGTCACTCCAACCCTTGGAAATAGTCCCTCTCTATCTTCCCTGGAGCCCCTTTCAATACTGGAAGCTGCTCTAAGTCTCCTCAGAACCTTCTCTTCTCCAAGCTAGACAAACTGACTTTCTCAGCCCGTGCTCATAGCAGAGGCACTCCAGCCTTTGCATCATCACTGTGGCCTCCTCTGGACCCGTTCCAACAGTTCCATCTCCTTCTTCCATTTACAGTTTAACTATTAACTAATACATGCACCTTTTCACTAGGTCAGTAAACCAGATAGATCACACTGGGGTAATTAACTCATTGCATGCTTAAGAGGCAAACTTGGGAGCTTTTGGGTAAGCGACAAAACCCAGAGATTAAGTTCTACGAGTGATGCCTAGTTTTCTTTCTGATTTTCAGAGAATCATAGAACTATGGAATGGTTTAGGTTGGAAAGGACCTCACAGCCTATCCAGTTTGACCTCGTGCCATAGGCAGGGACACCTCCCACTGGATCAGGGGGCTCAAAACCCCGTCAAGCCTGGCCTTGAACACCTCCAGGGATGGGGTAGCCACTGCTGCAGCGTGGGCCAGGGCATCACCATTTTCATCAGGAAGAATTTCTTCCTAATGTCTAAATCTTCCCCCTTCCAATTTAATACCATTTCTCATTATCCTATCACTAGTCTTTTCTAGCCTATTTCCGGCTTTTTCTAGTTACAATACTTAGCGCTCTGAAAGAAAATTCCCCTTAAAGAGAGAAAACCTGCCCTGAAAGCACTGTCTCTCATGGGGGTATCAAACTGAAGGTTAAGAAAACATCCTGGACATTCATGAAAGTTTTTAATTCTTTTTCCTCACTGTTTCTCAATAAAATATTTCTGTTTTCTATTCCACATTACTGAGCCTACCTAATCCAGCCTTGTCTTACAGAAAGATCAGCAACATCTTCTGGATTTACTTTGGAATTATCCCATCATGCTGTATCTGTATAAAGAAAAAAATATGCTCCAGAAGGAAATACTAATGATTTATTTTATTACTTTTCTGTTTTAGCTTACAGATGTATCATTTAACAAACTTGAAGCTGTACCCTTGCAACTCAATAGGGACCCTGATGATTTCCACAAGCTGATTTCAATGTAGCTGCTGTGAAAACCATATGAATTTAATCTACTGTAAGGGTTGTGACATCTACCTACAACCATACACACCTGGAGATATCTTTGCATACGAGGTATCACCATGATCAAGAGAAGTGAATTATGTTGACATCTGCATGAACTGATCACACCTCTCATTTCAGATTAATCCTTTCACGGTCCCTAGCAAAGTAGGATACAGTGCTCTCTGACATTCCCAAAATACTTGAATTGGAAGATGTGTGACACCAAATTGAAAAGCAGATCAAAACCCAGGACAATCGAGAGCTCTGTTCCTGGCTGACTGCTATGGGAACAACCTCACGTTATCAAACAAGCTGTTTCCTTTTCTAGTATCTACTAACCTGCAGCCACACACCTTTCTCAAAGTGCACTTTTGCCAAACCATTGGAGTTAAGCAAGAGTATATAAGCTATGAGGTAAATTTCAAGTGCACCATACATGTGTCTTGAGAAACCAGTTGGTGTGAGAGCACTCTTAGCAAGTTTGCAGGTGACACCAAGCTGAGTGGTGCAGTTGTCACACCAGAAGGATAGGATGGGATGGCATTGAGAGGGATCTGGACAAGCTGGAGAAGTGGGGCTGTGTTACCTTACGATGTTCAACAAGGCCAAGGGTAACATCCTACACAAAGGTCAGGGAAATGCGCACTTTCAATGCAGGACAGGGGACAATGTGATTGAGAGCAGCCCTGAGGAGAAGAATGAGGGGTGCTTGTTAAGAACTCAACATGAGCCAACAATGTGCGCTCACAGCCCAGAAACCAACCCTGTCCTGGGCTGCATCACAGCAGCATGGCCAGCAGTGTGAGGGAGGAGATTCTGCCCCTCAACTCCTCTCTTGCACGCTTAATAAAATCATAGAATGGTTTGGGTCAGAAGGGACCTCAAAGCCCATCCAGTTCCAAGCCCCTTCCATGGGCAAGGACACCTCCCACTGAATTAGGGTGCTCCAAGCCCCATCCAACCTGGCCTTGAACACCTCCAGGGATGGGGCAGCCACCACTGCTCTAGGCAACCTGGGCCAGGGCCTCACCACCCTCATTGGGAAGAATTTCTTCTAAATGTCTACTCTAAATCTTCCCCCTCTTCAGCTTAAAGCCATTCCTCCTCATCCGACCAGTATAGACCTTTTTAAACAAGTCCCTTCCCAGGTTTCCTGTAGGCCCTATTCAGGCACTGGAAGCTGCTGTAAGGTCTCCCCATAGTCTTCTTTTGTCCAGGCTGAACAACTCCAACTTTTACAGCTTGTCAGTCCATGAGTTCAGATAAACAACTATGCATCAAGCCTCTTAAACCCTCAAGTAACCAAATCTATTGGGCTGATCTTTCTTAATAGTCATAAGTGCATCTAACAGCTTCAGGTGCACTAACTGGGCATTTCTGCTGCAGTGAAAGGTTAAAAATCCATGCCAAACCCAACTGACATTTCTGCTGCAGGTTGTTTGCACATACAGAAATAAAACTCTCTATTGATTTATAATTGATTTTTTTTCCTTTCAAACTATTCCTATTAAGGACTGACACAGCTGATACGGCTTTATTAACAAATATCACTATTCAGCTAAATTTTAATAAAAATATTCCCAGAAAACTAAAACACGTAAGTCTTTTGTTGAAGACGTACAAAGTGTTAAATAATTTATCTCAGAGAAGCTGAAAAATCCAGTGAAAGAGAACTACCTCTTCCAGAGTTCTGCAATTGAGGTAAAATAAACATATACTAAAAGAGCTGCTTGATGAAAGCAGTAATCTACATATCTTGGGTTTTCAACAAAATGACTGCTGAAACAGTAGGAATATACTTTGCCTTTCATAAAAACTTTTATCACTGATGAAGACAAGAACTGAACACTCACAAGACAATGCTGAACCAACTGGTTGCATCACATCCTGATTTGTATTCTATCTAGGTTCTACCTAAGTATCATTTTTTCTAGTCAACTTCTAGTTGGCAAAAAGACAATTTTTTTCACCACTCCGTTAACAAAAAATAAGCCAATTATATCCTGTCTTACTTCCTTGCTGCAAAATCTCCATTGATTCTTGAGCTATTCTATTCATTGCTTTTAAGCAGGAATAAGACCAGTGATAATTCAATTTTATTTTACTGTGCAATAAATCTTCATTTTTTTCTAGTAAGAAAAAGGGGAAAGATGGAAATGTTTAGATAAAAGGTGGAACAGTTGTATTTTTAATTTCAGCTGCATGAAAATGGCTGGTAGAAAAGTTTAGTGAGAACTCAGAGTCCAAACTTTTGCATATAAACCCAGGATGGCAAGAATGGTTCTAATTGAACTAAAGCTGCTGAAGGTTTTATTTTTAAAAAGCTCATGATTAACTCATTGAAACACTCCCCCTACTCCAATTTTTGTCTTCTTTTTAACAATTAGTCCCATTCTTTGAATTGCAGCAACTTGCAAGTGCTTTATAAACAACCATCTGCCTTATTGTATCCTCTCTGCTTTTCACTGTTTATCAATTTAAAAATGTAAAACACATTTATCAACAGATTTATCAACAATGTAACAAATTCCCATCTGGGTTTATGAGATGCTCATCATTTCTTTCAAGAATCATGTTAACAATAATTATGAAACTATCTCCGAACCTTTCGAGTACTGTCATGTTACTGTGATGAACCAACCTACTGCCAATTGCTGCCTACAAACTAGAAGAGTTCACTGAAGCACATCTGACATAATCATTCCAGTAAAAAGTCTTCACAAACAGCAGATTTTGAAAGCGGATTTAGCATATGCAAATGAATATACTGCATGCAACAAAGATTCATATGTAAATTTAAATTTCCTTAGGTAAGTAGTCCTCAATCCTCACTAAGCTATCCATCCATCTACTTTACTCACCAAAAAGCAATGCTGAAGATAAATCAGATTGTTGAAAGCTGAAATCTTTCTAAAATCCTATAGACAGCACACATACATGATTTAGGCTCTTTTGTGCTGTCTCTACTAGCATTTTCTTCATGTTATCAAAGGCACTGCTACAAAAATGTGTGAAGCAAAAAGGACTGGAACCTTATGGAAATGTATGACTTACGTGTTTGGAACCGCTGTTACAGAGAAATCCAAACCCCTGCCCCATAGGTATGGTTGGACTTGATGGTCTCAAACGTCTTTTCCAATCTCAGGATTCTATGATTCTGTGATATTTAGGTGCTTTACCTAGGCTGCCAAGTGTCTTCTATGTCATATTGGGAGTTGGAACTGGATGATCTGTAAGGTCCCTTCCAACTCAAACCATTCTGTGATTCTCTGATTCTATGTTTCTGTTTCACACTTTCCCACCACAGATTGAAAATAATAGGTTAGTATGAAAAAAAACTGTAACCAAAAAGGTATGAACTCCTAAGAAACCGCATTTATAAAGGACTTTGATGTCCAAAAAAGTGATAGGTGTCATTTAAGCTTTTCCTTCAACTGTTAAATTCAAAACATCTCTCATCCATGTGGATTCTTGTTTGTCTAATAAGACATGAGATCACTCTTTAATTTACTTTAAAGAACTTACTCAATCTCTTTTTTGCTCAGCTGCCTATTTTTGTCTAAACAGTACAACTCATGACTATTTTTGTGACATTTATCACTGTAAATTTTGCTAAAGCAAAAAACCTCTCAACACTCAATACTAAATGGGGCATGACAAGCACAGAACTGGCATTACCAAACTGCTTCCAAAAGAGTCAATCAACATGGAATTTAACCATTTTCATAATAAATACTTCAGTTAGATGCTTTCATCCTACTTTTGAAACAGGACATAAAGCTAAAGAGAAACTGTTAGGTTCTCAGTGAGGAATTTCACCCACCCCATGGAAGTTCACATTTACTTGACTGTAACACAAGACATTGAAAAAATCCAGTTCACAGATCCTCAACAGGCACCTGTTAACTATTTGGCATCCAATCTCACCAAACCGAACAACCTCTTCAACAGCCTTAGCCAACCAAGCACTCCATGAATGTAAATGTCTGTGAATCCGTCTATAGACTACACCACTACCAATTTATTTTGTCCTCCCAGTGAAAGAAATTTTTTCCAAGCATTAAATAACCAACAGCAAATACATAACAATAATTCAAGGTACATAAATATAATTTTGCTTAATCCACAGTGTGCAAGCACATTATTTATTATATTAAAGTCACAGTAGCCAGAGAAAGTCTGGAATGCTTAATGATAAGCTGTCTGTGCAAAGAAACTGAAACTAGAGTGTAAGGATTTCTACTAATCATCTGCAAATTTTATTTGGAACTTGATCCTGCAGCCCTTATTCACAAGATCAGACCTATTGAGTTTATTCACACGAGCTTCGGCTGCAAGATTGGACCTTAAGTACTATCAGGTGCACGTGCACCCTATCATCAGATTTTGGGTTATTCATGTAAGAAGCTACCCTTTCAAATGCAGACTACTTAATGCTTCCTTCTTCATTAACTTACATGTCCTCTTCTGCTGCTCTATGCTTTCATTTGTGCTATGTAAATAGCTTCTTTCTCTCAGTCATCCAAACAAATAATACTCTTTGCAACCAAGGAGGAAATTAGTAGCAGGTGAACGCTTATTTTTTAAATTATGTTGAGACCAAGCTGTTCTTTAACTTTTAAAGGAGATCTGGAAAAAAATAAATCCCATTTTACTACTTAGCAATCTTAATTATGGGTTGTCATTGTCATAATCCTACATATTCATTTTTTGCCCACATACAAATATGAAACTTGATGTTTAATTCACTGTACCATGAGCTGGACCTGACATTGCACACACACTTGGTAAGACAAGACTTCTCTGATGATGTAAAATCAACTGTTGTCTTCTCACACATGAAACACACAAAGGATTTCTGACTGAAGTGTTCTGTTTCTTTGCTTTCTATACCTGTTCTATGTAAATACACGGTATTTTCTTGTGCTATGGAGTGGTAGCAGTAAGAAATAACCTCAACTCTTGTGCTACCTGCTTATACACTTCTACAGGTCAGAAAGGCTGTAATTACAAGAGATGGCACATGTCAGTCCTTGAATAGGACCACAGCAGAGGCATTTATACCATTATAATCTATATATTTATAATCTCTATAAATTGTATAATCTATTATTCTATAGATTATCTATAATCCACATATATTCTATGATCTATCCTAGAATCTATATATATTCTATGATCTATTCTTTATTCTATAATCTATGTATTTATAATCTGTATATAGCATTATAATCTATATTTTTACAAATCCCAATTGACTCATTTAAAGTTTGAACTGATGGTACGGATCCTCTGGTTACTGCAAGACCATGGAAGAACATCAACATAAACTTTCTCGCATGAAATCTCTTTATAAACATAAGCAATGGCTGGAAAAATGCAACGTAAAATACCACAAAAAGATTTTAGTAGTATTTTCTTTACAATAATTCCAATGTCATGATAAGTAGTGGCAGAAAATTACTGTTGGCAATTTCAACTGACTTAACACATAGAGAGAGCTGGACAGGCTGGCTCAATGGGCTAAGATCAACTGAGTCGCTCAAGTTCAACAAGGCCAAGTGCCAAGTCCTGTACTTGGGACATAACAACCCCATGCAGTGCTTCAGGCTTGGGGAAGAGTGGCTGGAAAGCTGCCTGGAAGGACCTGGAGGTGTTGGTCAACAGTGGCTGAACATAAGCCAGCAGAGGCCCAGGTGGCCAAGAAGATCAGCAGCCTTGGGTCAGAAACGGTGTGGCTGGCAGGAGCGTAGAAGGGATTTTGCCCTTGGGACTCAACATTGGTGAGGACGGACCTCGGATCCTGGGTTTAGTTTTGGGCCCCTCGCTGCAAGAAGCACATGTCCAGAGCAGGGGAACAGAGCTGGGGAAGGGGTGGAGCCCAGGGGTTTTAGGAGTAGCTGAGTGACCTGGAGAAAAGGAGGCTCAGGGGACACATCATCAAGGTAGGTGTTGGTCTCTTCTCCCAAGTGACAGGCAATAGGACAAGAGGAAATGACTTCAAGTTGTGCCAGGGTAGGTTCAGATTAGATATGAGGAAAAATTTCTTCATCAATAGGGTTTTCAGGCACTGGCAGAAGCTGCTGAGGGAGGTGATGGAGTCACCATCCATGATAGTATTTAACAGATGGGTGGATGAGGTGCTCAGGTTTTAGTAGTGGGCAGGTATAGTTGGATTCAATTACCTCAAAGGTCTTTTTCAACCAAACGATTCTATGATTCTAACATTAACTAAAAGAGTAGTACAAACAATCAGCACGGACATCTACTTAAAATGCAAGGAAAAGTACACCGATGTGAGTCTAATCTGGAACCTTACCCAGATGACACGAAACTGGGGGAAACTGTTGACATTCTTGTGGGCAAAGAGGCCCTGCAGAGGGATCTGGACAAATTGTAGAGCTAGGTAATCACTAGCCACATTAAGTTTACAAAGGATAAGCACTAAGTTTTGTACCTGGGACATGGCAACCCTGGCTGTCCATACAAACTGGGGAAGGAGAGGCAGGAGAGCAGCCTGGTAGAGAGGGATCTGGGGGTTCAGGTTGACAGCAAGTTGAACATGAGCCAGCAGGATGCCCTGACAGCCAAAAGGGTCAACCATGTCCTGGGGTGCACCAAGCATGGCATTACTGGCCAGTTGTGGGAGCTGATTGTCCTGCTCTGCTCCGCACTGGTGCAGCCCCACCTCGACTGTTGTGTGCCGTTTTGGGCACCGCAGTACAGAAACAACCTCAAGCTACTGGAGAGTATCCAGAGGAAGCCACAAAGTTGGTGAAGGGTCTAGAGGGGAAGTCATTTGAGGAGCGTCTGAAGTCACTTGGTCTGTTTAGCCTGGAGGAGACTGAGGGGAGATCCCATAGCAGTTTACTGCTTGCTCACAAAGGAAGGAGGAGAAACAAGCGCTGATCTCCTCTTGCTGGTGACCAATGGGACAGGACCCAAGGGAATGGCAGGAAGATGTCAGGGGAGGGGTAGGTTGGAAATTAGGAAAAGGTTCTTCACTCAGAGGGTGTTGGAGCACTGGAACAGCTCCCCAGGGAAGCAGTCACAGCACCAAGCCTGACAATATTGCAGAAATATTTTGATAATGCACTCAGCCACACAGTGTGATTGTTGGAGTGTTCTGTGCAGGGACAGGAGTTGCGCTCAATGATCCTTGTGGGTCCCTTTCCAACTCAGGTCATTCTGTGATTCTATGATTTTGTGATTCTGTGTTAACCCAGAAACTAAATCTCCATAATTCCTGGCCAGAAAAAAAAACAACCCATAATTCAACTTTGAACAAAGATGGTGTGTCTGTGACAACCAAACTGTTGTCACAAAATGATTCTCCATCATACTTCAAAACTTCCCACATGGATTAGTTGGCAGTTAGAAGCAGCTGCAACACCATGCTCTGCGCACTTCTGTTGCCATTTTAATTTTTAAAAAGCAAATGGAGAGGCTCTCCACAAAATTCAATGCCACAGTAGCAATGACTGAACCAGAACTGCAAAATTATGAACAGTTCAGTAAATTATCTATTAGGAGCACATATCAAGAGGCTGTGTGCCTGAAATAACAGATCAATGAGTGAAGAATAAAGAGATGTAAGAAGCAGAGACACTGACGAACCATTGTAATTTCTGAAGAATCAATTTCCATGCAGTCAGAGTAATGGCAGAACATTGCAGACAGAGTATTTATGACTTTTAACAACAAAAAAAATCATGGATTACCAAATGGAAATTTATTAGTGCTCCAAGCAAGAGAGAATGATGCTGTAACACAAGACCAGGAAGCACAGCTGTTTCTTAAAATCAGTAAAACACATTAAAATCAGCCAGTAAAAAGAAAAAACGTTGCCTTGGGGAGGATAGGTTAATCCTTTAAAAATCAGAAAACCCGCATACAATGACTGAGCTAACAATAGAAATACCGAATAGATAAAACACTTCTGACTGACGATACAAGTCTGGCTATGTTGTTATCTCACTGTAAGTCCAGCCACATACACATTCAGCTGTAAATACACATTAAAGAACTTCTAAAGCCAGATGTTTCAAAGCAAAGGCCTAAGGCCAAATTTTACTTTGTCACTTTAAAAATAATATCGAATCATAGAATCGCTTGTTTGGGAAAAAACTTTGAGATCAACAACTCCAGCTGTAACTGTCTACTACAAAACCAGATCCGTGAGTACCTCATCCACCTGTCTGTTAAACATTTCCACGGATGGGGACTACACCACCACCTTGGGCAGCCTCTGCAAACCCTTTTGGTGAAGGAATGTTTCTTGATGTACAGTCTGAAC
This sequence comes from Clamator glandarius, assembly GCA_033459285.1. Classification (NCBI taxonomy): domain Eukaryota; kingdom Metazoa; phylum Chordata; class Aves; order Cuculiformes; family Cuculidae; genus Clamator; species Clamator glandarius. The sequence goes on from JAUNZM010001246.1 coordinate 67,239, forward strand.
CTGCTCTGGAGCAACTTGAGGCCATTTCCTGTCATTCTATTGCCTGTCACGTGAGTGAAGAGACCAGCACCTACCTCACTACAACCTCCTTTCCAGAAGTTGTAGATAGTGTTAAGGTCTCCCCTCAGCCTCCTTTTCTACAGACTAAACAGGCCCAGGTCCCTCAGAGAGCTTTCAGAAGGCTTGTCCTCCAGACCCTTCACCAGCTTTGCAGCTTTTCTCTGGACGCACTCCAAGACCTCAATGTCTTTCTTACAGTGAGGGGCTCATAACTGAACACAGGATTCACGGTGTGGCCTTACCAGTACAGAGTCCAGGGGCACAATCCCTTCCCTGCTCCTGCTGGCCATGCTGTTTCTGATACAGACCAAGACGCCGTCGACCTTCTTTGGCCACCCAGGCCATTACTGGCTTATGTTCAGCCTCTGTCAACCAACACCCCCAAGTCCTTCTCTGCCAGGCAGCTTCCCAGCTGCTCTTCCCCAAGCCTGGAGCTGCATGGAGTTGCGGTGTCCCAAGTACAGGACCCAGCACTGGCCTTGTTGAACTTCATAGCACTGGCGTCAGCCCATAGATCCAGCCTGTCCATATCCCTCTGCAAAGCCTCCCTGCCCTCAAGCATATCAACATCAGCTTTGTTTCATCTGTGAACTTACTAAGGGTAAGCTCATATGAGCTGCTGCTTCTTAAGCTCTCACAATTTGCTGAACACATCTTACCCCAGGCTACAAAATGGTCAGTTAGAGGGCAATACATTGCTTCCACACTCTTCAACATCTACATCAGTGACCCACAGACCTATGGCACAAGTGGAGGTTTTATCCATATGAAGAATTGCTGCTTGGCATCCCCTGTTTTCCCACATAACTATATAAATACCCATTGTGTGAAAACTATGCAAGGGAGCACTTGTAAATTTGTGGCTTGTTGGAAGAACTGTGTCATACCAAGTAGCCAGCACACAATATACTGAAATATAGATTAAACACAGTTCCTTTTGCCTCTACAAATGCAAAATAAGTAAGTTGGAACCATTCACCCTGTCAGATTCCTGACCTCAAACCATCATTGCCTTTTACCTATCAATATAAAATGCATTTGTAAAGATCACTGACACTTGAACATGTAGGATGATAACTAAGGCAAAATGCATCAGACAGATCACAGACATAAGGCACCCACCCCACGTTAACCAAAAATCACAAAACATACCACTCTGGGCTGAAGCTGTGGCACTCCCTAGATGCCTGAAATAAGGAATTTGATGCTGCCACCAAATCAATACAGGAAGGATGCGGTGCACAGAAGCCCACACTGAGACATACTAATCTTTATCATTGTGTCTTGTCCAACTCATTTATTTGGAAAACGGGGATATATTTGAACAATACATGCACACACAAAGATCTGTGCATGCAGATCATGGAAAAAGAGCCAGTCTGTTTCCTGGCTGGAAGAACTGTGCACAAGCAACTTAAGACAATGCAAGAGATGGGCCACAGCTCATTCCCTGTTTCGGAAAATATACAGTTGAGGTGAAAGGATGTGACAAGCAGCAGCGGTAGACCCTGTTGCCTCTTCCCCAGCCACAGCTCTTGCAGGAGCAAGGAGAAGGTAAAAACCAAGTACTTCAATCCCCAGGAACATAGCTCTCGCAGGACAAAGCAGTGCTCAACAGCTGGGCAGTTCCAGCACGTCCAGCACAGAGCCCAAGCTGTCCCTGGAATGAAACATAGGGGCTGAGTCAGCACAGAGCACTGGATCACAATGGCAGAGGCTAAGGACGGATGCCTTGCTATCCCTCTTCATCTAGACCTGCACACAATTTTGTTGTGCACTCCTTACTTGAGCCTGCATGCTCAGAGCCTATAGAAGCTCCCATAGCTTATCGGGCTGTACATAGAAAAGGCCAGGCAATCAGATATTCCTTCAGCTATCGTTAATGAATGCACTCTTTGCAGTAAGACAAGCTCTATGAAACCATTCGGTGATAAATGTAAGTATAAACTTATTTATGCATCCCAGAAACTCAATCAAGATGCTTTACACATTTACTTTGCATCAGTATAGGACCGGTGTTGTTTCAGACATTTCAGTTTTCCTTTTAACTCCTTAATACACAAGCGAGCAGGCTGGGAGTATGCAAGAAGCTGGGGCACAGCTGGGACCCCAGCTGACCACAGCGATATTCCACGCCATATAAATGTCACACTAAGCAATAAAAGCTGGGGAAAGGAGGAGGAAGCATAGATATTTGGAGCTATCTCCCAATAAGGCATTTTCTGTTGTCGTTATGCATGAAGAAACCCTGCTTTCCTGATGATGGCTACACACTTGTTTGCTGATAGCAAATGAAATCCTTATTTTGCTTTGGTTATAGAATCAAAGAATCAGAATTGTTTTGATCAAGAGGGAACTTAAAGATCATCCAGTTCCACCGCCTGCTGTGGGCTGGGACACCTCCCACTGGATCAGGTTGCTCAAAGCCCCATCCAACCTGGCCTTCAACACCTCCAGGTATGGGGCAGCTATGATTTCTCTGGGCAAACACAAGGTGCTTCACCACTCTCATAGAAAACATTTTTTCCTAATATACCTATCAAATTATACCTTAGCCCACAAATATTCACACATTTCCCTTCTTGATTCTCTCCTTCATTGCACAGAGTGGAGTGAGTGGGTAGCTGTGAGGGACTCGACTATCCACTGTGGTTAAACCACAATAAGAAAGTTTAAAATATAAAATGCCTGAACACACATAATCAACCATAATTCCAAGTAGTCAGAAGAAATGTCACAGAAAGTGCAAGTAGGGGATAAATGTGTTTAAACCTTATTACAGTAGTAACACTAATGAATGCTGGATCAGCATAGAAGGGACATGGACTTGTTAGTGGGTCCAGAGGAGGTCATGGAGATCACCAAGGGTTGGACCACCTCTCCTATGAGGACAAGCTGAGAGAGAGTTGGGGTTGTTCAGCCTGGAGAAGAGAAGGCTCTGGAGGGAACTTAGAGCAGCTTCCAGTACTGAAAGGGGCTCCAGGAAACCTGGGGAGAGGCTCTTCATCAGGGAGAGCAGGGACAGAACGAGGGAGAATGGCTTCTATTGAAAGAGGGGAGACTGAGATGAAATATTACAGGGGGTAATGAGGCACTGGCCCAGGTTGCCCAGAGAAATTGTGGCAGCCCTATCCTTGGAGGTGTTCAAGGCCAGGTTGGATGAGGCTTGGAGCACCCTAATCCAGTCGGAGGTGTCCCTGGCCATGTCAGCAGGTGGAACTGGATGGGCTTTAAGGTCCCTTTCAACACAAATCATTCCCTGATTCTGTGATTCCACTGAAGCAGAGAACTATGAGGCAAAGGCAGGTCTTGAAGGAGGTGCTGTGATGATTCTGGTAGTAAGTGCTGGATGGCACTACGTAGTTTCTAAAAGAAAGAGCTTGTTTATGTAGAGAACTGTGCCTCCCCTCTAATGGGCCTCCAAAAGCCACCCTAAGGTGAGCAGCATCACTACCTACAGGTCAGTGAGCTGAGGTTGTCGCTTCTGCAGTGCCAGGGCAGTCATGACAGTGCATGGAAGACCTCAGGACACACTGTTCCAAGTTCACTGACATCAAATACCTTTCTTCTCTAGTCAGTGCTGTGACTCCTGAACTATTACAAGAATCATGGCACTGAAATTAATTTTCACTTAGAAAAGGAACCAGGGCCAATCACTTCTACATCTACAACATCCACAGTATCCCTATGAAAAGCCTAGAAAGTACCAGTAGCACCTAAATATCCCCGATAATATAATCACATATAATCTAATCACATGTAATAATAACATGTAACACACATAAATATAATCAACAAATATTTAATCAATTAATCATTTGATCTCTACTTAATCAACCTAGTAGCTCCCGTTATCTCCTGGGAACACGAGAAAAACAGCCAGTACAATTACCTTCAGTTAGAAAGTTAAATGCCACAGATTTGTACCCAGTGTTTCACCTTGAGGAGAAGAAAGTTTAAGAAAATACTGCACTGTGTAATATTGTCTGATTTGTGCAATGTAGATGACACTCTATTTTGAACACACACTAAAGTAAAATTGTAGTATTGTAGTCTAAATCACATCTTAGGCTACACAGCAAATAATGGAGATGACTGTCAGAGCATTAACACGCAACAAATCCCAAAATACCTTCTGTTAAATGACTGCAGCCTCACCAAATCTTTCTCAATATATGAAAAAGTATTATTTCTACTGAGAAATACAACAAAAACCACAGCATACCAATACATACATGCATCTATACATTCACACAACTAATATACCTCTCCGAGAGCTTCATAGCGCTTTTGGTTCCATCTGTGCAAATCTTCACGGTAATTGAAAACAAACGGCTCCCCTGTTTTTATGTGTCTCAACTGCCCTTCTGTAAAGGAAACAAAATCATCACATTTTAATGTACATCTTCATTAAAAGTATGTCACATTTAATTGCTGAAAAGTTTCAAAGAACTCTACATTTAAAAACTGGGCTATTACAAATTCTTCCTTTTTTGGTTATAGTATTTTTGAAGGAAAATAATAGTAGCATAATACAATACGCATACATATTATGTATATTTTTATATATATATAAAATGGTCTATGTAGTTCTAGATAAATCTAAACACAAGTCATGATAGTGAAATTGCATGCAGATATCAAGTGCCAGACTGCTTTGCAAGTTTGCTGTGGATTAACACTGCAACATTAGCAGTTTGATCTGCAGCATCAATTAGGTGATCAAATTGTAGAGATAAATCCCCTATTTTGAAACCAACTGCACTGCGGCTTCAATACAGGCTGCAGGATGATATTATTAAGAGCAGCCCTGAGGAGAAGGATTTGGGGCGCTGGGGGATGAGAAGCTCCACATGAGCTGGCAACATGCACCTGCAGCCCAGAAACCAACTGTGTCCTGGGCTGCATCCAAAGCAGTGAGACCAGCAGGGCAAGGGAAGGGATCCTGCCCCTCTGCTCCGTTCTGCTCTGCTGACATCTCAAGTCCTGTGTCCAGTTCTGGAATCCCCAACAGGAGAAGGACATGAAACTGCTGGAAAGGGTCCAGAGGAGGCCATGAAGGTGATCCGAGAGGTGCAGCACCTCTACTATAAGAACAGGCTGAGAGAGTTGGGGTTGTTCAGTCTGGAGAAGAGAAGGCGCCAGGAAGACCTTACAGCAGCTTCCAGTACGGAAAAGGGCTACAGGAAAACTGAGGAGGGGCTTTTTACAAGGGCTTGGAGTGATAGGACAACAAGGAATGGCTTTAAATTGGAAGGGGGAAAATTTAGATTAGAAATTAGGAAGAAATTCTTCACAATGAGGTTGGTGAAACACCCTCTGGTTGCCCAGGGATGCTGCGGATGCTCCCTCCCTGGCCAGGGACCTCCTGGTTCAAGGACAGGCTAGGAGGAGCTTTGCACACCATGATCCAGTGGGAGGTGTCCTTGCCCATGGCAGTGGGTGAAACTGGATGAATTTTAAGGTTCCTCCCAACCCAAACCATTCTCATTGTACGACTCTATAAATTGAGCTGGAGTCTGGAAGGAAAGGAAACATTTATTTTCAATGTTAACAACATTCTAAGTTAATCTGAAAAAACCCCATGTCTACGATTAAGGTAAATATCTCAAATTCTGTGCAATCCAGTTAGAGCTCTTAGGTTCAAGGTACACTGAGGTCACACCAGTAGAGCAAAGCAGGATGCTTCATCAGAGCAAAACAACATGCTGTTCTTAGATTCCAATACAACTAACTGCAGTTGGCCTTGCTTACAGCAAAGGTTTAGTAGCACACCCATTTAATAATAAAATAGCAACCAAATAAGAAGCAAGCTGTGAAAAACACATGATACCTTGCTGACAATGTTTCATCTCACTGGACAAAACACAAGTTACTGTCTCCAAGCATCACAAAATTGCAGTAAATCAGAGAAAGATTAAAACCAGGGATGTCTGTAAGTATCCCTTTTAAAAGCTGAAATGTCTACACAATGCAAGTGAGCTTCCTCAGGAACACATTTCCTCTTGAGTAGTAAGAAGTTGGTAACTTCACTCACACGCTTTAGAATATTTATATTTTGATTCCTGATGTTTAAAGTAAACACTTGAGACCTGATATCTCTAATAGTTACACTTATCTGTTGTCTTACCTTATGTTCTAGACACCAGGGAATATTTCTCTCCAACTTCATATTCCTGACTCAGGTCCAAATATGCTTCTTCTCCTGTTTTCATCATACACCTACCTTCAGTTATTCTTTCCTAGCCAGTTATTCTTCAAGTATGCCATTCCCTAGTACAAGAAATAGCTCTACACAAATGAAGTGGAGCAATTATTTGTTATAATTTTTCTCCAGCTTTCTGGAACCCTCATCATCTTCAAGTTCTTTAAATCTGCTAATAACCTCTCTTACCTTTCCATCATAAAAAGAAGCATGGTTATGATGTAAGAGTACAAGACCGAACATTTGAACTAAAGATACAAAAGCAAAATGGAGACTTTTTTGCTCTGCTGACCAGTAACACATGTAACAGGTTTTGCTCCACTCCATGGAAATCACTCAGGCTGTGAAGTTAGTGATGGAATATTCAGTAACATCATTCCTCAACATACAAAAATCAGCCCTTTTTATCAACTGCATATGAACCATTAACTCTGAAGTCAGTAAGGAAGACAGTAGACACTGTGCAGATCTAAAAATAAGGAGCTGGAACGTGACAGAGCTGAACCCCTCCCATCAAAGAAAGAGCATCACTTTCATGACACTTTTAGTCTCTAAGTACCTTCCTGTGAAAGCCATCAGGGTATTATAAAGCTAAGTGTTGCATAAATGACTACCATTTAAAGAAAAGCTCTTTTTTTTCCCCCTCTTTAAAAGTGGAAGATGTAAGACAGGCAGATTTAGAAACTAAAGTTCCTCTGTTCACAGAGCAAGCACTGCAAAGAAGTGGAATTGTAAACGTCCCCATTTGTCCTACAGGTTTCAAACAATCTTGAAAGAGCTATTTCCTGTAGTCTGGTATTACTTTAGCTCAGAGGCTTATTTCTCAGCCAGATTTTAAAATGTACACACTGGAAATTATAAATACTAGTAACTCATTTAACACACAGATTCATCCAGCTGGAAGTACTTGTAGTCATCACACACTTAGCTGTAATTGAAAAGCATGATCCACACCAGAAGACCAAGAGACAGTCTATCATATTGCTCATCCTTCTGTCAACATAAATAGGTGTTTTCCTATTGATATTAATGAAATAGCTAGGACAAATTATGACCGACACAATAACTTCATCCGTAACTGTAAAAATTAATCAGGAAATAAAATGTTTCTTAAATGAGTGACTACTTTTTAATTTTGCTTTTTAATGCTAATGCTACAGAAATTACTTTCAAAATTTTGGTATCAACACTTCTGTAACAGAACACAGAAAGCCATAAGGTGTGCACAGTACAAATGTACAGTATTGCTGTCTTGGCCTGTATGAGAAACAGTGTGGCCAGCAGGAACAGGGAAGGGATTCTGCCCCTGTACTTGGTGATGCCACGCCTTGAATCCTGGGTTCAGTTTTGGGCCCCTCAATCCAAGAAGGACATTGAAGGGCTAAAGTGTGTCTGGTGAAGGGGAATAGAACTGTTGAAGGGGTTGGAGAACAAAGATTATGAGGAGTGGCTAAGGGAACCAGGGTTTTTTAGTCTGGAGAAAAGGTGGCTGAGGGGAGACCTTATCACTGTCTACAGCTCCGGGAAAGGAGGTTGTGGTGAGGTGGGTCCCGGTCTCTACTCCCTGGTAGCACTGACAGGAAAAGGGGAAATGGGCCCAGGTTGCATCAGGGCAGGTTCAGCCTGGACATCAATGAAAAATTACTTCATGGAAAGGGTTCTCAGGTACTGTCAGAGGCTGCCTAGGGAGGTGGTGGAGTCACCATCCCCAGAGGTGTTTAACAGATGGGTAGATGAGGTGCTCAGGGATCTGGTTTAGTGGTGGACAGGTACATTTGGACTCGATGATTTCAAAGGTCTTTACCAACAAAGCAATTCTATGATTCTAAGATAGTCTATAATTAGGGACTTTTTTGAGAACTTTACAAAACTAAAAAAAAAAATATTACTTAGATTTACAGTTCTGTTAACATGAAGGCTTAAAATTTTGTTCTTAACAGAAAAGCGTGAAATTCTAGTAGGGACTTACAAGGTATAATTAAAGTCCTGATAACCTCTCAACATAATTCTAAGTATAGCCTTTACAAAGCATATATGACTTACTTTCATTAAAAATGTACTCAAATCCTTCCAGAGTATCAGGAAATTCAAGTGGCGGCTCATCTTTTTTCATTAGTTCATCCAAGTCTATTCTAGACAATAAATCTAAAAAAAAGGAAAAGAAAAATTACATAATGCACGCTACGTCTTTTTTATTCCATTATTACTGCTGACAAAAGTGGTTGCTCAGATTTGTAGATCTGAAGGCCAGAAGGACATCCCATATAGTACTAAACATAGGACTTAGTTGTGGGAAATCTCGTTCTTGATTCAAAAGCTGGGCATCATTGTCAGAATATCTTCTTATTTATTTATTTACCTATTTATCTCTAATGCAGATAAAAAAAATGTCCAGGGATAGAGATGCCACCAACAACAAAGCCATGTGTTTCAATGACTCATTACCCTCAGTATTAGAAATACATCATTATGATGAACCCTGATGTTAACAGGCACTCACCCAGCTTCAATACACTGATACATTCTTGTTTGCCCTCCTGAAGATCTCAGATTATCAAACGCATGTTATCTCATTGGAATTGGCCAGTCGTGACCACAACATACCATAACCTCCCTTTGATATCCAAACAGATTGAGTTATCTGCATCCTTCTCTCAATGGCCCACTTTTAATAACCCTCAAGGAAGAGAAAAATGCCACCCAGAACTGAATGCAGGACTCCATGTGAGGTCTCACCAAGGCAGAGTTCAACTGGTCCCACTGCTTTGGACAGTTGGGTGGCAGGCATTCTTTATTCTAGATTTTAGGATTTACATTTAAACAGAGGCAAGCATACACAGATGCCTCTTGCTCACATTGCACCGCTAAAAAAATTACTGTACACAAACATAACAGCGTACAATCATCTGGAGTCCTGCATCCAGCTCTGGAGTCCTCAGCAAAGGAAGGACATGGATCTGTTGGACTAAGTCCAGAGGAGGCCATGGAGATGATGGGGGGGCTGGAACACCTCCCATACAAGAAGACAGGCTGAGAGAGTTGGGCTCTTTCAGCCTGGAGAAGAGAAGATTCCAGTGAGACCTTAAAGCAGCCTCCAGTAATGAAAAGGACTCCAGGAAAGCTGGGGAGGGGTTCTTGATCAGGGAATTCAGGGATAGGATGAAGGAGAATGGCTTTAAGCTGAAAGAGTGAAGATTGAGATAAAATTATGGGAAGAAATATTTTCCCATGAGAGTGGGGATACCTTGGCACAAGTTTCCCAGAGCAGTAGTGGCTGCTCAATCCCTGGAGGTGTTCAAAGCCAGGTTGGATGGGGCCTTGAGCAACCAGATCCAGGGGGAGGTGTCCCAGCCCATGTCAAGGGGGTGGAACTAGATAGGCTTTGAGGTCCTTTCCAACCTGAACCATTCTGTGATACTATGATCTCTCCTTTCCTCATTGCCTTCCACCCACACAACCCAATGCTATCCATTTAATGTATTTTCTGCTTATTAATTAAAAATCATTGAAAAATGACTCTGTAGCATTCCACTGAAATATATTTTCCTGCTTCCTCACAGACAAATTTGAAGACCACACAAACATTCAGTTTAGGAGTGCTACACTGATTTTGCACCATTATTATTTCATAAATCAAGATACCGCATATTGCCAAGGAAATGTATTAAGTATTCTAAGCATATTGTTTTATTACCTTTACCATTCAAAGTTGTAGCTCCAAGGAAAGAAAACAGTTTGAAAAGACTAATTTTTTTTAAACTTCCTTTGTTTGACATTAACTATACCTCCATTCTTTAATTACTTAAAATTATTATTTGAATGGGGGTTTTATCACTCTCTCTGTGTAGTCTTAAACAGTGACAAGCCTATAGGTTACCCACATTACCTCAGCTTCATATCAGTACATTAAAACTCTGAAATTTCTACAGTGTTTAAAATGTACTGAAAATTAGCTTCAACATTCTTGACAGATCCCTACCTTGCTCTTTTGTAATTCCTCAGGTTCACATGGCATCCACTCTGTTGTACATTTGATTGTCTCGAGCTCCTCCTCCTCTAAGTTGTTTCACTGGGTAAAGCTGAGGCCCAAAGGCCATCTTGTGTGTCTACTGAAATTCAACACCCCTCTTACCTGAGCATTCTCTGCAATATCTAAACAGCTACACAACATCAGACATTGACTGGAAGATTTCAGGACATGGTTTAGTAGGCACGATGGTGTTGGGCTAACAGTTGGACTCAGTGATTTTAGAGGTCTTTCCCAGCCTCAATGATTCCACCATTCTATCATTTCCAAATGTGACTTTCTTGAACATAGCTCATTTTTGCAACTAATTTCTTTAATAGCATGCCCCATGACATTCAATTCACATCAGCAGTTATATGCTGCTTCTTCTGGACGGCCCTTTGAAAGTTCTGGAGCAATGTCGCAACCCAGCCTGGACAGTCCAGGAGTTGCTGCGTTAAGACTGGTTCTCCTCATAAAATTTACGGGTTCAGTATCCACCAAGGTAAACGGAGTCAAAAAAATGATAAACAGTTGGTCCAAAAAAAGGAATTTATTTGTTCTGGCTTTCTTGGCGATAAGATTGGTCTTGGCTGCAAAATCTGTGGTCAGGGAAAAGAAAGAAAGAGAGAAAGGCAGGAAGGGGGGATAGAGAGAGAGAGGGAGAGAAAAGTGCAAGGACACCACCTAGGCTCCAGATCTCTTCTTTCCCCCAGGATGGTGGGTGTGCTGCTGCAAAAGACTCTTCTTCCAGAGTGTTATCTATAGTTTTTTGGTGGGCCTGTGCAGTGCAGGGATGCTCTGGAACTGAGTTTTGGGAGGGCTTAGGGGTCTGAGGTGGGTCCAAGGTATTGCTTTGCCTCTACTCTCCCTGCCAGCAAGAATGCAGCAGGACCTCTATGAGCAGCTAACAAAGCTGGACTGCTTGAAAGAGTGTGATAAGGTGTTGAAGGACACTGCCTCTGCTACAGTCCCAACTGTGATTTAAGGCAGCCAAAACAAGTGATAAAAGGCAGCCAAAAAAAAATCAGTCTCTTCCAGGGAAGTGCTTTGGTCCTCAACCAAGCAACCAGAGGAAACAAAACTTTATCAAAGAAGTTTTTCACAGCAGGACATAAAAAGTGTCCCCTTGCCTTTCTACTTCTACAACATCAAGGCAGCTAAACAGTCTTTAGCATGTCTTTCTCTCCCTGGTGAAGACTCCAGTCACACCACACCTCCTAGAATTTAATTCCATCAGTTTTCATGTCTTCATACTGTGACCTATTTGGAATCAAGTTCACATAGAACTATGTTATGCTATATAATAAAATACCCATCTCCTGAGTAGCAAGGACAATGCTACATGAAGTACATTAAATTTATCTGCACAATGTACAGCTTGTCCTGATTCATAGCGTCCATCTGGGCCACTCAGAAGACTGCAAATGGTCTGTGCTTCAACCACCGACATGGCCATTTCCTTCTTGGGGAATCTTTCATGTTAAAATTAGCTAAAGCGTTCCTATCATTTGGAGACGCTGTCAAGATCTGATCCACCCTTCTTGCCTCAGATCTTGGACTGTCCAACTCTTCTTTTCTGTGTGGATGATGCAACCCCAGAACCCAGGAAGGGTGTGGAGTCTCCTCCTCTGAAGATATCCAAACCCACCTAGATGTGTTCCTGTGCAATCTGCTGCAAGTGACCCGGCATTAGCAGGTGGTTGGGACTGGATGAGCTCCAGAGGTCCCTTCCAACCCCCACCACTCTGGGATTCTGTGACCACAATTCCAAACTGGTTCAACAGAGCCCAAAATGATGTGATTAGCAGGAGACTCTCTACAGCTCAACAATTGCATGAAAGAAAACAACATCCTCACATGAAGCTTTCATTATGTAGAATATTTCCAGGACAGTAATCCTTACTGAAGATCCCATTAAGACCAGTAACAAAATGGGAGTTTCACTTTTCCAAACATGAAGTATAATTTCATCAAAATATAGTAATTTGACAGAATTAGTACCAGGTTTGAGAAAAGCATATCAGTTTTCACCAAACATTTCACAAATACACAGTTTAAACTGAAAAAACATCATCTACCATCACTGTACAATATAACATACATTTCTGATAATACTTCGTCATAAAACAAATTTTTACACTGGAGTTGCAAGGTATGTTATTTTTTCTCTTTTGGAAGATGATTTAGAGAGTAAATGTGTGATTCAAATGCTTTAAATCCAATGTTTGGTAAACTTCCTTGTACAATTAACCAACTCATGTACTTCAAGAACTGAAAAAACATCTACAAGACGTTGCTTATTTTTTTTTTTCTCAAGAAAAACATGCTGCTAAGACACTTAAGTCCATTTATTTTTTTTAAGCATAGAATACAAATAAAAATTGAGAAAATCAATATGGAATTCAATGTGTTGAACATGTTTTCCCTCATAACAGTCTAGTCAGAGATTTCTAAAAGCTGTAGTACAGTTGCATAATTATAAAATGTAGTGGCATAAAAATTAAATGACAACTCACATAAACTAAGAACACAAAAGCGCCACTCAATTTTCTCAAAGGATAATTATGAAAAATAAAAAAATTAACAGATATCTTATTCCGTTACTGTGGATCACATTTTGTTTTTTACATCATCTTATGAAAATACTGATAATAGACACAAAAAAAACATTAGCAAAGATGGAATAATAGTCTCCCTCGGCATTGCAATTCAGAGACTAGAACTCACACTCATATCAAACTCTTCCTTTCCTTAATAGTTGTTTCTGAAATGTCAATATATGCAAAAAGAAGGCAAAAAGACTCATACCCTTTAATGCTGTAGTCTTCTCTTTTTCATCAGGGCCTCCTTGCTGTAGCTGAGCCATCATTAACCAAACTGTCAATGGATTTAAAATACTTAGGTAAATGTACATTAATCTTCGAAGGACAATCTGAAAATCAACAAGAGTCAGAAATTAACAAATTTCCTGACTTCTATGCTGATAGATCTCATTTGCTGCTGCTCACATCATAAAAAAACCCCAGGACTTGATCCAAAAGCAAAAAGCCTGAGACTTGTAAAACCCTATGACATCTAAGGTGATTCATAGAACACTTTGGGTTGGAAGGGACATTAAATCCTTCCATTATCAACCCCTGCCATAGGCAGGGACACCTCCCAGTTGATCAGTTTTCTCCAAGCCCCTCCAACTTGGCCTTCAACACCTCCAAGGATGGAGCAGCCATGGCTTCTCTGGGCAACCTGGGCCAGGGCCTCACCACTCACATCATCAATAATTTCTTCCCAACACCTAAATAAATCTTCTCCCCTCCAATTTAAAGCCATTTCCCCTTGTTCCATCCCTGCATTCCCTGACCAAAAGTGCCTCCCCAGCTTTCTTGTAGACCCTTTCAGGGCTGGAACGCTGCTCCAAGGTCTCCCCATAGCCTTCTCTTTTCCAGGCTGAAAAACTCCAATTCTCTCAGCCTGTCCTCATAGCAGAGGTGCTCCAGCCCTTGGATCATTTTCATGGTCTCCTATGAACTCCTTCCAACAGTTCCATATCCTTCTTATGTTAGGGATCCCATATTCTTATTTTCGGGAAGAAACATCAAAAGTAATTTTTTCTTCTCCTTCAAAACTTATACTGGACATTCTGAAGTCTCATCATGCTATCCTGGATCAATATGTTGTACAACAAACCGTGACACACATTCTAGTATCAAGTTTGAAGTTCAAAAGAATGAACACTAACTTCTCCCTAATCCCAAAAGGACATCAATCTCATTGAGACTTCTTTTTTTGTGATTCTAAGGTAACATCAGTAAATTATAACCCTTTCAGAGAAGCAACACATCTAAGTCCAAAGTAGAAGATGCAAGAAAAAAATGAATATAGGAGAACTTTCACAATCTATAAGGATCTTCTCCATCAATTAACTCCTCTTTATTCTAAGTGTACTATACAGTTTTGTTTTAGCAAAACTACACCAATTGCACAGTTTTAAACTGCAATTTTGATAATGCACTGTCAGTACTGAAAAGAATAGACTGAACATCCAGCAACAGAACGACCCTCAGTATATTCAAGGTGAGAATTTACATGCTAAATACAGTTCTAAGTTTCTCCCTTTGCACAGAAAGCGACCCAGGCATTCAAAGCTGCAATCTCTTTCATCTTGATTCTGACACCAAGGGAGCAAACTACCACATCACAATCACCACTTCTTCCTTCTCAAGAAAAAGACTTCTGTGCAGTGACTTCTTTTTTCCCTTCATCTTTGTTCATTCTTTGTTTTATCTGTCATTCATTATCAATTTGTTTTATTCTTTTCCTCAATATCCTTTATCATGGATGAGTTTGCATGAACAGTATCTCTGCAGCAGTTTGTAGCTTTCAAACCAAGAGTAATAGGTTCACCAACGGTACTACAGGCTCCCTAATAATTCCACCTGTAAGAAAGACTCCAAAGTGACTTCTTTTAAATAGCTCACCATAAAGGCAGCTGGAAAAAAAAAAAAAATACTAAACATTATTTTTCTCTTATCTTTAGAGAGAACCTGCTCATGGAATACTTTCTTGTAGATCCAAGGAAACACACAGCAAGTTAATGTTAATAGTTTTGCAGAGGATGTATGTTTGTTTTTTTTAGTTGGGGTTCAAGAACATGCAATAATTTATTCTACAAGTTTGACCTATGGGAGACTTTGCCACCTTCCTTTGCAGAAGGCATCAGATAAATGACAGTGTGCTGCCGAAAGTCTTTTAAAGACAAAACTCCACTAGGAAAGCTCTGCTTACAGTGTGTGTCTTTTAAATTATGATGCAACTCAACATGACTCAGTTAAAATGTGCCTCTTTTTGGCTAACACTTTAATCATGTTAGCCCTCATAACAAAAGTAAACATAACATAAATACAACAGTATAGGCACAGAGACTTTTTTTTGGTATTTACTAGCACATACTGTAGTCACATAATGTAGTCAATATAAACATAAAAATGAGCTGAATGTTGATTCACACATATGGATGGTATTAAACATTTTTCTCAGATGATTCCAATTAGTCCACTGACAAAAGATCACCAAATACAAATTTTTGTCCATCATCACTTTGCAACACAAAACCATGCACAGTCTTTTAAATCCCTTAGGAAAAAAAGAAAAACTCATTCCAGTCAAAATTATTAGAAGTGCTAGAAAAAGGCAGTGATGAAGTTCTATGATAGCCCAGATAAAAGTTTTTATTCATACAAACTGGGTAGTCCTCCCTACACAAGATTTGAAAGTTCATATTAGGCACAGATAACTTAAAGCAGTTATAAAATACATGCAGGTGCTCAAAGACTTGTTACTCAAGGGAATCATGAAATTACTTGGTTGGAAAAGAACTTGAGATCATTGAGTCCAAATGTACCTGTTCACCACTAAACCAGATTCCTGAGCACCCATGTTTTAAACACCTCCAGCAATGGGAACTCAACTACTTTTCTGGGCAGCCCCTGCCAGGGCCTGAGAACCCCTTCCGTGAAAAAATTTTTCCTGATATCTGATCTGAAACTGCCCAGGTGCAACTTGAGGCCATTCCCTGTCATCACATTACTTGGAACCAGCACTCACCTTGCTACCACGTCCTTTCAGGCAGTTGTCGACATCAATGAGGTCTCCCCTCAGTGTTGTATTCTCCAGGCTAAATAGCCCTAGCTCCCTCAGTTGCCTCTCATAATGCTTGCTCTCCAGCCCATTTCCCGGCTCTGTTTCCCTTTGCTGGATGTCCTCCAGCCCCTCAATGTCTTAGAGTGAGGGACCCAAAACTGAATGCAGGATTCAAGAGGTGGTCTCACCAGTACTGAGCCTAGGGAGACAATCCCCTCCTTGCCTCTGCTGGCCATACAGACCAGGATGCCACTGGCTTTCTTGACAACCTGGGCCACTGCTGGCTCAGGCTGAGCCACTGTTGACCAGCACCCCCAAGTCCTTCTCCTCTAGGCAGCTTTCTAGCCACTCTGCCCTAAACCTGGGTTGTGGTGTCCCAAGTGCAGGACCTGGCACTTGGCTTTACTGAACCTCGCCCTGTTGGCCTCATCCAATGGATACAGCCTGTCCAGATCCCTCTGCAGAGCCTCCCTACCTTCCAGCAGATCAACATTCCCACCCAGCTTAGTGTCTTCTGCAGACTTACTAAGGGTAAACTCAAACCCTTTATGCAGACCATTGATAAAGACACTGAACAGAACTGGACCCAGCACTGAGCCCTGAAAAAACCATAAAATTTACCTGAACAGATTTATCTTCCTCTCCCACCTTCTTATGAAAATTTAACTCTATCCCAGCCTAACCCAGGACAGTTCCTTTAACAGACACACATGCTGTCACTGAGGAAAAAAGCAGATAACCTAACATTTTCATGTGCCAAGAAAGGAGCGACAAAATAAATAAATAAACAAATAAATCTGAATTCAGCTTTGAGAGAGACAGCTTCCAGCTCTGTTTGAGAAAGTAAAAAACTGTTACAGCAGCCACTGGAGGGAGGACTTGATATTAGAATGAGGATGAAAGAAGCTCAACAGTATTTTACGCACTGTTTGTGTGAACACAGTATTTTGTTGAATCCCTCACTGATATTTGTTTAAATGACAAATAGAAGAAATTAGATGAGAGGGTTGGATATCCTTTCTTTGACAGACAGATGTCGAATCAACTATAGTCTGATGGTGCAGAAATGAATAGCAGGAAAACTATGAAGCTCTCTGAATGTTTGCTTATAGGCAAATGCAGGAACTGCAGTTTATCCCAGGCAGCAGTTTCAAGCTGCACTGATTTTCAACTGCATACACTGACCACTCCATATAATTTGCAAACTCACAAATTCCATCATCAGGTTCCTCATAATAAATAAAGATTACTTTAAATGTGTCATTCATGGAATAGAACCATAGAATGGTTTGGGTAGGAAAGGACCTCAAATATCATCCACTTCCAACCCCTGCCATGGGCAGGGACACCTCCCACTGGATCAGGGGCTCAAAGCCCCATCGAGCCTTCCCTTGAACACCTCCAGGCAGGGGGCAGCCACCACTGCTCTGGGCAGTCTGGACCAGGGTCTCCCCACCCTCACAGGAAAGCATTTCTTCCTAAGATTTAATATAAATCTTCCCTCTTTCAGCTTAAAATCATTCCCTGTCACGCTGTCTCTGCACTCCCTGACCAAGACCCTCTGCCCAGCTTTTGTGGATCCCCTTTTAGCACTGGAAGCTGCTCTAAGATCTCCCCATAGCCTTCTTTTCTCCAGGCTGAACAACCCCAACTCTCTCAGCTTGTCCTCACAGCAGAGGTGTTCCAGCCATTGGACAATCTCTGTTCCCTCCCATGGACCCATTCCAGCAGTTCCATGTTCTTCTGATGTTGGGGATTCCAGAACTGGACATAGGATGCCAGATGGGGTCTCATGACAGATGAGTTGAGGGGGAGAATTACTCCCCCAGTCCTGTTGGCCACGCTGCTTGTGATGCAGCCTAGGACATGGTGGGTTTCTGGGCTGTGAGCACATGTTGCCACTTCATTTTGAGTCTCCCAAGTTCTTCTCCTCAGGGCAGTTCTCAATCATGTTGTATCCCTGCCTGTACTGAAACTGCAGATTGCCCCGACCCAGGTGTAGAACCTTGCACTTGGCATTGTTAAACATCATGATGTTCACACCGGCCCACTTCTCCAGCGTGTCTGGGTCCCTACAGATGACATTCCATCCTCCTGGTGTTACAGCTTCACCACTTGGTGTCATCTGTACAATTATTTTGTACGAGTACTTAGGTAATTATTTAAAAATAACTTTCTGACTGCTTTGTTCATTAGCTACATCAAGCACACTTCCTAAAAACCAAGTTACTACTTCATAGAATCGAAGAATCCCTAAGCTGGAAAAGACCTTTGAGATCATCAAATCCAACCGTACCTGTCCACTACTAAATCATATCTCTAAACAAATTTACTTGAAGAAATACTCACGGTAAATAAGTTTATTGCAATCAGAATGTACATTTCACAGAATCACAAGGTTGGAAAAGACCCACAGGATCATCGAGTCCAACCTCTCCTTTCCCTCAGTACTGGGAAACCTCCCCCTGAGTATTGTGTGTAACTTTTGGGTGCTGCAGTATAAAAAGGATCTCAAGCTACTGGAGAGTTTCTGAGGAAGGCCACGAAGTTGGTGAAGGGTCTAGAGGGGAAATCATATGAGGAGTGGCTGAAGTGACTTGGTCTGTTCAGCCTGGAGAAGAGAACACTCAGGGGGGACCTTATAGCAGTTTACTGCTTCCTCGCAGAATCACTAGGTTGGAAAAGACCCACTGAATCATCAAGTCCAACCATTCCTATCAATCACTAAACCATGCCCCTCAGCATCTCATCTACCCACCCTTTAAACTCCCCCAGGGAAGGTGACTTAACCACCCCCCTGGGCAGCCTGTTCCAGTGCCCAATAACCCTTTATGTGAATTTTTTTTTCTCATGTCAAGCCTGAAGCTCCCCTGGCAGAGCTTGAGGCCATTTCGTCTTGTCCAGCTGAATTAGTCAAGGGAGGGGATTCTCCCTCTCTACTCTGCTCTTGGGAGACCTTCACCTGCAGTCCAGTGTCCAGTTCTGGGATCCCCAACATAAGAAGGAAATGGGATTGTTCAAATGGGTCCACAGGTGGCCACAAAGATGATGTGAGGGCTGAAGCCCCTCTCTACAAGGCCAGGCTAAGAGAGCTGTGGTTGTTCAGCCTGGAGAAGAGAAGGCTCTGGGGAGACCTTAGAGCAGCTTTCAGTACTGAAAGAGGCTCCAGGAAAGCTGGGGAGGGACAAACAATCAGGGAGTGCAGGGACAGGATGGGGGTGGGGGGTGGTTGGATTTAATTTGAAATCAGGAAGATTAACTTTACATATTATGAAGAAATTCTGCATGATAAGGGTGGTGAAGCCCTGGCCCAGGGGGCCCAGGGAAGTGGTGGCTGCCCCAGAACATTTACCCATTTGCCTCGACCATAATCCATACAACTGTAAAAAGCCACAGATAAGATGCATGACTGGAGGAATAAATGCTAGAAAAGCTGGTTCTTTAACCATGAGAAAACAAAGAAACAGTTAAGGATCTTGAAGTCCCTAACATCAATACCTCTTCATATTCTATCACATGGTGGTGGGACTTGCTAATCAATCAACAAAAGGCTGATTTATTTGCACAGCAGCTACCTTCCAGTGGTATTTACCCTGTAAGGTCAAAAAGCAGAAGACTAGAAGCTATGTGCATTAGTGTCTCAATTGTGTTAGCAATTCAGTTGTTTACATAAGGCAGTGTCAACATGATTTCACATGCTGAAATTTTAATTATTTCAGTTTAACTTCCTTGAATTGTTAGAAATTACCTCCATAAACATGATGAAATAAACATGTCAAAAGAGCGCAGAAAGAGGCAGCATAACCTCAATGAAGCCTCTAGGAGTTTTACAAGGCGATAGTCTTACCAACCAAACACAAGCTTCAAAACGATCAGCAAGAGTCCATAACTGTTTCAGATCACCATGCATGTTTGATTTTACATAAAATGAAACTTTCCGAGAGGCGTCTTTTAATAATTTTTCATAAGTGTGATGAATGGTCAGGTTTTCAGCTTTCATTGTTCAGCATTTTTGTAATGCT
The DNA here is from genome assembly GCA_033459285.1 of Clamator glandarius. Classification (NCBI taxonomy): domain Eukaryota; kingdom Metazoa; phylum Chordata; class Aves; order Cuculiformes; family Cuculidae; genus Clamator; species Clamator glandarius. Next base: position 87,172 of record JAUNZM010001246.1, read on the forward strand.
CAATAAATCATCACCTGTAACACAATCTCTTGGATGTGCACACATCTAAATGCTGTATCTAGAATAGTATTTTGAAAAGATAACTCCTGATCGTATAATAAGGTATTGGTATAGTCATGATATCCCTCATACGCACGTTTGTATAGAACTGCACAGTCATGAGAGCCTACAGAAACCAGTAACAATTGTGAGGGGATGGGGGTAAGGGGAGATTGTAAAGTCACTTAGCTGTCCAAGCAGCTAGCTTTATATAGCTTAGCTAGCCAGAAGTTCCAAAGTTTCATTGTCTGCCATATATCTAGTGCCTTTTCAGGAGAGATGCTGCTAAGAACTGGTATAACAGTACATGAACAACAAAGCAGTTTACATTCCTGACAGCATTAATATGTTAGTGCCTTATACTTTCTTCAATATCAGGAAAAACTGAGCATGTTTGGAAAGATGGCTAAAGCATTTCTGATTAGCTTGTTACAAAATACAGTGAGATGACTTATTTTTATTTTTTAAGATGCTGGATGAATATCAACTGCTGTGCCTATCTATCTATCTATCTTGATAGGAATGGTTGGACTCAATGACCTGGTGAGTCTCTTCCAACCTGGTTATTCTGTGATTCTGTGACATGCAGAAAAGAACACCAGAGATGTGGGCAATGCCCTGACCCTGGAAACATTCAAATCCAGGCCAGATCAGGCTCTAAGCAACCTATTCTGGTTGAAGATGTCCCTGTTCACTGCAAGAGCTTGTAATAGATAGCCTTTAGGTTCCTTACATCTCAAACCATTTTATGATTCTATGAATTCTTCTGTAGCAGCTTGGAATACTTGTTCTGGTTTTGTCGGGGACAGAGTTAGTTTTCTTCGTAGTAGAGTCTGGGCCTGTGTTCTGGATTTGTGCTGGAAACAGTGTTGATACCACAAGGATGTTTTAGTCACTGCTGAGCACTGCTTACATCTTCTCTCCACCAAAAAGGCTGGGGGTACACAAGGAATTGGGAGGGAACACAGTCAGGATAGCTGACCCCAAACAACTAAAGGCATATTCCATGCTCAAAGCCTGAATGACTTCCTTCAGTGCTTAGAACTATAGACCACTGCATTCCTGTTTTAAGAAGAACTTTGAAGAAACACACACACACACACACACACAGCTTTTCCAATTTCAGCACCCAAGATGAGTGTACAAATGAGTAGGACACTGATTTCACGATGCCTTTCACCACTATCTTCCTCTAAAAAGACAGTAAGGATGCATCATGAACAGCAGATGCCAGGGAAAGTTCAAGTAATCAATGCTTATGAAGAACTAGCATCCTGCAACTGCAGCCTCAGAAGAAGCCTTCATAATGTGTAATAGTGCTATGTTCTCTCCTTCTCTACTCCTACCCCACTCTCATGAGACCCCACCTGAACTCCTATGTCCAATTCTGGAATCCCCAATATAAGGAGGGTATGGAACTGTTGGAATGGGTCCATAGGAGACCATGAAGATGATCTGAGGGCTGGAGCACCTCTGATATGAGGACAGGCTGAGAGAGTTCAGCCTGGAAAAGAGAAGGCTCTGGGGAGACCTCAGAGTGGCTTCCAGTATTGAAAGGGCCTACAGGAAAGCTTGGGAGGGACTTTTTACAAAGGCATGTACTAATAAGATGAGGGGGGAATGGCTTTATATTGGAGAGGGAAAGATGTAGACTTGACATTTAGAAGAAACTTCACGATGAAGTTTAGGAGGCCCTGGCCCAGGTTGCCAACAGAAGTGGTGGCTGCCCCATCCCTGGAGGTGTTCAAGGCCAGGTTGGATGGGGCTTTGAGTCCCTGATCCATTGGCAAGTGTCCCTGCCAATGGCAGGGACTGGAACTGGATGGCCTTTAAGGTCCCCTCTGGCCCAAATCATTCTATGATTCTATGATTCAATGCAAGATTTGTCTGTGTTGTTCCATTAGTGCCTGAGGCTACATCCCAGCTGATGAGAACAAAAAGAACTGTTGAATCAATAAAATATTTGAAAATCAGTTGTGTGAAATGATCTTTAATTATAGAATCAGATTTTCCTGACACCATATATCACAAGAAGAAGTCTCAAGGACTTGGCACAATGTTATTTCATAATATACCTGAAATTATGCCATGACAGTTTTTTATAAACTGTTTTGGAGGAGATTTTAAGATGATTGTACTGGATTGTTGGTTTTCACTGTATCCTGGGTTAAAAGATGAGGTGGAGAAGACTGGCTGTCAATAGCCTCATCTCTGTACATACTAAGCAGTTACAGGACAAAACTAGAATTGTTAATCTTTTTTTAATGTCATCTTCTCTCAAGCAATCCCATGAGTCAGCTGGGAGAGAAAAAGGCCTCTGAACACTGGAAAACATGCAGATTATTAAAAGATCCTTCTCTTAGGAGAGACACAAAAGTAATTTGCAGGACAGCCACAGAAGAAGAGAGAAAGAGAGAGACTGGAAAACACTAGGGAAATGATTTCTACTTACGCTACCATCAAAAGCTGCTAAAACCCCCTAGACATAGGCATATGTGTCTAATACTTTAAAATCACTTTTTTTCCTCCCTCCTTTGCTCTTAAGTAATAATGTGACTTTCAGAATGGCTCTAGGCCGTTAACTGAAGACTCCTGCAAAGAAGATGGACAAGTTAGCTGGAAACGCAGTGAATCCATGCCTGTAGTCCCAATCCTTGTACACAGAATGAGGTATTTCTAATCCTACTTCAGACTCCTTGATGAGAAGGCACATAAAAAGAGACCAGGGAAAGGTGAGAGGTGCATACAGTTTTCTGTGACATCCTTGTTTCCACTAGCACCTTCCAGAATACTCCCATCCAAAGAATATCACTACCCCACTTGACTGCTCTGCATCTAACACAGATACTCCAACAACATAGAAATATCCAAACAACATTACAGAGAATCAAATAATACATGAATTGAAAAGAGCACGAAGGCTACTGAAGATATCCATTCATCACCAAGAAGGATGGGATATCATCCAGAGAAACCTGGATAAGTTGGAGAAGTGGGGCTGTGTGAACCTCATGAGGTTCAACAAAGCCAAGGTCCTACAATTGGGTTAAGGCAAACCATGGTTCCAATACAGGATAGAGGATGACGTGATTGAGAGCAGCCCTGAGGAGAAGGGCTTGGGCTGCGCTGCTGGGGGATGAGGAGCTCCATCTGAGCTGGCAATGTGCACTGGCAGCCCAGAAATCCAACCCTGTCCTGGCCTTGAATGCTTCCAGGCAGGGGGCATCCACAAATTTCCTGGGTAACCTGGGCCAGTGCTTCACCATCCTAATAAGTAATCTAAATCTTCCACCTAACAATTCAAAGTGGTTCGCCCTCATCCTATCACTATAGGCTCTTGTAGAAAGTCCCTCCTCAGCTTTCCTGGAGTGCCTTTCAGTACTGGAAGTTGCTTTAAGTTCTTCCAAGAGCCTTTTCCAGGCTGAACAACCCCAGCTCTCTCAGTCCTGTACAGGAGGTGCTCTAGTCCTCTGATCATTTCTGTGGCCTCCCCTAGACTTGCTCCAACAGTTTCACGTCCTTCTTCTGTTGCATATTCCAGAACTGGACACAGGACTCCAGGTGGGGTCTCACAAGAGCAGAGTAGAGGGGCGGAATCCCTTCCCTCGCCCTGCTGGCCATGTTACCTTTGATGCAGCCCAGGACACGGTTGGTCTTTCAGGCTGCAAGCACACATTGCCTGCTCATGTCAAGGTTCTTATCAATCTGCACCCCCAAGTCCTCTCCACTTTGGAAAGTTGGAAAGACCATTAAAATCATAGAGTCCAACTGTCAGCCCAGCATTGCTAAGTCCACCGCTGAACTATGTCCCTAAGTACCCATACATCTTTTAAATCCCTCCTAGGATGGTGATTCCATCACTTCCCTGGGCAGCCTCTTCTAGTGCTTGACAACGCATTCTGTGAAGAAGGATTTCCCAATATACTGTATAAAGCTCCAATCTGAGGCCATTTCCTCTGATCCTACCACTTGTTACTTGGGAGAAGAGACCAGTACCTACCCCACTACAATCTCCTTCCAGGAAGCTGCAGTGTCCCCTCAGCTTCCTCTTCTCCAGACTAAACAGCCTCAGGTCCCTCAGCTGCTCCCAGAATCCCTGGTCTCCAGACACTTCCCCAGCTCTGTTCCCCTTCTCTGGACATGTTCCAGCCCCTCAATATCTTCCTTGGAGTAGGGGGCCCAAAACTGAACCCAGAATTTGAGGTGCAGCCTCACAAGCACCAAACAGACATGGTCAATACCTTCCCTATTGCTGCTGGCCACACCATGGCTGATCCAAGCCAGGACCCTGTTGGCCTTCTTTGTCACCCAGGCCACTACTGGTTCATGTTCAGCCAGGACTCCCAGGTCCTTCTCTGCCAGGTGGCTTTCCAGCTGCTCTGCCCCAACCCTGGACAACAGCATGGAGTTGTTGTAGCCCAAGTGCTAAGACTAGGAACTTGGTTTGGCTGAACCCCATCCCACTGGCCTCAGTCCATGCATCCAGCCTGTCCAAATACCTCTGCAGAGCCATCTTGTCATCAAGGAGATGGATACTCCCACTATCTTGGTGTCACCTGCAAACCCACTAAGGAAGCACTCGATCTCATCAACATGATCATTGACAGAGACACTAAACAGTGCTGGCCCCAGCACTGAGCCCTGAGGAACACCACTTGTGACCAGCCACCAACTGGGTCTAACCCTGTTCTCCACAACGTTGTCATAAACATGACGCTTAATTTGATAGTTTAATTTTCACATGTGATTTGAACTCTAAAATAATGAACACTTTTTATATCAACACTTTTTATTTGATATGATATTAAGTAGAATTACCCAAACACACTCTTTGGGAAAATTAAGTACTACCATTTACATGAACTACTTCAATGGAGTTGGAACAGATGTGTCAAATGCTCTGGTTCAGTCTCAAACGCATTGTCCAACACAAAGGTTAAAGAAACTTCACCACTTATTCTAAACCAATCTTGTCAAATTCTTCGTCTATTTTGCAGCATACATTGCATTTACTACCAGTTTGACTGAATCCCTACTAAGGAGGAGGCAAACTATCTTAAATGTTGTTGGTGCAGAAGGTGTGATAGAACAGAGTTCAGCCAAGTGTGCTGCCAAACTCAAAGGTACAGATAAAAAGCAGCAGATGAGTAGGGAGAAAGAGACTAGAGATGAAACTTAGTTTGACAAAAAAGCATCACCAGTGATTCATGGTTTTAGCTTGGAAGGTTCACAGTTTCAGGCCAGAGGCCCGAAAAAATCAATCAGAACTACTTCCTATTAAACAGAGGCCTTTCATTCCTTTCAGCTATCACCAAGACTATTAACTTTTTCTTAACCATGCAGTTCTAGGAATGCACCCACTCCCAAACTGCAGTTATTAAGAGCTGAAGAGTCAATCACTTGCTGTGATATGAAAGACAGCGACTAGTCTTTCAGAGTACTTTATTTCCAGTGTGAATTACTCTGGCTTCAGGCTTTACTCACCAGCCATTACTGTGCCTTTGGACATTAAATTTTCTCTCTATATTTTTTCCTCACTTATATAGAGGCTACTGTCATACCCTAACTCTTTCTTTTTGGTAAACCAAACAAGCTTAGCAGAGTCTCTAAGACATTTTGATTCTCATTTACAAATGCATTTTTTTCCTGTTTCTCTGTTCCCTTCCATATTTTAAATCCTAACTGACAGCAATATGCAAGACAAACTCCAGGGCACAAACACCACTGCTGCACCAGTTTCTCAGAATTCTCTCATTTTCCCCTGATTTCCTGTTCCATTTCTGAAAATCTGACCTGATCTTTTAATGTAGTTCTTTAGACTGTAGGCCTGACTTGCCCAATAACTGTATAATACCAAATAAATTCTCTACTCAATATTGTTTTACCAATCTTGGGTTAAAACAAATGTTTATAGTAATGATTTCACATGAACCTCATGAGGTTCAGCAAGGCCAAGGTGAAGGTCCTGCACCTGGATCGGGGTAGTGCTTGGTTTCAATACAGGCTGGGGGAATGACGTGAGTGAGAGCAGCCCTGAGGAGAAGGGCTTGGGGTCCTGGGGGATGAGAAGCTTGACAACAGCCAGCAATGGGCACTCACGGCCCAGAAACCAACACTATTCTGGGCTGCATGAAAAGAAGCATGGCCAGCAGGGTGAGGGAGGAGATTCTGCCCCTCTACTCCTCTCTTGTGAGACCCCACCAGGAGTCCTGTGCCCAGTTCTGCAATCCTCAACATAAGGAGGAGATGGAACTGTTGGAACAAATACAGAGAAGGCTATGAAGATGATCTGAGGACTGGAGCACCTCTGCTATGAGGACAGGCTGAGAGAGTTGGGGTTGTTGAGCCTGGAGGTGAGAAGGATGCAGGGAGACCTTAGAGCAGAGTTCTAGTACCTGAAGGTGCTCCAGAAAAGCTGGGTAGGGACTTTTTAATGAGAGCATGGAGTGACAGAATGAGGGGGAATGGCTTTTAATCGGAAGGGGGAAGTTTCAGATTAGACATTAGGAAAAAATTCTTCATGATGGGAGAGTGGTGAGGTTCTGGCCAAGGTTGCCCAGAGAACCCTCCCTGGAGGTGTTCAAGGCCAGGATGGGGCTTTGAGCAACCTGATCCAGTGGAAGGTGACCCTGCCAATGGCAGAAGGATGGAATTGGATTAGCTTTAAGGTCCCCTCCAACTGAAACCATTCCATGATTTTATTATTATTTCCCAAGACCACTCCCAAGCAGTATTTGCAGAACATTACCACTCCTAAAACTGTTACTTAACAACTTTGTCAGAACGACATTAAGTGCCTCATGATGAGGCTATTTTACCAATAGTAAACAGCCTTGAGGTCTGAGTTTTAACACACTCCCTTTACAAATCTTTAAATCTGTTATACTGAAGCAGAAACTGTAATCAAGAAAACTGAACAAGACTTTATTGTCATTTAATTTTTTATTAATTGGATTTTCCATTAGTATTCTCTTATTTTACTCAAGTCGTGACATTAAGCTAAATCATCTATTATTGTCAGAATTGAACCACACTCCTTTACCAAGCTCTTATACAATATCAGCTCTTCTCATCTTCAAGGATCTCTATCATTTCAAATATTACTGAAAATGAGTAACAAAGGACTTCTCCTTAAAACTTCTTGTATCATTCTTTGTGTCAACTTTAATAAATAACCTCTCTCAGAATATACAGTGACTAACCATTAAATCACAGGAAGCAGTGGACTACTCATAACTCTTTGAGTCTGCAACTGGACACCTTCTTAGAAAGAATGCTGCTGTTAAACACAACTTATTGATTTGAATACCCTGGTAGCTGAAAAATGTAATGGTTACAACAGAGTGTATCGATAAAAGAAAAGTAATTACAGAACAAGAGTAAGCAATCCATTGCTTTACTCTGTCTTTTTGTCACCTTATGATCAGATGCACAATGCCTGACCCTAAAAAGCCATGTAAACAAAACACACGTGCACTGAGGTCTGTCCATGCTCAAGTTCTCATTTTTACGTCAACTTCTACAACACCTGATGACATGTCTTCCCAAAACTACATGGAAATGAACACACGAAAAGCAAAGATGCATTATACAGTGTGCACACTCAATAAGTACGAAAAAAGGCCTCTGAAAAGCACATTGTAGGTAATACAAACATATTACCTGTTCCTGTAGTCCTGTGCTGAGGACTGTGTGGGACTCCTCAGCTCAGGAAGGACATGGATCTGCTGGACCTAGTCCAGAGGAGGCTACAAAGATGACATGAGGGTTGGACTCCTCTGCTACACGGCCAGGCTGAGAGCGTTGGGGTTGTTCAGCCTGGAGAAGAGAAGGCTGTGGGGAGACTTTAGCACAGCTTCCAGTACTGAAGGGGGCTCCAGGAAAGCTGGGAAGGGACCCTTGATCAGGGATTGCATGGATAGTATGAGGGTGAATGCTTTTAAGCTGAAATAGAGGAGATTTAAACTAGGTTTTAGGGAGGGTGGCGAGGCCTTGGACCAGGTTGCCCAGGGAAATTATGGCCTGGAGGTGTTCAAGGCCAGGCTGGATGGGGCTTTGAGACCTTGATCCAACAGAAGGTGTCTCTGCCCATGGCAAGGGGGTAGAACTGGATGGGCTTTGAGGTCCTTTCCACCCCAAACCATTCTGTGATCCTATGGTTTTCTCACACAATGGACAAATTTCAATAAAGTCTGCACTGAAACAGCATCACCTTTTAAGTATCCTTACACAAGTAAGGATTCTTTTTTGGCAATGAGTTGAAAGCTGTAAATTCACATTAGGGGTATAAACACAGGACAAAATGAATCTGCAAAGAAAAATATTGTATCAACTACCAAAACCAAGTGCAACACAGCAAAAAAAATATTGTAATGATACATCTGATAATGTAGCAAAACTTCCAATCCTACAAGTTTTTAACCTACTCCCAGGAAAGAAGAAGAAACATTTCAGTTACAAAAGCCCGAAAATGTTACACAGTCCTACTAAGCAAAACTGTTTTGTCCTAAATTCCTTGGGCTGGAGAAGGACAAAAAAAAGGAGAAGAAAGGAAATCCAAGGAGAATCAAAATTTTCAGACTCTCCATGCTCAGCTACTGAATTCTGCTGCAAACCATGGAAAGGAATACAGAAGAAAAAAAACCAAGAAAATGAGGAGGGAAAGCAGATGAAGAGTAATTTTACAAAGAAAGACCCCAAATTTGATTCTAAGACATCAGCAATGCTAGACAAAGCATATGCTTTCTTGATGTAAATGAAGTTCAGCAGACTTGATACAAATCTGGAAGTCAAAACAAAAAATCTGGTCCAAAAAATAAAATATGGGGAAAGGGACAGGTCACAGAAAGTCATCTTTGGAGTTACTAAAAGCACCTAAAAACTGAAGCAACGTGACCTCCATATCCAAAATATTTTGAAATTAGGGCTCAAGTGTTTAAAACCAAGCCCACTATAGGAAATAAATATTTTCCTTATGTTCCCAGTATATATCCAGTTGTTAACCACCCTAAGAATTAGGTATGGGCTTCAAAATAAATGGAAAGCAACTACCACAATATATCTATACCTAAAAATTATTCAACTTCACAATAGTTCTCAGTCTTGCAACAATCAGCTGAAGCAAATTTCTCCATTCCAATGGATACACATTTTGAGTCACTGCCTCTGAACCTTCACAAGCCATAATGATAGAATCACAGAATTAAGGTTGGAAAAGACCTCTAAGATCATCCAATACAACCATCAGCACAACGCCACCATGCCTACTAAAACATGTCCTCAAACTCTAAGGCCACAAGTGTTTTGAACCCCTTCAGGGATGGAAGCTCCACCACTGCCCTGGGCAGCCTCTGCCAGTGCTTGGCAACTCTTTCAGTAAAGAAAATTTTCCTAACAACGAGTCTAAACCTCCCCTGGCACAACTTGACCTATTATTTGTCATTTAGGAGAAGAGACCAGCACCCATGTCCCCACAATCTCCTTTCCAGGAGCTGCAGAGAGCAATGATGTCTCCCCTTATTCTCCTTTTCTCCTGTCTGAATGGACCCAGATCCCTCAGCTGCTCCTGTAACTACTATGCTCCAGCCCCTTCCCCAGCTCCAGTCCCTTCTCTGGATGCACTCCAATCCCTCAATGCCCTTCTTGCAGCAAGGGACCCAAAACTGAACCCAGCATTCAAGATGTGGCCTCACCACTGTCAAGTTGATACCTTCCCTGCTCCTGCTGGCAACACCATGGCTGATTCAAGCCAGGATGCTGTTGGCCTTCTTGGCAACCTGGGCCATCGCCGACACATGTTCAGCACCCCCAGGTCCTTCTCTGCCAGGCAGCTTTCAAGCGGCTCTGCCCCAAGCCTGAAGCATTCCATGGGGTTGCAGTGACCCAAGTGCAGGACCTGGTACGAATGAATATTATCACAAGCCACCATAGTCTGGGAAGGGTAAAATCCACAATTTAGAAGTAGGACATAGTTTCTAAACTATATATCTAATGCTGCTCAGAAGCTTAAAATGAGACTTGACGAAAAAAATTAGTGAACAAGATCCTGGAAGCTTTCCGTTTACAAAAAGCATTGCCAGCAGGCTGGGGACATGATCATTCTCTACTCTGTGCTGCTGAGACACATCCGGAGTGCTGTGTTCAGTTCCATACTCCCTAGTATGACACAGTTATAGACATGCTAGAGCGAGTCCCAAGGAAGGGACATGAAGACACTCAAGGGCTTGGAGTACCTGAGATCTCCACAGAAGCTGAGAGAGCTGGGATTACTCAAATCAGAGAAGATTCAGGCTTGTGGGTGGGGTGGAGTTTTATCAGTCTATATGAAATGCCTGATGAGGAAAAAAGAAAGACCACTGAGCCACAGGCTTCCCAGTAGTACCCAGTGACAGGGTAACAGATAATGGGCACAAATTGGGCATTTGAATGTAAAGAAAAACTTCCTTACTCTAAGGGTGGTCAAACATTGGAACAGGCACTCAGAGAGGTCGGTCGCGAGGTATGGAGGTACACAAACTTTACCCAAGACATTTACTCTCAGTAAATGGGAACTGGGGTGGAACAAGGCAATCTCCAGAGGTCCCAGCACTCTCAGCTAATCTGTCATTCTGTGGAGATGAGAAATACTGAAACTGCACAATAAATGAATATGCAAAAAGTATGTGTATGTGTATACATATATATGTATATTTACATATGCTAGTTACCTCCCACAACAGCATGAAACAGCTCACAAAGGATGAGAGAATCATTAGGAGCAGCAGCGCATGACTGAGCAAGAATTAGAGCTCATGGTCTCAGGGCATTCAGTTTTGAGTTTTTAAGAATATCTATCTGATTCTGACTCCCCAATTTGTGTGAAACAACCAACATTTATTGTCATGAAATTGTCAAAAACACCAGAGCCACAGCCATGACAAATTTGCGAAAGTTGACAACACTGGATATTACTCATTCTATCAACAATCATTTTTTTAAGTGCACTAAAACACCTTCAACCAGGTTAAAATCACCTTGCAGAAGAAAACCTTGAAAAGTGCCCATATTGTGCTACAACAAATAGAATCACAGAATAGTGTGGGTTGAAACTGACCTCAAATATCATCTAATTCCAATCCCTGCCATGAGCAGGGACACTTCCCACTGGATCAAGTAGCTCAAAGCCCCATCCAACCTGGCCTTGAACCCCTCCAGGGAGGAGGCAGCCACCACTACTCTGGGCAACCTAGGCCAGGGCCTCACCACTCCCATCATAAAGAATTTCTTCTTAATGTCTAATCTAAATCTTCCCCCTTCCAATTTAAAGCCATTCCCCCTCATTCTATCAGTTACAGGCCCTTGGAAAAAGTCCCTCTCCAGCTTTCTTGTAGGCCCCTTCAGGTACTGGAAGCTGCTCTACAGTCTCCCCAGAGCCTTCTCTTCTCCAGGCTTAACAACCCCAACTCTCTCAGCCTGTCCTCATAGCAGAGGTGCTCCAGCTCTCACATCATCTTCGTGGCCTCCTCTGGACCCACTCCAACTGTTCCATACAATCCTTATGTTGCGGATTGCAGAACTGGACACAGGACTGCAGGTGGGGTCTCATGAGAGTGGAATCAAGCAGGAGAATCCCCACCCTCGCCCTGCTGGTTACGCTACTTTCGATATAGCCCAGAACGTGGCATGTTTAAATATGTTCCTCCTATACATCCCAGAAGAATAATTACCCTTATTGAAAGAGCACAGCGCTGCTGACGCATATTCTATGATTCACCTCAAAATCTGGGATTCTTTTTTCTGGAATTATTGCTCGTTTGTATTTATGTAGGGAACTGTCTCATCTAAGCACAGAACTTTGCATTTGTCCTTTTAAACAGCATTATTTCTTTTACATTTTGTTTCTTTAATTTTTCTAAGCCATTTGAAATTCTAAATTTATACTTCACAGAACTTGAATCCTCTCCCAGCCTGGTACTCCCTGTGAAATTAATAAATGTACTCTCTACATCACCATCATCCAAGTCATTAACAAAGATAAGGCATAATCACATTTGGGTTTTTTCCATTGCACTTCTGACTTTGTCAAGGCACAGAATGAAGGTGCTCACTTGATAAGGAGCCATTCAGGTTTTTGTCTGGGCTTCCTCTTGTCAGCTTTAAGTATGACCCTAATGTTTCTTCCATCTTCAATCCCACTTCCCCCATATTAAGTGCCTCTCAATCACCCTCTCACATTTCTCTCGCAAGCTCCCAGTCCCACTTGGCCTCATTCCACCCTGAGAGCTTCTAGTGCCATTCCACTCCCTCCCCAAGCTGTGTCCTTGTTCATCCTTTCATTTCAAGAGCTTTCACAGAGATGCTGCCAACCCAACACCTCGTTCCAAACATCCTCTTGTCCACTCTACTCCAGTCCCTTGGTTTCACGCATCTTGCTGTTACAGAATGAACACAGGAATAACAAAGCCACTGAGCATTTTCCTGAGACAAAACTACCCACTGTTCACTTGCACTGGTCATCCTCAGCACAGTTCCCTAGTGGAACCAGCATGTTTCATTGTTCTGTGGTGCTGGTGCATGTATCCAAACAACAAAGAGGGCCCAGCATGTCTTGTACAAGTAGCATCACTGGAGATTTTACATTGTAAAACTGAGGTTGATACTTGACATGTAAGTAGACCTTGCCAAGTAACCTGTTTCTTATCCACAATACAGAGGCACTGTAATACTGGAAGGGACCCTTGGAGGTCAACTTGTCCAGCCTCTTGAAAAAGCAGGTCTGAACAAAACAGGATGCTTGTCCAGTCAAGTTCTGAACACACGCAACAACAGTGATTCCACAGCTTTTAGGCTGTCTACCAACATTTCCCATGAACTAAAGCATTAAGAGACATTTATCTGCTATCCTATACTGTTACACACAAGCAGATAAATGCCATTAGGGACAAGCAAACAAATTAACGGTATTATATTATCTTCACCGTGTTCCTTTTCTGGAAAACTAGACAGCTTAATACTAGCACACATATAATGCTTTCTCACATCGCTGTTAGTAGCACTCTCTAAAGATCCCAATTCTTGGGAATTTTCTAAACTATTTTCTTCTAAATGTTTCCTCTGGACATCACTGGGTAGACAAAACCCAAGTTTCTCAAAGAAGCATGCTACTAGCTTCCAAAAATTCCATTCCTGTCTGATACAAACCAGGTGCCGGTTTTGTCTCTCATCCCAAGAAAATGCAACCCAGGTATGGGATGCATTGAGGAACTGGCTTTCTCACCTCACAGAATCATAGAATGTTCTGAGTTGGAAGGGATCTACAAGAATCACTGTGTCCAATTCCTGTTCCTGCACAGGACAACCCCAGCATTTACACTGTGTGTCTGAGGGCACTGGCCAAATGCTTCTGCAGTATTGTCAGGCTCAGTGCCATAACTGGTTCCCTGGGGGGCTATTCCAGTGATCCACCACCCTCTGAGTGATGAACCTTTTCCTAATGCCCAGCCCAACCCTCTGCCCTGGTGTATCTTCCAGCCATTCCTTCAGGTCCTATCACTGGTTGCCAGAGAGAAGAGATCAGCATCTCCTCCCTTGCGAAGAAGCTGTAAACCACAATGAGGTCTCCCCTAAGCCTCCCTTTCTCCAGCCTACTTCCATCCCTTCCCTGTCCCCTCAACCAACCAGCTTTCACAGGCAACAATTCAAACTTCTGGTTATTTTGGTGTGGTCCTCTCACAATTGTTCCTTATGGATTTATCCTAACTTTTATAACTACATAAATATTCACCAGAAAGAAAGACAAGGAGAACAGAACTAACAGAACAAAGAATGAAAAGACAAAAACTATTAAAAAAAAACTTTAATTGCCCACAGAATGATGTTGGGAAGATAATGCACAAGAAATGAAAGCGCTCCTGCAGGAACATTTGTTCCACCTATCTGATATTAGTGAAGCTGGTGGGATGATTCACATGAATGTAACACTAGAAATCAAGACATAGAACCTATTTGGAAAAAGCAACAGTGGAGAACAAATGGCACTGTGTGCTGAAAATGTCCTTGCCTGTTTCTGAGTCACTCACAACAGCAAATCATGTCACAGATTCACAGAACAGTTTGGATTGGAAAAGTCCTTTAAGATCATCAAGTCCAATCACCAGTCCAGCTCTCCTAAGTCCACCATTAGTCCATGTCCCCAGGTACAACATTTACTCATCTTTTAAATACCTCCAGGGATGGTGACTCCACCACCTCCCTGAACAGCCTCTTTCAACGCTTGACAACCCTTGCAGTAAAGAAATTCCTCCTAATATCCAACCTAAATCTCCCCTGGCTCATCTTGAGGTCATTTTCCTTTGGCCTGTCACTGGCTACCAGAAGAAACTAGAACATACTTATCCAAAACCTCATTTCAGATAGTTGTAGACAGTGACGAAGTCTCCCCTCAGCCTCCTCTTCTCTAGACTAAACAACCCAAGCTCCCTCATCCACTCCTCATAAGGATTGTGCCCTAAATCCTTCACTAGCTTTGTTGCCCTTCTCTGGACACAATCCAGTATTTCAATGTCCTTCTTCCAGTGAGGTGCCCAAAACTGCACACAGGATTTAAGATGTGGCCTCACCAGTGCCAAGTCCAGGTGCAGAATCCCTTCTCTGCTCCTGTTGGCTACTCTGTTTCCAATACAGTCCAAGATGCCATTGGTCTTCTTAGCCACCTACGCCATTTGTGGCCCATGTTCAACCAACTATCAACCAGCATCCTCAGGTCCTTCTCCTCCAGGCAGCTCTCCTGCCTCTCCCCTGCAGGCCTGGAGTACTGCAAGAATGTCTTAAGGAAAATGGTATAAACCAGGACACTAGCTGGGGCTTTTTATGAAATCTCACATAATGTGGTAGTTTAGCACAGTGGACAGGACACCAAGTGAGAGAACACAGAGCTTTCACACTGCCATTCCTGGAATGTGCTTGAAACATCTAAAAATTTAGGGCAACTTCTTATGGTGAGAAATATAAAGTACAACACAAGGGAAAGCTGTGTTTTACTTCATCCAGGCAGATGACAATTTCTGCCTCTAGTCTTGGAATCAGAGGACATATTCCCAAACACACCTTCGCAAGAATGACTTAAGCAGTCCCACATCCAACCCATCCTGCCCCCTCAGCTGTGCCAACAGAACTGTTTTAGCAATGCACAATGAATCCATTCAGAGAATTGGACCCAAGTTAAATCAGGTCAGGGACCTGATCTGAGTTTAACTTCCTTTCTTCTCCTTTTTTGGTATGAGTATACTTTTAATTGATCAAATCTCAGTTTCGGTCCATTACCTGGGACAACTGAGGTGACAGAAGAAGGCACGCTGCTGCCTGAGAACTTTTTAGCCCAATTTGCCAACATGGGCAAGAAAGAAATATGGACAAAGCAGAAGCAGAACTCAATAAACTACCATTGTGATAGGCAATAGTTTTTAATTCTATATGTGAAACCCCCCTATTCAAAAATACAAACATTTAAACTAAACTATCAAGAAACTCCCACTAATTTTTGACTTCTTGACTAGCACACACCAAATGTCAGCTGACATTTATAATACCTTTATAGGTTTTGATGGCTCTGCCTCGTCTGAAATGCTGTTCATTAGCGTGGAGGTGGGCAGCTATGTTTACACAGCCTTGCAGCGGAGGAGTCATCCAAATCCAGATACACAATTCCCAGTTGTTCAGATTCTGTTTCACAAAATTTAAATGTATGATTCAGTGGGGAGGTAGTC
The DNA here is from genome assembly GCA_033459285.1 of Clamator glandarius. Taxonomy (NCBI): domain Eukaryota; kingdom Metazoa; phylum Chordata; class Aves; order Cuculiformes; family Cuculidae; genus Clamator; species Clamator glandarius. Next base: position 102,954 of record JAUNZM010001246.1, read on the forward strand.
TTTCACTCCACAAACTATTATTCTTCAAAGAGATACAGACTGTGTGAATGAGCACACCTACTTTTCCCTCATTTCACCATATTTCCATAATGCCTTAAAGAATGGCTCTTCCTTACTAAGGCTTCCTGTTAACATATTTCTCCTTTGAAAATAACTGCAGTTTTGATTTCAAGCGTGATGCCTGGTTTTATTTAAATATAGTCCATTTGAGGGACTCTCATCTAGTAAAGATGGAGAGGGGATCTTGATCAGGGAGTGCAGGGAAAGGACGATGGGAACAGTTTTCAGCTGAAAGAAGGGAGATTGAGATGAGACCTTAGCGAGAAATGGTGTCCTGTGAGGGTGGGGAAGCCCTGGCAGAGGTGGCCCAGAGAAGTCACGAATGCCCCACAGAATCACAGGTTGGAAGGGTCCTCAAAGCCCATTCACTTCCAATCCCCCTGCCATGGGCAGGGACAACTCCCATTGGATCAAGCTGCTTAAGGTCCCATTGCTGGAGGTGTTCAAGGCCAGGTTGTATGGCACTTTGAGCCCCCTGATCCACTGGGAGGTGTCCCTGCCCATGGCAGGGGTTAGAACTGGATGATCTTTTAAGGTCCCTTCCAAGCCAAACTATTCAATGATTCATTTACTTAACATCTTATTCCTCAAGATGGGTTTATAACAAGTATTTTCTGCAAGGGGAATTACACACTTACTTGTTAGAAAAACAAGTTTTGAGGTTGCTTGGCTATTCTCCAGCACTTGGGACATGAAGAAAGAACAGAAAGAAATATTACGGTTTAGCCTCTTCTTCAGTTAAACAAGGAGATCAAGATTTGCGTGTATTATATGCCAACAGTGCTACACACAACTATGATATCCACTCAACCATGCATTTTGAGGGTCTATGAAGCCCAGCATGCAGGACTTTAAAATAAACTATAATCACTGTGTTATCTGTTGGGCTTGGTCTTTGACGCAAGATTTCAGAAAACCTGGAGTGCACCTGGCACATCAACAACATCGCCTCATTGATTTTCTCAGACGAGCAGTAACAAGTCTAAAACTCAGGACAGTTTCCTTTTGAGCACAATGGCTGCAAACCACTGAGTGAGTTACTCCCAGAATGTAGCAGAAATAAAACAAGAATGTGGCCCACTATGCCTGTTTATAAACCAAAATATACCTCAGTTAAGAAGTGACAGGAAACAAGAGAACTCATTTTCCCACCAGGAGCTTTCGTCATGCACACTGCATAAAAATGACATGGTGAAGAAAGCTCAGTAGGCCATCAGAGTATGTACACCGCAGCTCAAACGTTCGGAGGATTCAAAACAAATATCTTAAAAGATTTAATTGCAAATGGAAAATGGCAACTTTATGAAGCTTATAATTCAGAAAAATCCAGACTAGCTGTCTTGGGAAATAGTTCACAATTTCCAAAGCAATCTCACTACTAAATTCCATATTTCTTATCTACATCTTGGAAATGCCTAGGGGTACTTAAAGTAATCAAGAATATTTTCAATACAGTCAAAAACATTTTTCAGAATGTCCCTCTCAAAAAATATTTAGCTTAAACCTTGACCAGAAATTGGCAGAAAACAAGAAAACTTCCTTATGAAAAACTGAAACATGCAAAAACCTTAACAACATTAATATCACAGGTCTGACTTTAAATGCACAAGAATCCAGAAATATCAACACCAACATTCATCAATGCTGAGTAGTGAGGTTGTCACACCAGAAGGACAGGATGTCATCCAGAGGGACCTGGACAAGCTGGAGAAGTTGGTCTGTGCGAATCTCATGAGATTCAACAAGTCCAAGGGCAAGGTCCTGCACCTCAGTCGAGGCAATCCACGGCTTCAATACAGGATGGGGAGTGATGTGATTGAGAGCAGCCCTGAGGACCTGCGGTGCTAGGGGAGAAGCTCCACATAGGCTGGCAGGGTGTACTCACAGCCCCAAAGGTGAACTGTGTCTGGGGCTGCATGAAAAGAAGTGTGGCCAGCAGTGTGAGGGAGGGAATTCTACTTCTCTGCTCTGCTCTCGTGAGACTCCACCTGGAGCCCAAGCCCAGTTCTGGAATCCCCAGAATAAGAAGCATATGGAACTCCTGGAATGGGTCCAGAGTAGGCCACGGACATGATCAGAGAGCTGGAGCACCTCTGCTGAGGACAGGCTGAGAGGGTTGGGGTTGTTCAGTCTGGAAAGAAGGCTCTGCAAGACCTTAGAGCAGCATCCAGCACTGAAAGGGGCTCCAGGAAAGAAGGGGAGTGACTTTTAACAAGGGATTGGAGCGATAGGATGAGGGCAAACAGCTATAAATTGGAAGGGGGAAGATTTAGATTAAACATTAGGAAGAAATCCTTCACTGTGAGGTTGGTGAAGCACTGGCTCAGGTTGCCCAGGGAAGCTGTTTCTGCCCCATCCCTGGAGGTGTTCAAGGCCAGGTTAGATGGGGCTTTGAGCACCCTCATCCAGTGAGAAGTGCCCCTGCTCATGACAGGAGATTTGAACTGGATGGGCTTTGATACCCCTTCCAATCCAAACATGATTCTATGAACATTCACCACCACTGGTCCTTCTGGTATGACTGTCCTTCCAGTCAAACCCAGAACTGGCTCAAGTGCAGCCCAACCAACAATGTGTTAGGCTGATTTTTGTTTTATCTATCACCCCTCTTTCGAGAGATATGATAAAGAATATTTTCTTTCACTTACTGACATGAGAAAAAGTCCTATTTGCTGATAGAACAGTTTCCTAAATTTACCACTGTACCAAATATACTGAATTCAGCCAATTGTTACGTTGTTAACAACTAACAGTTAGCAGTTGTTAAGAAACAGGTAAGAATTAAAGTCAAGAATTCCAAGACTCAGATGTCTATATAGCAGGCTTAGCACAGACTGGTTCCCTTCAATTTCTGTTGGGCCATAGGAAGCTGTTAGAACAGAGAAACTATAGTAGCTGTAAAGCAGAGACACCTAAAATTAGCCTGATAAACCCTACATGGTTCATCATTCTTCTTTAGATACTCACTCAACAGAGTATTAACTGCAGTGCCAGAGAGGTTTCATCAAGCAGAGAGTTGACACTCTCCGGGAGAGCATAACAGGAACAAAAACAGCTACACAAAGACAGCACCAGCCCACAGAACAGGATGCCATCCCCATCAGCAGTACCATTAATAATTAACTCATGGGAGCAGACTGCTCGGGAAGCCAGTGGAGAGGCTTTCATCCGCAGTCATTTTAAGTACAAGGTGACTCAGGCTGCACACCCATTATCTGCTCAAGCCTGTAGGAACATAACACGTTGAGAGGAAATGGTCCTTCCTTTCTCCTCCTTCCAGCTTCTCCACTCCAACAGCAGTCCCACAACCCTTCTTATAGAATGGAATCACAGAATTACAAAATCATATGGGTTGGGAAACACCTTTAAGATCATTTAGTCCAACCCTTAACCTCACACTGCCAGTTCCATTACTAAACCATGTCCCTAACTGACACATCCACATGGCTTTTAAATCCCTTCAGGGATGGGGACTGCACCATTTCTCTGGGCAGCCTGTTCCAGTGCTTGACAGTTATCACTGCACAATTGCAAGTCAGTGAGCGGATGCAATAAGAAAAGAGTATTTTTATACCTCTTGTTCTGCATCAGCTGGATCAGCTTTCTTACCAGGCTCACGATGCAGTCAGCTGATCTCCACAGGGCCAGGACAGATGGGAAGGAAGATGAGAGGGATACTGCCACTTTTAGTGGTGTGGACACAATAGGAACAGGCTATGAATCCGCACTCCAGGCACCCTTTATCCACAGCTGGAGGGGAACAACTTGTGGAGCCCAGCCTAAAATCCATAAGGAGTCAGTCATCAAAAAACACAGAATCATAGAATAGTTTGGGTTGGAAGGGACCTTAAAGATCATCTAGTTCCAAACCCACTGCGATGGTCAGGGATACCTCCCACTAGATCAGGCTGCCCAAGGCCTCGTCCAACTTAGCCTTGAACGTATCCAGCGACGGGGCATCCACAGCTTCTCTGGGCAACCTGGGCTAGCGCCTCCCCCCTTTCATAGGGAAGAAATTATTCCTCATGTCTAGGCTAAATCTGCCCCTCTCCAGTTCACATACATTGCCCCTAGACCTATCACTATGAGCCTTTGTGAACAGTCCCTCCCCAACTTTCTTACAGGCCCCCTTCAGGTACTGGAAGGTTCTATAAGATCTCCTCAGAGCCTTCTCTTCTCCAGGCTGAACAACCCCAACTCTCTCAGCCTGGCCACCTAGCAGAGGTGCTCCAGCCTTCTGATCATCTTTGTAGCCCTCCTCTGGACCCATTCCAACAGTTCGACATCCTACTTATGTTAAGGATTCCAGAACTAAACACAGTACTCCAGATGAGGTCTCACAAGAGAGGAATAGCGGGCCAGAATCATCTCCCTTGACCAGCTGGCCACATTTTATAGAATCATAGAATAACCAGGTTGGAAGAGACCCACCCAGGAGATGGTTGGCCTTCTGGACTGTGACCGCACACTGCCAGCTCATGTTGAGCTTCTCATCAACCAGCATCCCCAAGTCCTTCTCTGCAGAATCTGTTCCATGATCTTCCCAGGCGCAGAGGTGAGGCTGACAGGTCAGTAGTTCCCAGGGTTGTCTCTTCTTCCCTTTTTAAAAATGGGCACAACATTACCCTTCTTCCAGTCACCAGAGACTTCTCCTGATTGCCGTGACTTTTCAATTATCATAGCTTGGCAACCACATCGGCCAGTTCCCTCAGGACTCTGGGATGCATCTCATCAGGTCTCATAGACTTATAGATGTTTGGGTTCTCAGGTGGTCATGAACCTGATCCTCCTCTATTGTGGGAGGGGGTTTACCCCTCTGGTCACCATCTTGCTGTCCCATAACCCAGGAGGGGTGAGGAGAGCGGTTATCATTGAAGACTGAGGCAAAAACTTTGTTAAGTACCTCAGCCTTCTCCTCAGCTGCTGACACGAGGTCACCATTCCCAACCATCAGTGGGGCTAAGTTCTCTTTAACCTTCCTCTTTGGATTGGCGTATCTGTAGAAGCCCTTATTGTTGGTCTTCACCTCCCCTGCCAAATCCAGCTACAGGTACACCTGGGCCTTCTTGACCTCACCCCTACACAACCAGGCAGTGTCCCTTGTGGGAATATATGCTGGTCTAACGATGTGGCCTTAGCAGGTTGTTAGTGAGAAGTTTCATAGAACCATAGAATAACCAGGTTGGAAGAGACCCACCAGATCATCGAGTCCAACCTTTCCTATCAAACACTAAACCATGCCCCTTAGCACCTCATCAACCCGTGCTTTAAACACCTCCAGGGAAGGTGACTCAACCACCTCCCTGGGTAGCCTTTTCCAGTGCCCAGTGACCCTTTCTGTGAAAAATTTTTTCCTAATGTCCAGCCTAAATCTCCCCTGGTGGAGCTTGAGGCCATTTCCTCTTGTCCTGTCCCCTGTCACTTGGGAGAAGCCAGCACCCTCCTCTCTACAATCTCCTTTCAGGTAGTTGTAGAGAGCAATGAGGTCTCCTGTCAGCCTCCTCTTCTCCAGGCTAAACAGCCCCAGCTCTCTCAGTCGCTCCTCATAAGGCCTGTTCTCCAGCCCCTTCGCCAGCTTCGTTGCTCTTCTCTGCACTCACTCCAGAGCCTCAACATCCTTCTTGTGGTGAGGGGCCCAGAACTGAACACAGGATTCGAGGTGCGGTCTCACCAGTGCCGAGTACAGAGGGAGAATAACCTCCCTGGACCTGCTGGTCACGCCATTTCTGATCCAAGCCAAAATGCCATTGACTTCTTGGCCACCTGGGCACACTGCTGGCTCATATTCAGTCACTGTCAACCAACACCCCCAGGTCCCTCTCCTCCAGGCAGCTTTCTAGACAGACTTCTCCTAGTCTGTAGCACTGCAGAATACATCACAGTCAAGAAGCAGCTACAGTATGAGAACAAGAAGGCAGTTTATGTGCAAGATTAATTATACAAAAACTACTAGGGGAAACTCTGGACTTTAGCCAAGCACTAAGTAAACGTTAGACAAGATAGCAGAAAAATACAAAAAGGCTGGCTTGTTTGCTAATAAATGACTTGATTTCCAATCATATTGATTGTCTGTGATCTCGTCCGGGGTACCTGCATGGGTTCAGTCTCCCACAGTCCCTATACACTTCCCGGGTTCCCTGCCCCTGCCTGTACTGCCTGTGCAGTTCCCTCTTGTTCTTGAGTTTGACCAGCAGGTCTCAATTCAGCCACGCTGGTCTCTTTCCTTTCCTGCCTGATTTCCTACATATGGGGACTGAGTGCTCCTGTGTCTCATGGAAAGAATTCTTAAATATTTGCCAACTCTGTTCTGCTCCTTTGTCCTTGAGGACCATGTTCCAAGGGGTCCTACTGAGTAACTCCTTGAAGAGATGGAATTCTGCTTTCCTGAAATTTAGGGTCCTGACTATACTCCTCACCTGTCCCATATGCCTCTGGACCTTGAACTGCACCAGCCCAGGCTGCCTCCGATCCTAATGTCACTGATGAGCTCACTTGTATTAGGGACGTCAGGTCCAGTATTGCACCCTCTTAGGTAAGGGTCTCTACTAGCTGGATTAAGAAGTTATCCTCAACGCACTCCAGGAGTCTCCTGGATTGTCTACAGCTTGCCATGTTACTTCTCCAGCATGTGTCAGGGTGGTTTAAGTCTCCGAGTACAATGAGAGCTTGTGAGCTACCAAAACTGGCACTAATGAGTATCTGCTGGGAGTCGAGCATAAAAGCGAAGGATCATCACAAACAGAATACTGTAGTTTTTTTTAGAAACTCGGAACGGTTTGAGTTGGAAGGGACCTTAAAGATCATCCAGTTCCAACACCGCTGCCATAGGCAGGGGCACCTTCCACCAGATCACTTACCAATACAGCTCGGTCACATTACAAGAACAGCGTAAGGAATGCTGTGACTGGTTAAACACAGAGTTCTCGTAGCATTCATTCCAGAGTCTTCCTATCAAATATAAAAAATTGTGTATATACACCTAACACGCATCCTAACTGCAGCATTTACAACACCAAACAACATCCATGACAAATAAGCACTTTAAACTCATCAATCTGTACTTCAGGAATTCTACTCAGCGACGATCTGTGACACTGATTTACAGACTGAGCAGAGATATGTACAATCACACTTACACAGAGTAAAAAAGGTCTCTTCTAAGGCACAAAAGGAAACCCTCATAGGCCAGTGTTACATTTCATAAGCAGATATTTTCATGCTCACTGTTAACCAATCTGGTTCCAGTAAGCGAGTGGAGAAAAATAAGAGATATCCATTCATCCTTGTATATATGTTTTACTTCAAAGAAATCCAGGAATTGTTTGTAAATCTAAAAAAAAGACCCCTCAGTCACCACAGCACATTGTTCCCCAGAGGAACAGTGAGTCAAATACAAAGTAGCAGCAATAGCGTCGCATTCAGAACTTTTTCTATAGAGCCTGGAAGAGACAAAACCTCCAAAGTTAGTGCTAAGTCTTCATGGGGAAAGAAAAAAATAAGGCTGTGAACTTAAAAGAAAAGACACTAACAGATAAATCCCTGCTGAGTAATTATAAGGTGAAGCTCTCCCAAACATTAGCTAACTGGTACATAAAAGGCAATTCAGTAAAAACCATGGCCAAGTCAACTAGCAGATTAATATATTAGTCATAATTGGCTACCACCACTGAAAAAGCAATCTGAAGAAAACAGGCACTGGTGAGAAAACTCCAATAAATAAAGGTATTTCAGAAATGCAGACCACACTCTGAGAGTCCACTATGCTTCTGAAATGATGCTGCCCTTGTCTGCCTCCAGCTGCTTAGCACTGCCGGCCTGCTGGAAGACTTCATCTCCTTCCTATGCTAACCTATTTCAGACAAAGAGAGTCAGGTCAGCTAAAATACTATGAATGTGTGGAGCGAGGTGGGCTTGGGACAGCCCAAACTAACACCAATGGTGGCACACAGGGTGAAAAGTACAGCAGCAGCTTCAGCAATGGGCACTGCCACTGTCTGGGGCTTCTGACAGAAACCCTGTGAAGATCAGCACCCTCACAAGAACAGAAAGAGTGTTTTATCTTTAAAGAAAGTGAAATAACATTTAAAACACTCAGAACACCACATCTGTTGAATTTAAAACTTAGAGGAGCACAAACAGACATGATTCCTGTATTTTCATAGAATCATCATAGAATCATGGAATTAATTGAGTTGAAAGAGGTCTTAAAGCTCATCCAGTTCCAAACCCTCTTCTCCAAGCCCCATCCAACCTACCCTTGAACACTTCCAAGGATGAGGGAGCCATGACTGCTCTGGGCAACCTGCACCACTGCCTCACTACTCTTATTGTGAATAATTTCTTCCTGATGTCTACTCTAAATCTTCCCCCTTCCAATTTACCTCCATTCCCCCATAACCTATCATTTCATGCCCTTGTAAAAGTCCCTCCCCGACTTCTCTGGGCAACCTGTGCCAGCCCCTCCCCATCCACACAGGAAAACATTTCTACCTAAGATCTCATCCAAATCTCCCCTCTTTCAGCATAAAACTGTTCCCCCTCGTCCTATCCGTGTACTCCCTGCCAAAAAGGCCCTCCACAGCTTTCCTGCAGGCAACTGGTACCAGGCAATTGGTACCACTCTGTGACACCTTCCAAAATGTTAAGTATCTCCCACCACCAAGATTTTAGTTTTCCCTGCACAAGGGCATTTTTAGCTTTCCTACACACCTACAAAGTATGTAAATTTCACACCCTGAAGGCATTCTCCATCTAATACACTACCAATTGGCAGCTTTAACATGGGTAGTACAATGTGCTGCCACCCTCCTTCACCCAGTGTCTAATTAACAATACCTAGAAAATACTGATTACAATAAGGACTCCACCTTTTTGCAGCACTGTGCTATTTATGCTTCTACAAATGTTCATAGAATCATAGAATCACAGAATAACCAAGTTGGAAGAGACCCACCGGATCATCGAGTCCAACCATTCCTATCAAACACTAAACCATGTCCCTTAGCACCTTGTCCACCGGCGCCTTAAACACCTCCAGGGAAGGTGAATCAACCACCTCCCTGGGCAGCCTGTTCCAGTGCCCAATGACCCTTTCTGTGAAAATTTTTTTCCTAATGTCCAGTCTAAATCTCCCCTGGTGGAGCTTGTCACCATCAAGCTGTGACTCATGACTGTGTCACCATGTCACTATTCAGTTCAGATCAGAGATATCTTGTTAGCCTTAGAACTGCAGTTGATTTTATAACATCTCCTTCACCAGTAATGGTTATGACCTGAACAAGCACTATTACCTCCTTATTCAAACCTCCTACCTGAGCCAAGAACTTCCTGCAGAGATGGATGAAGCAGATGCTACACTTCGCGAAGACTTCTTGAGCAGGTTTAGAGGCAACTGAGCAGCCTGGCTCATGCCACACCACAGCCAAAAGTTAACTACCTGTAAGGAAAGCGGCACATTCTCAATCAAATCATCTTTAAAAGAAAAAAAGAAGCCAACATTTCCTTAAAAAGCAAAGCATGTGGGGTTTTTGGAAGGAACTATGGATGTGCAACATGTGATGCTTCTGAATAAAGAATGCAGTTATCCTACAATCATACCAAACCAAACTAACAGTAATAACTTAAAATGAAAGAATATCTCCCAACATTCACATCAGGGTAATTCAGAAATGAGAAATATTTCATGCAGCTTCTCAAGCCACCAGACCAACTATGAGAAACTTCACTCCAAAAAGTTGTTTGTCATTGGGCAGCGCTGAGAAAGTGGCACTGGCAACGACAACCATGGTTATGTCAGGATGGAATGCTCATACTGTATCTGTTGTCATGTGTGGGAAGGCTGGGCTTCGGAGCAGGGAAACCTGGCACGTCTGGATTGGTAGGAACAGCTGGAAACACCAAACAGCCATGGAAGTCATATAATCATAGAATGGTTTGAGTTGGAAGGGACCATGAAGGTCATCCAGCCCAACTCCTCTGCAATAAGCAGGAACATCTTCAACTCAACCAGGTTGCTTGAAGCCCCATTCAACCGGACTTTGAATCTTTCCAGGGATGGGGCTTCCATCACCTCCCTGGGCAACCTGGATCATAGTTTCACCGCCTTCAGCACAAAAATTTTTTTCCCAATACCTAGTTTAAACCTCTTCTCTTTCAGTTTAAAACCACCCCACACTGTCCTATTGTTTCAGATCCTGCTAAAAAGTTTCCCCCCCATTTTTAGATTTCCCCTACACTGGCCACTTTCAGGCTCACCCTGACAGGGTTCTGAGCCACCTCATTCAAGCTACAGATCGCCTAAAGAGGTTGGACCAGATGATCATTGACGTTCTTTCCAACCTGGCTTTCTACAATTCTGTGATCTTTCTTGTCACATCTCTTTAAGTAACAAAGGCCACAACAAGATCACCTTGGAGTCTTAATCACAGAAGGGTTTTGATTGGAAGGGACCTCTGAGCCCACCCAGTTCCAACCCCCTGCCATGGGCAAGGACACCTCCCACTGGATCAAGTTGCTCAAAGCCCCATCCAACTTGGCCTTGAACACCTCCAGGGATGGGACAGCCACATTCTCTCTGGACAGGTTCTCTTCTCTGTAAACAACCACAACAATCTCAGCCTCTGTCAGCACATACTTTGGGAAAGAAAGTCATTAGAAATGTGGAAATTGCAATTGTTTTCCCCTGTTTCTGCTCTGTTTGCCACTGAAGAAGGTGGCTCAGGAGCTGCAGCAGCTGCAGGAAGAGCAAGGGACCGGGACTGGGATCATACCTAGGAAAGGAAATGGGACTAGGATGAGGTCTGGGATCAGGACAGGGAACACAACTAGGAACAGTTGTGGGAATGGGCCTGGGATTAGGAATGGGAACAGGACTGGGAACAGGGACTGAATGGGAATGGGACTGGAACCAGAACTGAGAACCAAAATGATAATTGGATGGGAAACTGTAATGGGAATGGGACTGGAAACGTGAACTGCAACAGGACTGGGAATGGGACTAAGAAGGGGAACGGGAACAGGAACAGGACTAAGGAAAACAGGAACAGGAGTGGGAATGGGACTGGGAATGTGACTAGGAACAGGAACAAGACTGGGACTGGGAAAAGGACCAGGGCTGAGACTGAAAACAGGAAAAAGTTCAGGAACGGGATTAGGAATGGGAACAGGGCCGAGAACAGGAACAGGACTTGTAATGGGAATGGGGGCAGAACTGGGAATGAGACTAGGAAGGGGAATCGGGTTAGGAACGAGACCAAGAAGCGGAAGGGGACTGGGATCGGGGACACAACTGGGAATGGAACCAAGAACGAGTCTGGGAATAGGAACATGATCAGGAACGGGACGAGAAAGGGGCAAAAGATTGGCAATGGGAACAAGGCGAGGAACGGGAACGGAACGAGGAAAGGGCAAAGGACTGGGAAAGGGAACGAGATGAGGAATGGGAACAGGACAAGGAACGGGAATAGGATGAGGAATGGGAACGGGACGAGGAATCGGAAAGGGAACAAGAGTGGGACTGGGAATACAGCCAGGAATGGGGCCGGGACCTGTGACAGCGGCAGGCTCTGGAGCGGGTCCGGGCCGGGCGGGGCGGTCCCGCACGTACCTGGCGGGCCGGGCCCCGCGGAGCCTCCGGTCCGGGCACCGCCCGCGACGCTTCCGGGTCCGCGCGCCGTGACGTCACCGGGGAACCCGGAAGCGCGGCGGGGGCGGGGCGGGGTTCGCCCCGGGAGTTGCGTCGGTGTGAGGGCTGGGCCGCATACTCTTCTCTTGTCGCGGTCGTACAGCGTGTTTTCCTCCAAACGGGGCCTCTCAGACGCCCAGAGTTGTGTTCGGTGCCATCTGTGCTGAACAGAGTTGGCTTTTTCGCGAGCCGCTTCTGTTCGCAGCCTTTCCCCGCCTCAAATGCGAGGCCAGGCCAAGAGCTGGATGCAAAGCTCCAAATTAGCAGAGATTTGGTGGTCATGAAGTTAGTAATAGCATCGAAATGAGTCCTAATAAGCCCTGATACAAGAAATAGTTACTATTGCAAAAGCTGGAATATTTTATATTTAAGCTAAAGTAGAGTTAAGTTTCATCCAAGTAACTATTTTTGAAAGTTAGATAGCATATTTTTTTGTAGCATGTTATCTTTAAAACAGTGTTTTTCCAAATACCGTTCCTTCATTGGCGATAATAACATCTTGCGTTCAGCATGATCTGTGCTGTGCCGAGGTGTCCTCTTCTGTAATCACCTCTGTCTGCAGCCTTTCCGCATATCAAATGCAAAGCCAGGCCGAGAGTTGGCTCCAAAGCTCCAAAATTAGCAGAGATTTGGTTGTTGTGAAGTTGATAATGACATTAAAACTAGTCCTTTGAAAGTAATGGTATATGGATAAGATTTCTGGGAAAAGTTAAACATTTGCAAGTAAGTGGGAAATACATTCTGTCGCAGGTCCTGTCTCATCACACATGACTGATTGAGATCACTCCTTCGTGTTGCCCAGGCCTGGTAAAGGATGCTTGCTTTCTAAAACTCCAACATAAGTTTATTTGCCAGCATTTTCAGTATCACCCCGCATACTGCCTCTATCCCCCTATGTCCCACTCTCATCCACTCACGTCCCCTTCTGCCTCCCCTCCAATGCCCTCCAATACCATTGTGGATCCCCCCTTCCACTTCCCATTCCCTTGTGTGCCCCCATTCCACCCCATCCCTTTGTGTGTGTCCCCGTCCACTCCCCCATCCCCAGGTGTGTCCTCCTCATCCACCCCCCTGTCCCATTGTGTGTCCCCCTTATCCCTTCTTGTGTCCCCTGTCTTCTCCATGCCTTCATGTCCCGCAAGTCCCCTCATCCCCACCTCCCGTCATTTTGCCCTGTTCCCTTATCCCCCCACCCCCTCATGTCCCTTCCATCCCCCCATCCCCAACCTTGCTTTGTGTCTTCTGTCACCTCATCCCACCTATCCCGTCACTCCCTATCCCCTCAAGTTCCCCTCTCCTCTCATCCTCCTGTTCCCTCCTGTCTCCCTATTTCCTAATTCCTCCAACCCCTTGTGTCCCACTGGTTCCCTTGTGTCCCGCCCCGTATCCTCATCCCTTTGTCCCCATCTCCTCATCCCCCACTCCCTTCATCCTCTCGTCCCCTCATTCTCCCCTCATCCCTCCATTTCCTTGTGTTCCCCTTGTGTCCCCCAATCTCCTTATGTCCACATCCTCTTGTCCCTCCTTGTTCCGTCTTCACACTCTTGCCCCCTCATGTCCATTATCCCCTCATGTCCACCATCTCCTAAATCCCTCTTGCCTCCCTATCTCTCATCCTCCTGTCCCTCCTCATCCCCTCATCCCTCTCATTTCCTCATTCCACCCATTCCCTCATCCCCCTGTTCTGCATCCCCTGTCCCATCATCCTGCTCCATCCCCTCATGTCCCCCCATCCCCTCACTCCCTCATGTCCTCTCTTGTCCCCTCCTGTCCTCCATCCCCTCATTTCCCTCCATCTCCTCATTCTCCCTTGTCCTCCCCCATCCTTCTATCCCTCCACATTCCCTCATCCACCTCTGATCCCCTCAACTCCCTGCCCTTACATCCTCTCATCCCCTCACGTCTTTCATCCTCTCAGCTCCCCGATCCCTTTAACCCCCCTTGTCCACTCATTCTACCCATCCCCTTATCCTGTCTCATCTCACTGTCTCTTCATCCCTCTGTCCTCTACCTTCCCCTCACTCCGGCACAACAAGAAGAAGCATGTTGAGTTTCATTGCAGGGTTGTGTTTTGCTGAATCAAACCCTATGACTCTGTTAAGGGTTGTAAAGTAGGTACCTACTTAGATGAGTCATAGAGTTTGATTCACCGTTTATTCACTGGCGGGCGTGAGGGGTTAATCCTCCTAACTCACACACCGTATGGCCTAACAAGCAGGTAGTTATAGTGTAAAGACATGCCTATTCATAAACACCTATTACATACTCATGACCTTTCTCTGTTTCTTATTATAATTAGATTTGAGAAGCTTCTCCCATACTCACGCAGGTGCGGTGTCTTGGTCTGGGGCTCAGGGCTGAAGCAGTCCTCATCTTCCTCATGAATCGTCCCTGAACCCGATCTGCGTGCAAGCGCAGACTGCAGAGATGGATGCAGTCAGCTTTCTGCTGTTGTCCGCATTCCAGCTTTCCCTTATCAGTGAATGTCTGTGAATGAGCTTCTCCCTTATCAACATCCAGGGTCTTCAAGGCCTTTACTAGCAGACAGTGTGCATTTCAGCGAGCTAAGCCTTCTAAGTTTTTCTAACTTTCCCCCTATATCATATGCCCACACATTAGTTGTGCTGATTTACTCCTTGAAAACCTTCACAGATTTGGTGAAATAACTTCTGAAAACCTGCATTATGTAGGCAACCATTGGAGGTTTCCACCGCTTGTGACTCTATTGGTGCAGGAAGGTGGTGAGCTATTCTGTCCGTTCAGACAGATCAGATGCCCTGCATCCCACTGGGATCTTCTGCCTCCTCTTGGCTGCTGGCCATGACTGATGGTCTATGTGGGAGAAGATAAAACATTTCTTATCCAAGTTGCTCCCAGCTGTGTGCTGTTTTGACTGAAACCAGCACGCTTGTCTTAGGTCAGTGCAAAAATAATTGCTGTTTTTAACCATCAACTATAAAGCAGTACATCTCAGCTTAGAACAAAATTTGTCAATCAAAATGAGAACCTTTAGAATCTATGCAATGAGAAACAAGTCCATTTATTCACAGCATTCTGGAGTCCTAGGACCGATGAATTCTTCAAAGGTATTTTAGGCTGCTGCTTGATTGTGGAAAACTTCTCTTGCAGGAAGTTGTTGAGATGCTTGAGAATGTGGTAATTGGTGGGAGAGAGATCTATGGAGGGTGCTGAATGAGAGAGTTTCGTAGCTCAGTTCATGCAGCCTCTGCAGAGTCATTTGAGAGGCATGCAGTCAGCGTTGTCATGGAAAAGAATCGGTCCTTTTTGATAGACCAATGTTGGATGTAAATGTTGCCATTTTGTTGATCTCCTGGCAATCCTTCTCTGCTGGATGGTTTTGCCAGAGTTGAAGAAGTTTTAGTGGGTGATTCCACTTGTCAACCACCAAATAGTGACTGTAATCTTCTTTCAGTACAGCTTCAGTTTGGACAAGTGTTTTGGTGCTTCACCGCAGCCCAGCCACTGCATGGACACCACTGATTGTTGTATAGGATCTATTTTCCATCATATATCAGTGCGATCAAGAAATGGATCTGTCTTATTGTACAAAAGAAGTGCAGAACAGACTGTGTAATGGCATTTTTTTTTGATTTTCCAGTTGGGTACAAATATCTAACAACTGTTTAACAGACAACATTGAGTTCTTCTGCAACCTCTTGAGTAGTTTTTTTGGGTCACCTTCAATAATTGCCTTTGATTAATTGTTATCTGTCACAGAGAGATGTCTGTGACCCTTCTCATCTTCAAGGGTCTGGTTTCTGTTATGAAATTTTTGGGACCACTATCGAGCTGTACATTCACTGACTGTCCCCTGGCCAAATGCTAGGGTGACATTGTGGGCAGTTTTTGCTGTTTTATATTCCCTTTTGGACTTGTACGACAAAGTTGTTTGGGTTTGGTTTTTTTCCACCTTTAATTTGACAGCATGACATATACAAGAATAAAGAGTAAAACCAAACCCATTAGCATAAATAAATGGAGTGATCTTTGTGCTTTAGAATGGCATACTGCATGAACATGGTTAAATAAAAATTTAGTCCAAAATCAGCATCACAGTTTACAATGACAAAACCAGCAATTATTTTTGCCCCAAGCTAATATCTTTTGCTCTCAGTGGCTTTCTGCAAAGCCAAGGAAGGAAAGTGAAATCATGTTCTTCAATGCAGAAGATACTGCAATGTCTTGGAGAACTGGTCTGTTTACGTTTTATGAGTTACTTTTGGAATTTTGGGTTGAGCCACTTGTATTAAAGATATATTTTTTTCCCCTGTATTTCCCCTGTGCATTGGCATGGTATGGTGTGGGTTACTGGGTCAGGGCAGGTGCTGCCCCCCCAGCCCCAGGTGGCAAGAGTGGACAAAGTGAAGAGCATGACTGGGACATGCCTAGTTGGGGTATGCCTGTTACCTGCTTTACTGCCTGACCCCGGTGAGGGGTAGGGACAGAGCTTAAAAATCCCCACGAAAGCCTGCAACCTCATGTATTGGACACCCACCACCTTCTGGACCTGTTGGATGAAGAAACGTGTTGCAACATGTAGGGTCCCTAAGATGGTGAATCTCTCTCAGCTTTCCTATTTATCTTGTAACTGTTTCTCTCTTTTCTCCATTTCTCTGTTTCTCTTTTCTATTTGTAACGTGTGGCTGCAGTGGGCTGGCAGTTTGGTTTTGATTTTGGTTTAACTCCGGTAGCATTAAGGTTCTCTGTGCTGGTTTTGCGGTTTCAGTTAAGATTGTTAACTAAAGTCACCAATTGATGCCGAGGGATGAGCTGTTCTGGTACCTTCAGCCGCTGTGGTCTTTCTGTTGATGCTCTGTCACGTATAGCCATCATTTGAATCCAGTTTTTTAAGGGCATGCACATGTTTAGCAAAAAAATATTGTTTATACCCTCCTCCTGTGTGACTTTGGATTGCTCTGGCACTGTGCCAGGATAAACAGCTCACTTTTTAAAGCGGGCTTTGACGGAGACAAAACCCCTTCTCACTACAATCTCTTTTCAGGCAGTTGTAGAAGGTGATGGGGTCTCCCCTCAGCCTCCTTTTCTACAGACTCAACAACCCTAGTTCCCCCAGCTGCTCCTTATAAGGCTTGTGTTCTCAGCCCTTCACCAGCTTCATTGCCCTTCTCTGGAGATACTCCAGCATGTTGATGTCCTTCTTGGAGTGGGGGGCCTGAAACTGATCCAGGATTCAGGGTGCAGCCTTAGCAGCACGAAAATAACTCAGACTAGAATTACTCAGTAAAGTGGATGTGGATGAGCTAAGGAGGAGACTGCAGAAGTCTAAGCGGAAAAGCAGTTGCACAGTAGGATATAAGCAAGCAGGAACACTCTTTGGGGACTGTGGTTTGATTTGGACATAATATGTGCAATGTAGTCATTAATGAGACAGATTTTGATGTGTGTGAAATTTGCAGGTGACACTAAGTTGAAAGATATGAATAATGACTAGAGTAAGAAACCAGTGGAATTTAACAGTGTAAAGTTCGAAGTCAGGCACTGAAAGAACAGAAAACCTTTGCTATGGACTCATCAGTTAGCATAAACGAGGAGGAAAGGGACCTCTTTTAGGGGACGTTAGGATTTCTTGAAGACCTTGTGAGACCTAGAATTGTATTTGGGGACATGGTCTAGTGGTGGACTGAGCAGGGCTGGATCAGTGTTTGAGCTTGATGATCTTAAAGGTCTTCCAACTGAAACCATCCCACCATCCTATGATTCTATGGTTTTCTGTTTCTTGTAATGACGGTTTAGCCAACAGGCAGGTGGTCATGGGTCTGCAGTAGAGAGTTATTTCTCTATTTTTCTTGCATGAGCCAGTTAACTATCATGTGTTTGCTTGGACTTGATCCCTGAAGGAGTTATTTTTGGGGTTGCACCTTTGGTTTTTCCTTCCCAAAATATACACTATAAAACAAAGTCCAGAGACTGTGTTCCTTTCCCATGAAACTATTGGGAAATTGAATTTGAAAGGAGGTTTTGAAGGAAAGTATTTTCAACTGCTAGTCATGTGAAATAGTGGTGACACTGCAGTGAAAACAGCACAGAAGGGGAAAACTCAACAAAATCAGAAATTTTATAAGACTCAGAGGCTTTGTAGAAAGCCACTAAACTAATACCTTAGAAGGAAGTGGGCTAGGATGCCCTGGAATGTGAGATAAGCAGGGCAGCTGACTGGTAAAGGTGGCATTGACCTGGGCAAGTGGCTCTGCAAGGGTCTGTCTGCTGCTCTTACTGAGGGCTGCAAGACAGATCATGGAATTTGCAGTGCTGTCAGCATGAAAATACTATTTTTTTTAATTTAGAGGCAAAAAATGTAACTCAAAAGAACTGTATCATACATGGCAGAAGTTATTTTAAGACTTCATCACCATATCTAAAGAGGAGCACACCAGGGGAACCAAATATTTGTAGTGTCTATGACAAGTGATTATGGTCTGAAGACAGTTCCTATTACAGTAACATAAATACTGCTTTAACAAGGCTTATTTCAAATGGCTGAAAAAAATGTCAAGTCTCATAAAAAAATTGAACAAAAAAGCTGAATGAAGACATTATGAATGAAACTGTTTTGAACCCCACAATGCAAGCTTCTGCTGTTTAATCCTCTAGTGTAGTGGAAACAGAGAAGGAGCTCCTAAGGTCGTAAACATAAATTGACAATAAACAGACAAAAAGGGAATTTGGTAATGGATGCTAAGGAAATTAGGAATTGTATGAAACTTGGGTGAGAAAAGAGTCAAAGTATAAAAGGGAGAAAGCTGCAAAATGCAATATATATTCCCATTCTCTATCATACATTCTTTATAATTTTGTCCTCCTAGATTTTGTTTGTTTCTATTGATCTTGTTTATATATATATATATATATTTTTTGTCTTTTTGAAAGCTGCCTGAAAATTTTGAACTGGCAGGAAGACACTGAAACATAAAGAAAGGACAAGGAATTTGGAATGACAGAAGGTGCCTTGTCTTTTTTTTTTATACTGCCTGCTCGCAATTAAGACTTTATCTTCCCCAGATGACACACAGAAGGTGGGCAGGATTTTAGAAGCAGCTAATAGATGATTGTAGCAAGTAGGATGTCTGATTTTAATAGCTATCCTGCAATGCAACTCACATAAGAAGTTGCTAAATCCTCCTGCAGTTCAGTGCTGGTAGAACACCACAGCCTGTCTTCGGATGTATCTGTGTTTCTGCTTCCAGCACCTGAAAATGTGAAGTATTAACGTCTTCAGTTCTCAGTCGGCTTACTGCTGGTTAAGAGCACACTAAACCTCACAATAGGGCACCGAAGCATACAGAGGCTGAACAATATTATTTTATATGGGTTGGATTTGCATTTGCAATAAATCTGAAGTGGTTGCTCGTCCCACCTGAGCTTTGCACTGGGTCCTGAAATCGAGGGATGTGATCTGGTTTAGGAAGCTTTTGCTGTGACAAAAAGATGTAAAGGGTGTCAGGGTAGAGAAGAATTACACCAAAAAAATGCTTCATACTTTTTTTCTGTCCCACTGACCATCTCATGTCATCTGCTTTATGAAAATCATCACATATTTAATGCCAAAGAACAGGTTTGCACAACAGAGTTCTCACTAATGAGCACCTTCATCTCAGCTCTTGGCACAAATGGATCTGGAAAACGTAAGAAATATTTACACTTAAAAAATAAACATTTTGTTTTGGTCAGTGACAGCTGCTACGGTGTTTTCACAGGTTAAGAGGGAAAAAAAGGTATAACCTCATCATGAGGCTGTTGCATTTAAGAATAGCAATGTTCAGGATGTCTGATTCTTGGGAAAAATTATCCCATGTCTTTCAGGTTACAAAAATTCTTTCTGAGGCTAAGCCCCAAAGAAAAGATAGTATGAGGAAAAAACCAAATCTGTTTGGAATTCCCTTTGTAGCTTCTTTTCATTTTTTTTTTGCCTTGACATCAATGGGATAGGCTTTTTGTGTACCATGTATGGTGCATAAATACAGAGAATGCATTTCAGGAACAAAAAGAATATATTAGCTTTCCTGATGATGATTACGTGTTACCTTTTGAGTAACACATTTCAACAGAGTTAAATTAGAAACTTTTTAAAAAAGAAATGAAACACTAACAAACCAATGTAGTTTTTGAATGCTCTGTGATGCTGAAGACCCAACTTGAGCATTTTCTTTAATTCAAAATTCTTGGTTTGCTCGTTGTTTACATCCTGAATCTCCTTCTTATGTCTTATTCCTGGATAATTTATTTTGGTTCCTGCTGTTGTGCCGAAAGTATGATACACAAATATTCTTGAATTTGTCTTCAGCAGTTTTTGCTGAAAGTAGAACATACATAAATCTGTTGTGACATTCACTCTTATGCTTCATTATATGTTCTCGAGAGTTTTTGCAGTCTGTTATGTCTTTGTTTTTCACTTACTGCTTTTGCATTTGTTGTAAAGATTAAATATATATGATCTATATTTCAAGTTACCACTCCTAATTCTTTGGTTCTGTGTACAGTTGTTCAAAAAAAATGCCAGACAAGTATGAAAAGTTTTGTTGGAATGGAGCAAAGATTGAAAGCAATGCTATTGTCAGAACTTTATGGTCTGTATTCTACTATTTACTGTGTAGATGTATGACTTTATGATGTAAACCTTGCAAAAGTTATTTCACTGTTGTTACATGTGCAAACAATTTAATTGTACTTTGAATTTTGAAATATTGGATCTCAATGTAAGATTACGTGATTTATTTTTGGAAGAACCTGCTTAGCATACCTATAATTTCTCTGTTCCAAACTATCAATCCCTCAAATCTACAAATGATTTTTGGATAAATTATGTATGTTAGAGCAGATGACTGCTCCAGGGTATTCTATAACTTCTGTGAAAAAAATCGTACAATTGTCATTTAAACGATTTGTGTACACATCAAGTGGAAAAGCAAATACATGTACCTCTTCTGTTATGCACCTTTTGGATCTCAAGCTGGAAAAATGAGATCTCTAAAAAGGCACAATACATAAGATAACATAATTTTTCCTGTTCTTCCCACTTCTAACCATAGAAGGAATATTGTGGTTGTCATAGACTTACAGAATGGTTTGGGTTGGAAAGGACCTCAAAGCCCATTGAGTTACAACCACCTGCCATGGGCAGGGTCGCCTTCCACTGCATCAGGTTGCTTAAGACCCCATCCAACCTGGCCTTGAACACCTCCAGGGTGGGGGCATAGGTTTGACGAAGCCGAGCTAAGCAGTCATGTTAATGACAGACCATTTTAGTATAGAGATTTAGATGTAATTTTATTGAATAGTGCCTATTGCCACAATAGACACTTTTTTCGAAGAGTGAAACCACAAGTTACAGCTGCTACTGGCAGTTACAATGATTTTATCAATGTCCAAACTACTTGTAACCGTCATGTATTGTTCAACAAGGCCAAGTGCAACAAGGCCAAGGTCCTGCATCTGGCTCAGGGCAATCCCAAGCACAAATACAGTCTGGGCACAGAATGGATTGAGTACAGCCCAGAAGAGAAGGACTTGGGGTGATGGTGGATGAAGAAGCTCAACGTGAGACAACAATGTGTGCTTTGCAGCATTTGTGGTGATAGAATCATCAAGGGGTGGTGTGATATCATACATTTATATATATTTTATATCATAGTCATCATCTTCATCTTCATCTTCATCATCATTTAATTAAAGCTGTAGTTTTAATTTCCAACCCTCAAGTCTTTTTCTTCTCATTTCACTTTCCCCTGTCCCTGGGCAGAGGGAGGAACTGGGAATGCAACTGTTGGTCTTAGCTGCCAAAATTGGCCAGGACGGGGCTAAACTGTGACAGGGCTTTTGTTTTGCATGTTGTACTTGGTGCATGGTACTCAACAGCAATCTTGATGGCTGTCATAGAGAAGGCTGAATAACTGAACATTATTTATGTATAGTGCACTGAAGTAACATAACGCAAAAATGGAAGTACTTTGCTGAAATCTCAGCTGCTGTTCCCCTAATCCACTTTTTTGTGTGTGTGTGTCAATACTGATTTTCTGTTTGGGAAACAAACCGAGCTCCATAAACATTGCAGTTGCTGAGCATGACATTTTTATAGAAGGCAGTGTTTAGATATGGATAGACATCGTTAGGTGCATAACACATTTGCCAGTGACACCAACCTGTGTGGTATGGTCAATACACAGGAGGGAAGGGGTGCCATCTAGAGGGACCTGGAGAGGTGAGGCTGTGAGATCCTCATGAAGTTCAACAAGGCCAAGGGCAAGTTCCTGAATCTGGGTCTGGGCAATCTGAAGCACAATTAAAGGCTGGGTAGAGAATGGATTGAGAGTAGTCCAGAAGAGAAGGACTTAGGGGTGCTGACAGATGAGATGCTTGAGGTGAGCTGGCAGTCCAAAGGAGGGCATGGAGATGATGTGAGTGGCAGAGCACCTCCCATATGAGGACAGTCTGAGAGAGTTGGGGTTGTTCAGTCTGAAGAAGAGAAGGCTGCAGGGAAGCTTGAAAGGGGTTACAGGAAACCTGTAGAGGGGCTCTTGATCAGGGAGTGCAGGGACAGGATGAGGGGGAATGGATTTAAGCTGAAAGAGGGGAAATTTAGATTAGATATTAGGAAGACATGCCCCTCCCCTGGAGGTGTTCAAAGCCAGGTTGGGTGGGGCTTTGAATGCCCTGATCCAGTGGGAAGTGTCCCTGCCTGTGGCAGGAGAGGTGAAACTGGATGATCTTTAAGGTCCCTTTCCACCCAAACCATTCTATGATTCTATGATTCATAATGTGGGTGGATGTGCATGAAATTCAGGAGCCTTAGCTGGAAAAGAATGGAAGGTACCTAACCCGTTTGCCTGTGAAGAAAGTATTATGAGTCTTCACGTTCAGCTGTCAATTTCCTGACATTAATACATATCTGCAGGTAGGACTCCTGCCAAGATTATTTCATTCCCAAAGGCACATCTGGCTTACTGTAGAAAGTAATCTGTTTGCTAGTCCATACACCAGAACAAAACCCACTTGCCATCTCAACCTCTTACCTCCCCAGTGTCTGTTCTATTCTCTAGAGGGAATGCATAATTTTAATCTACATAATATAATGCATTTAAACATGTTTATTGTGTAGAGTGGAAGATATCAATAGTCCAGAACAGAAATAAACAACTCCTTAAAGTTGTTATTTCTGGAATATACAGAGATGTGAAATTCCAAGTGGAAATGACTACTGCATTTCTTGAATGATAATCTTTCAGGTGATTGGTTTGAATTTTACATTTATTAAATTCTTGATTCTCTAGGACTCTGCATCAGGTTTGAGAATGTATAGTTTTTATTGATATATAAACAGGTGTTTGTAAACATAGATGCAGTATGGATTTCCAAGTGTAAATTAAAAGTTCAGGGAACTTAAAGGAAATACAACCTGTGGCAAAATACATTGGTTTAGGTAAAAATAACATAAATAACCCACAGACAGCAGTACATACAAATAGCTCCCCCTATGCCAGGTAACACAGGTAACTTAGAAGAATGAAAAAACATATATATTACCAAATGCATGTGGAACAGGAGAAGTAGAACTGTTCAGACAATCCTGCAGCTGAAATTACTACCCATA
The DNA here is from genome assembly GCA_033459285.1 of Clamator glandarius. Classification (NCBI taxonomy): domain Eukaryota; kingdom Metazoa; phylum Chordata; class Aves; order Cuculiformes; family Cuculidae; genus Clamator; species Clamator glandarius. The sequence goes on from JAUNZM010001246.1 coordinate 126,323, forward strand.
TAGGGTTAATATAGGATATAGGGTAATTGTAGGGTAAGTATAGAATCATAGAAGAGTTTCAGTTGGGAGGGATCTTAAAGATCATCCAGTTCCAACCCCTGCAATGGGCAGGGGTACTTCCCACTGGATCAGGCTGATCAAAACCCCATCAAGCCTGGCCTTGAACACCTCCAGGGATGGGACAGCCACAGCTTCCCTGGGCAACCTGTGCCCGTGCTTGATCACCCTCATCAGGAAGAATTCCCTCTTCATGGCTAGTCTAAATCTTCCCCTTTCCAATTTAAAGCCATTCCTCCTCATCCTATCACCGCAAGCCTTTGTGAACAGTCTCTCTTGAGCTTTCTTGTTGCCCCTTCAGGTACTGGAAGGTTGCTATAAGATCTCCTCAGAGCCTTCTCTTCTCCAGGCTGAACATGCCCCAGCTCTCTCAGCCTGTCCTCATATGGAAGGTGCTCCAGCCCTTGGGTTATCTTTGTAGCACTCATCTGGACCCATTCCAACAGCTCCCTATCCTTCTTATGATGAGGATTCCAGAACTGGACACAGGACTCCAGGTAGGATCTCAAAAGAGTGGAATAGAAGGGTAGGAATCCCCTCCCTCGCCCTGCTGGGCTCACTGCTATGGATGCAGCCCGGGATACAGTTCACTTTCCAGGCTGCAAATGTGCATTGCTGGTTCATGTCGAGCTTCTTATCCTCCAGCACCCCAAGTCCTTCTCCTCAGGGCTGCTGTCAATCACATCATCTCCCATCCTGTATTGAAACTGCAAATTGCCCTGAACCACGTGCAGAACCTTGCCCTTGGCCTTGTTGAACCTACACTACTCCAAGTCTGTAGGACAGTTACTCCAGAAAATGGAATTACCTGCCTGTCTATAACTGAGTGCCAGCAGTACCCACACTCTAAATTATAACAAACATTAACTAGTAAGTTTTTCAAGGACACCTGCAAGTCAATATTGACGTCGAAAACAAAACACAATCAAGATAACACATGAAGAGCTTTGTGATGCTGTTTCTTTATGGAGACCAAATGTCCCAAAGTTGTTAAGACTTTTTACATTGAAAACACCTATTAGGGGTCAAAAAAAATTAAAGTAGTCAGTTATTCTTGATTATAAATTTAACAAAGTTTACTGTGTAACATCCATATAGGGACAAAATATGAATGACTCATTGAAAGTTGTCTTAAGGACGTAGATAGGCTGGTAATCATTCACCAGATGTTTTCTAATGATAAAGTGTAATTTTAATCAATGTATTTATTTACTGGGAGTGCTGAAAAGAAATTATTTTTCTAAAATGCTGTCCTGAAAAGAAAAAGACAAAGTTATGGGCTGTTGCAGCAAACCTCCACCATTAAGAAAGTTTGAAATTTAGATGATATTTAAGGTCACTTCTATCTCAAACCATTCTATGATTCTATGACGCAACACATTCTTGGAGGTCATCACCGGAGAAAATCATACCTGTTGAGTATGATCACCATTATACAGTTCTTTGGCTCATTTCTGGGTAGAGAATGGATGTGACCAAGGCCTGTGTAGGCATTGAGACTGATGTCTGTTGGAGCCTCAACTGATTTACTGCAGAAACTGGATAATGAGCTGGATAATGAGCTATTTTAACATTAAAACATTTTTTCAGTTGGAAATACTCAGAAAGTATCTCTGCAGAAATGGCTGCAACCTACTAGCAGCTGAAGTTTTCCTGGGTCTAAGTGGCTTGAAGTATCAAACTTGTACTAGCCATGACTTTAGTGGATCCTTGTCAGCTTAGGGACAGCTGCCTGCTAAATTTAGATGTAAAATCTTAATTCAGATGATCACTTCATATTATTAGTACGTAGTAATTGCAAATTCATTCTGAGAGATTTGTGTTGTCTATCTGTGTGGCCGCACAGCCACTCACTCACTCACTCTCCTTCTCCACTCTCCCCTGGTGGGATGGGGAGAAGAATTGTAAACATCAGAGGGAAAACTCATGGATTGGGATAAGAACAGTATATCAACAGCAAAGGAAGAGAAAATACAACAATAATAATAACAAGATATGCAGAACAGGTGATAAACTATGCATACCACACACTGCCAGCATGCTCCTGATCTGGAACCCCAAGCCGTGCTCCGCAGCCATGCACCCGAACCAAGCTGTGAAACACATTCACGACACTGAGCCATGATTACCGCATTGCTAACCATGCCACAAACAGCATCTCCCACTGTGCCATGAAGTGTGTTGCCAATCCCATGCGTCTTATATCCTGAGCATGACGTGATGATATCAAATACCCCTCTGGTCAGTTTGGGTCAACTGCCCTGGCTGTGTCCCCTCCCATTTTCCTGTGGAAATAAACTCTGTCCCAGCCAAACGCAGGACAACTTGTTACAGAATCACCTTTTCAGGAAAAAGGAAAATAGTTTTGGATTTATTTTTGCTCGTTTGCATGATTCCTTGCTTTTTACAGTGTTTTTTCTCAGTGTTCTATGATTATTTCACTTACTGCAATAATAGCTAAAACTCTATTCTCAAATGCTGTTGCTAGAGAGAAGGAATCTGGTCCTTTATCATTTCAATGATCAGTATTACAAGGCCCCCAGTGATACACATCCTGCAAAACCTTGCATGCTTTTCCTGTACTGCCTGCCTAAAATGGCAGTTGGTTTAGTCTGCTTTCCATGTGTCGGAGACATAAGGTAAAGGGAAAAGCAAGCTCACCTTTGCCTATTTCCTGTGTATTATACTTAAAACAGTTTTAGAGCTGCTGCTTCACTCATACCGCTGTTTCCAACACGGGCAGTTAGCACGGAGAAGCAGCTTTGCACCAGCCAGGGCCTCCTCAAGATCTACACGCTTACTTAAAAATCTCCCTGTTGCCATCACATTAATGTCTCATTTCATGCCTAATTGGGCAACGGGTCTAATTCCTCATTCTCTTGACTATTGCCTTGGAAGTCTGAACAGTGTCTGTCACTAAAAATGATTGCACATATTTTTAAGGAGTTCCATAAAATAGTTTTATATCAGCATATAATTGGTATCTCAGTGTAGATAAGACTCAGTAGTATTTTGTGGAGACCTCACAGCTGAGAGGGAAATGGAATATTTTTGTCAGAGGAAGCTAATTGGAAGAAGCCAGCCTCATGCCTACCTTGCACTGCTGTGAGGATGCAGAGATGAATTAGAGAATATGCATTTGCCACCGTGCATGATTCCAGAACAAATAGCTTTGTTGCCTGTGGTCTCTACAAAAGTCCTTTCCTGGAATAAAGCAGGATCTACAGGAAGCCGTTTTGCAGACTTGGTCGCTAAAGGGCAGGACTATGTCTTATAGCCTATCTTTCCCCTAAATTCTCTCTCTCATGTCTTTTTCCAGTTTCATAATTATTAATGCTATCTCAATTTTGCCCTTCTTCTAATTTTATTAACTGCCTTTAAAAAGCAGCAGGATGTTAAGATTTGGAGCACTCTGAACTGCATATTAAACAAATGTAACTAGAGATATTCCATGCCATGAAGTCTCCCGTTTAAGCCTGTTTTGTCTGTTTTGTAAAAGAGGCTAAGCATACTTAAGTGTTAAATGAGAATTAGGTGTAAGCATTAATGATAATGCATAGTTACCTACTTTGTGCTATCCGATCCAATTCATTTATATAAATATAATAATTTCCTTTTAAGCTAACTCAGCTGAGCCAAGTAGGACAGCTTTTGCCTGTTCAGAAAGGTCTGTTGCACACAACAGACTTTAATCCTTATTTTTGACTGCCTTTCCAGAGATAGTTAACATAGTCAAATGGCTGTGGTCACACAACAAAGACCCCACATGGCAGCCAGCAAATCTGTCCTGTGTTGCCTTCATTTACTGAGGTTAAACAATAATGTAAGATGTTCTTGGATCAACAAGCAGTGTCAAAATAGACAGGACATACTATACAAAAGCAAAACATTGCAGCTTTATGAACCCATCTCTCTCCAAAATGCAATTAATCTTATATCAACTTTAGAATCAGCAGAACTTTTTAAAAAATATAGATTATTTTATTGAGAAAAGCCAAAGAAAGTATCAATCTGTTATACAAGCACTGCTAATTTTACACACCTTACAATGTAAAAATGAACAGCTCTTTCAAGTGTCTTTCACTTTCTTCAATTAAGGGTTTAAGTTTAAAGTAAGCAGCCTTGATAAATTAATGGTATGTTATTTAGCAATCTTAGTTACACATCTCTTTGTTATTACTGTAATTCTATTGAACAAATGTGAATCTTGCAAAAGTATCTTTTCAGTAGAAGTGATATTGCCAAGAGAGTGCTTCTTTCATACCTTGAGGGTCACGTAACAGGATCACAATGTTGCCAACAAACCAAGCTCTGCTGTTTCTTGGTAAGGACTGAGGGACAAGTTTTATTTCAAACCTACGTTAGATTGCACTCAGGTACTTTAAGCGACATATACATAAAGAGATTTGGCGAAGAAAAACATCCAAATTAAATGTTGTGTAGGGGTTGAGCTTTAATTCAGGCTAGTTATTCTGTCTTGTCAGCTCCACATCGGTAAAGATTATAAATATAATCTTGCTAAGAAAAACAAATTGCCCTAGTGCTACCTGGTGGGCTACTGCTGAATTAATTTGGCAGGGAGAGAAGGGAGGGAGAGGCATAAAAGAATTAGTTTGTTTTTTTTTTTAATGTGACTGTTTACAGAACTATGTATGTTATGAATTTAAAGGATAACAACCAACTCAGGCCACCTCCTTGTATGGACATCCCCATTTCAGAGTAAGTGAGGGCTTTTCTTCTGGGTTAACTTATGTCACTAGCAAAGTTTATTCTACTAAGAATAAGTGTTTCTCAGAAGGGCAGCTTTTTCACAAAAAGTATTTCAGTCAGTTTCACAACATCATAGACAGAAATTCACTTTATGTGACTATACAGAAAGTTAATTATGTACAATATACTTTGATAAAATAGGAAAGATTATCCTAAACTCCAGCTTCCATGTGCATTAACACATTATTAGTACAGTTTGGAGCATCACCTGTCACAATACCATACCTGCCATCACAGGCAATTCCTGTAGCAATTGCTTTAAACCTTAAGACCACAACTGATCTTCAATGGTGAAATACAAAGCAAAGAAAAATTGTTCTTGCAATTCATAACTTCTTTATAATCTAAAATTACTGTGTCATCACCAGCAGAAAAAGTCTGTTATAGTCTTTAAATAATATTTTTAGCATTTTTGAGGCCCGAGTGCCTCACGGTCCTTTTGTTGATGCAGTATCATAACAAGATGGGTAAGATGCAGTGGTTCCCATTTTAATTTTAAACAGTCTTTTAATTTACATGCCCCATAAAAAAAAAGAAAAAGAGTAGGCAACCTGCATTTCAGATTAGACCCTATAGCACCATTAGGGCTGTGGTTACCTGTGCTGCTGCTGAAGTCTTTAGGAAAGAAATGTGCCTTCCTCTTTGTTCAGGTGGTCTGAGTTATTACCACAATAGCATCTGTAAGAAGATGTGGTTGGAACAGGAATAGCTGCAGCCCAAGTTGCAGCCTTAGGAAGATGTTCCCAGGGTCTTGCATCAAGCAAAGGAAATTGTTCCCCTGGACCTCCAGTGCCAGAAACAAATAGGAAAATGATGGATTGTTTCTGTGGAGCTATGGAAATACTAACCACTCCTTCTGTATAAAAAATACAGTCACAACAGCCACCCGTCTAACTCAACTAATTTTAATGTCTCAGGAAGAAATTTTAATGAAAAGAAAAACATTTAATATTTGGACAATCCGAATATCAGGCAGGGCTTACTTTGAAAATGAAATTTTACTATGTTTTTCAGAAAAAAATATTGCATTCTTCATAATTTTCGCTTCTCAGTTCACCGCTAAGATAGCTCTTTGCACGCTGCCTGTGAATCAATCTTTTAAATGAATAGATGCTTCTCAAAACTTCAAAAGCTACTAATAAGTTTCCCTATAATTTGTATTTTATGCCATAACATACTCTGGATGCTAAGTTAGCGTTTGCGAGGGCAATAATGCTGATGCAGCTCAGCTTGGCAGTAATGGCCAAACATACTCATCCCAGATCAACTCACAAAGGACTACAGTCCTATGGCCTATACTGGTCCTTTTTCGTACATTTTGGGTGACTAACTAGCACATGAGCATCAAGGGAGAGAAAAGGTTCTTGAGCCACACTAACTGAAGGCAGGCTCCCTTTGAGTCCAAATTGGTCGATTGAAGTGTAGCATGGGTGTTTGCTTAGCACGTGCCCAAAGTTCCATTATTTTCAGATTGATTTTTATATTTTTAAGACAATTCTTGGTTTGCCATTCAGGTTTATGCCCCCGCAACATCAAGATACACCCGCCTTGTTTTGTGACATTGACATTTTCATGTATTGTTGCTCACCTTAAGCATGTGTGAACAATTGCTGCCTGGATGGGGTGACTAGACAATAACAGGGGAACATACTTCAGTTTAAAACTCCTACTCGAGATATATATTCCTGAGCTTTCTAGTCCTGTCAGTTATAACTAAGCCATTAAGTTAATCATGTAGAATTCAGAAAAAGGTGCTACCGAAGCCTGTCATGGTAATTATTCTTCTTTATCCTCTAAGGTAGGAGTGCTTTGTGTCAAATAAACATTTTTTAAGTCTTCCACCATAACTTTCTCCTCGTCTTCAAGATCTGCACCTTCTTTCATCTCCCACCTGAAAGAAAAAGAATGTGTTCTTAAATTTTTTACGTGTGAACAAGAAAATCAAATCAAAACTCAGTACTATCAGTTCATTTCCTCCCCGCCAGCAGTTGAGTTTCTTGGATCATACAAAACACACCTGCAAAAACCTTGCCCACACAACTGGCATGGCTGTGAGGCAACTGACAGAAATTGTCAAAACTACCACAAAAACTTGATTTTATTGTGGTAGTACTTTCTTAGTCTGTTTTATATCATGTTGGTAGTGGTGAAAGACTTGTAAAACCAGCAGAGAAAAAGTGGAAGAGATAGCTGAAGTTAAGCAGATGCTCTCAAGACTCTGTACAGTTTGCAGCAAGAACTCAAACACCACATGGTGGCCAACCCAAATATTTAATGTGAATAGTAATCATTCTCTTGCAGTGACAATACTGTATTTTGAAGTACCACAGGACTGAATCTTTAAGAATCAGGTACACCTAACACACCAAGAAATAAAGATCAAAACAGAATCTTCCCTTTTTCCAAGCAAATACTCAATTCTAGTTGACAATAAAGTCCCAATACCATTAAAACTGAAAAAGTAAAAGAATATGAAGATGATTTTGCTTTCTTTAGTGTTTAATTGCATATAAACCTTTCAGTCTCACAGTATTTTTGCAGAAAAATAAGGATAGTAAGTGCAGAAATAGCAGTCAACAAAACTTTGTGTCACTCTAATTGTGCCTACATAACACTCTGTTATGTGGCTTTATCTCCTTTACAAGTTTTGTGGATATTTGGGAGTTCAATATCACTTTAATATTAATCTCTTTTTATTCTGAGTATATAATAGAGTGTAGGCTCCCAGTTCAGAACATCTGAAGATGAAAGGTAAAGTATGGATTCAGAAATCACATTTTCAGGCATTAAATACAGTAGATTATAAATAAGCCATAGGATGATTGTGTAAGGTGAGAGACATGTAGAAAAGCAGCAGAAAAAAGACTGCTTTTAAGAAACTAAGGTCAGGAGCAATGCTTTAACCCTGTCCCTGCACTTATTATGCCCTCACTCAAACTGCAAAGCCAAATGCACTATACAAGTTTAGACTGGTGAGTGAATCAAATATAACACTGAATGGTGGGAAGAGCATAGAATCATAGAATCACTAGGTTGGAAAAGACCTTTGAGATCATCAAGTCCAACAGTACTTGTCCATTACTAAATTCTGTCCCTAAGCACTTCACAGAATCACAGAATCACAGAATGACCAGGTTGGAAGAGACCCACTGGATCGTCGAGTCCAACCATTCTCACCAATCCCTAAATCATGCTCCTAAGCACCTCATCTACTCTAACCTTAAACACCTCCAGGGACGGTGACTCAACCACCTCCCTGGGCACTTCCTCTACCTCTCTTTTAAATACTTCCACCACCTCCCTGGGCAGCCTCTGCAAGTGCCTGAGAATCCTTTCCATGAAGAAACTTTTCTGGATGTTCAATCTAAACCTGCCCTGGTGCAACTTGAGACCATGCAGTCATCATATTTGCAAAAAGAGCACTATTGTTACCATACCCTTGCCTGCATCAAAAGCAGTGTGATCAGCAGGTCAAGGGAGGTGATTCTCCCCCTCTCCTCCACTCTCATGAGCCCTGTGTCCAGTTCTGGAATCCCCAACATAAGGACATGGATCTGTTGGAGTGAGTCCAGAGGAGGCCATGAAGATGATCCAAAGGCTGGGTGCCTCCCATACGAAGACAGGCTGAGAGAGATGGGTTTGTTCAGCCTGGAGAAAGGAAGGCTCCAGGGAGACCTTATAGTAGCTTCTAGTCCTGAAGGGGGCTACAGGGAACCTGGGGAGGGACTTTACAATGGCATGGAGTGATAGGACAGGGAGAATGGCTTTAAATTGGAAGGTGGGAGATTTAGATAACACATTAGAAAGAAATTCTTCCTCATGAGGGTGGTGAGACCCTGGCTAAATTTGCCCAGAGAAGCCACCCTGGAGGTGTTCAAGGCCAGGCTGGATGGGGCTTTGAAGAGCCTGGCCTTTAAGGTCCCTTCCAACCCCAACCATTCTATGATTCTACGGTTCTGTGATTCCACAATTCTATGATTTTATGGTGTGAACTTTCTGTATTTAAAAACTTAATAAAACAGAAAAAGAACAAGCAGTAGTACCATCTGATTGTTAAAATACAGATAGGGAAAAATATATTCAATGAACATGTATAAATTAGGATATATCCATCACACCTTTACCTTATAAACTGAATCTGAAAACCCACATTACCACCGGGAGTGAACAAGTATCAGAACAAGCAAAGCTTACTGCACATAAAATTATAAACACTTTACGTTCACGATCAAAGTTTTGCAATAATTAAAACTCCTATTGTTCCATTCATATGAAAACTATCATATTTAACCTTACCTGAATATAAACATTAAGTACAATTAACCAGTATTATGTCTGTCTGCTTCAGTCTCTAGTTTATTGTATGCCCTCAGCATGATTACTTTTGTGAGCATGCTAGGTCAACACTGTTAAACAGAGTGACTGGTTTCCCTTTTTCCTTTCACTAATGGATCAAGGAGCTTCTTCAAACCAAGGAATAAAAGTTCTGCAAGCCTTAATTTGAATTTATAGCCCTCAGAGTCATTCCAAAACACCACTTTACCAGTCAAATTGTTTCATTTTAATTAATTTGATTTGTTGCATATTTCTAAGTAGAGGACCTGTTTACTTAGAAGGACAACAACTGAAAAAGCTAAATGGAAACCATTCAAAACTGTTATTGCTGGAGATATAACACAGAAATCTAGCAGTCTGGGCTAATGGAAGCTTAACTGTAAATCAGCAGATTCCTTTTAAAGATAGTGACTTCATACTTGTCAGCACATTTCATTGAATTTTAAACATTAGTGTTGGTAAAAATCTTCAATGTCATCCACTTTGGACATTCTTTAGTGTTCACTTTATAAAAAGGTATTACTAATACATTACATTATCATCTTATCAAAAAGCAGTCTATTTTTAAAGCATTTAAGCAGGTCCAATGAGGATAAGAATGTCTGCTACGCATTTGCTTAGCTGTATCCATGAATTTAAGATCTATGAAATGAGCTTGACAAACACCTGGTCCCTCATCTAATTTAGATATTTTTCCACTTTTATACTTGAAGTCTGGGAACAATATTGTTTTTTAAAAGACTACTGGGCAGAAAGAAGAAAGAAAGCCACAACATATTTTTGCTGTTCTAAACTGTTTGAGAAGTCAGGTGTTTGTGTTGAAGTGGAAAAAAAAGAGTCAAAATTTACTACTTAAAAATTTGTCTAAAATGTAAAATGTTTTTACTAGCGTGTCTAAAATGTGTGACAATTGTTTTGGCAATAATGATTGGTACAAATCCAACTAGCCAGTTCAAATAATGTGAATGTGAATGAAATTACCACCATTAATTCCTTTCAAAATACAAGGTTCATCAGTAGAAAAGCCGGCCTAAACATCTCTGCTGTTTCAAATTATTTTTAGCTCTTAGACAAAATTTCTGAATACATAGGTGTTACATCACAGAATCATAGAATCATGGAATGGTTTGGACTGGAAGGGACCTCAAAGCCCCTTGCCATGGGGAGGGACACCTCCCAATGGATCAGGTTGCTCAAAGTTTCATCCAGCCTGGCCTGAACATCTCCAGGGATGGGACAGCCACAGCTTCCAAGGGCAACCTGGGGGCCAGGGCCTCCCCACCCTCATAATGAAGAATTTATTACTAATGTCTGATCTAAATCTTCCCACTTCCAATTTAAAGCCATTCCTATCACTCCAGGCCCTTGCAAAAAGCCAGCTTTCCTGCAGCCCCTTTCAGTACTGGAATCTGCTCTAAGGTCTTCCTGCAGCCTTCTCTTCTCCAGGGTGAACAACCCCAACTCTCAGCCTGTCTTCATATGGGAGGTGTCCAGCCTTGGATCATCTTCATGGCCTCCTCTGGACCTGTTTCATCAATGGCTTATTTTGGAAGATTACATTAAATCAGCTTTTCAAAGGGATACTGGAATTACTTTAATAGGTCCATTGTATAACCATCTACAATTTGCTTAGGGTTCATGCAACCATCACAAGATAAGTCTGAGTGTCCAGACAGACTAGCTGTCAGTATATTGTTCATCTTTAAAAGAAAGCTTAACTTTAGATTAAAATCCCATCATCTTTGTAATCTGTAACATAGCATTTCAAGTTTTCAGATGAATACTACTTAGAATCGTAGAATCACAGAATAGTTAATGTTGGAAAAGACCTCGAAGATCATGAAGTCCAACTATCAGCATAATATCAACATGCCTACTAAACCATGTCCTGAAGCATAGGACATCTACATGTTTTGTGCACTTACAGAATTAAACATTTGAAATATGTTTTCAAAATATGCTGAAATAGCAAATAATGTAAATGACAGATTGTGTGCACCTGAAGTGATTGGCCAAAAATTTTTTACTCTGTATGTCACTCCGTTCTGCGTTGCGTGTGGCAAAAACAAAGCAAAAAAGAACACAGCAGTTTATTTTGCAAGTAGATACACAAAATGCGTCAGCACAGATAAACACAGGAATCAGACCTTTGATTGTGAGGTTAAATAGGACAAATGAGAAGGCTCTGTTTCTCCTCAGAAATAAGAGGCAAGAGAGGAAGAAATCTTGGCTTGCACATCCACAAGGTAACAAAATGCAGTGGGAGAAGTGGCCGTGGAAGATCCAGTGATTCCAGGTCAGGTTTCCATTGCAATGTGTCCCTGTGCTATCCTTGCTTACAATTAGCATCCACGCATTCCTTTATATAAATGGCTATACCTGTCTAAATTGTGCGATACTTGTGTCTCTCCATTGTATTGACTTACAGCAGATAAATACACAGTAAAGATGCAGAAAAAAAGTCTGCCATGTAACAGCTCAAAAGCACACAGGACATTTTAGCAGGGTTGGATTTAATATATGGTGATACACCTGCTGCTTTAATTTTATGTTGCAACACTGCATATATTTTGTAAATTGTACACACACTTTTATGCAGGACCTTAATAAAACCCCATCAGGGACCGTGTATTTCATTTAGGTACTTGTTACAGATCAAAAGAAAGTACATGGATCTGATACCAAAGCAGTAGTATATTAAATTAGAAATAAAACACACACAGTACTATGTGAACAGGGGTAACCAAAAATAACACAGATTTTACCTGTAACAGATTGCCACTTTTTAACAGGTTCTGGTAAGAGGTGTACTTTAATAGATACACTTTGACAGGTTACTGAGTTTTTTATTGCAGTTCATTACTCACAGCAAGTGTGTAAAGATTAGAGGGAAGAAATTATGTCAAAAATTACAAGCAAGAATAAATGTGAACTGTGTTTTGAACTTTGAAAATCTCTTTTGCATTAATTGAGAGACTAACCATACCCTTTATTAATCCTTATGCAAAACAATGTCTAAAAAGTGAACATTTTACAGAAAGGGTCACTGCAATGTAATTGTACATCGTTATTTTATGTATTGCTAATAGTGCTTATGTAGTATTTTGATATCTGTTGCATTTCTAAATGTCTTAAAAAACATTACATCACTCACAATTCTATGGAAAGAAGAAATAAAAAAAAAGAAACCAATGTCAATATTGTTCTTTTCTATGGAAAAGCTAATATCTCATGTCCTTTTGTAGGGAAGTACAGGCAAATAATGAAACATTAACTGTAGATCAGATAGCTGAAAATATGCACTTCCATAGAGAATAGTAGCTATACTTAATAATTGCTGTATATCAAAAAATAGCAATGTATCTGATACTGAGCTGAGATGATGATACAATTCACGTCTAATCTACATCAGACACAGACAGTGCCATTTGAACATCCTAACATGGGTAAATTTCAAACTTCAAGCTCTGCAAGCTCTTAAGCTGATCTATTTTTAATGTGGTGAATTACCACTGGAAAGCTTTATAGACTCACTGTTTTCAAGAGGAATTTTGAGGAAACCAGTGAGTGCAAGGAGACAAGGTTGGGTTTTTTTTTGCCAAATATTATGTAGTTAGGCAAGAGTGGGAAAGGAATGCAAAAAAAAAGTGTTTAAATGGTATTTTACATCCCCTTTTATCTGCCATCGGCAGGGATGCCTCCTGCTGGATCAGGTTGCTCAAAGCCCCATCCAACCCGGCCTTCAACATTTACAGAGACGGGGTCACAACTGCTCTGGGCAACCTGGCCCAGGGCCTCCCCACCCTCACAGTGAAGAAATTCTTCCTAATATCTAATCCAAATCTTCCCCCTTCCAATTCAAAGACATTCCCCCATGTCCTGTCACTCCAGGCCCTTGTAAAAAGTCCTTCCCCAGCTTTTCTGGAGCGCCTCTCAGGTACTGCTAATTGTGCTAAGGTCTCCCCTCAGCCTTCTCCTGTGCAGGCTGGACAACCTAAACACTCTCAGCCTGTCCTCATAGCAGAGATGCCCCATCACTTGGATCATCTCTGTGACCTCTAGAGGGCCTGTTCCAACAATTCCACCTCCTCCTTATGTGGGAGATTCCAGAACTGGACACAGGATTCAAGGTGGAGTCTCACTAGAGAGGAACAGAGGGGCAGAAGTCCCTCCCTCACACCGCTGGTCCTGCTGCTTTGGATGCAGCCCAGGATACAGTTGGTTTTTGGACTGCAAGCACATGTTGCCGACTGTTGTGGAGCTTCTCATACCCCCCCCAACTCCAAGTTCTTCTCAGGGCTGCTCTCAGTCATGTCGTCCTCCAGCCTATACTGAAGCCACAGATTGCTCTGACATGGATGTAGGACCCTGGTGTAGTTCATGTGATTTAAGATCATTTAACGTCATTTACTTAAAAATATTTTCCATGTATACACCTTGAATTTCTTCAATAATAAAAGATATTTTTCAAACTTCTGTCTAAACACATTTATTAATAAGTTACGCTACAAACTGAAGGAAACAAAAGAAAGCAATAGGTTGTGCATAAACAGCTATTTGGTGCAATTTTGTAAAATCGAGATGAAAATCATCTCCATTGTTTAATAGGCACAGATTTTCCTGCACACAACTCAGCCCTGATATGTGCTGCCAGCTGTGGATGCCCTCTTACATGGTGTGCTTGCAGCTGTGGACTCCTCCCAGTTCAGATGGTCCTGGGGTCCTTTTCCATTTAAAATTCATTTTTCATGTGCAAGTACTTTCTGTGGCCTTTTAAACTTGAGCTGAAGTGAAATGATGGATTGTATTTTCTCCAAAAGAGGTCTTCGTATTTGTTCTCGTGCTTGATCCATGTAGAATATAATTATGGGAAATAGTTATAATCTGCTCGATGAAGAGGAGACTGACCATTTTTATTGGCTGGCCATCAACATAGAAAGAGGCAAGTGATGAAGCAGGCATGAAGCAGAGACAGGCATTGAGGTGTTCTGTCTTTGCCTTTGTAAATTCTACACTAGTTATAAGTCATATCATGCCTTCTATCTCATCCCTGTGTAGGACCTCAATTGAATTTTGGTTGAAACAACCATTATCCCTTGGTACGCGATTATGTTGGCATGTTTATAGTTGAGATGGAAAATATGTGGAATTTCATAGTTTTGTATGATTTTTAAGATCTTTTATGATAAACCAATATATTTAAATTTACATGTAGTGTTTATTTTAATCCAAAATAAGCTTATACATTTAAATCACAGAATCATAGAATAGTTAGGGTTGGAAGGAACCTTAAAGATCATCTAGTACCAACCCTGTGCCATGGACAGGGACATTCCACTAGATCAGGCTGCCCCAGGCAGCATCCATCCTGGCCTTGAACACCTCTAGGGATGGGGCAGCCACAACTTCCCTGGGCAACCTGTGCCAGTGCCTCACCACTCTCATAGGGAAGAAATTCTTCCTTATGTCTACTCTTAATCTGCCCTTCTCCAGTATATACCCATTGCCCCTAGTACTATCACTACAAGCCTTTGTAAACAGTTGCCCTTTTGTTGCCCCTTCAGGTACTGGAAGGTTGCTATAAGATTTCCTCAGAGCCTTCTCTTCTCCAGGCTGAACAAGCCCAGCTCTCTCAGCCTGTCTTTGTATGGGAGGTGCTCCAGCCCTCAGATCATCTTTGTAGCCCTCCTCTGGACCCGTTCCAACAGCTCCCTATCCTTCTTATGATGAGGATTCCAGAACTGGACACAATACTCCAAATGAGGTCTCATAAGAGAGGAAAAGAGGGGAGAATTACTTCCCTCAACCTGCTGACTACGTTTCTTTTAATGCACCTTAGGATATTGGTGGCCTTCTGGGCCGCGAGCACACACTGCTGGCTCATTTTAAGCTTCTCATTGACCAGCACCCACAAGTCCATCTCTGAAGGGCAGCTCTCAATCACATCATCCCCCATCCTGTACTTAAATCGCAGATTGCCCCAACTCAGGTGTAGGACCTTGCGCTTGGCTTTGTTGAACCTCATGATGTTCTCACAGCCCCACTTCTCCAGCCTGTCCAGGTCTTGCTGGATGACATCCCATCCTTCCACTGTGGCAACTGCACTACTCAGCTTGGTGTCATCTGCAAACTTGCTGAGGGTGCACTCAATCTCACTGTCTATGTCATTGATGAAGATATTAAACTACATCCATCCCAGTCCAGTCCCTTGAGGGACACCACTAGTCAAGGATCTCCATCTGGACATTTAGCCACTGACCGCTACTCTGTAAATACAACCATCTAACCAATTTTTATCCACTGAGCAGTCTATCAATCAAGTCTGTATCTCTTCAGTTAAGAGAGAAGTATATTATGGGAGACTGTATCAAAAGCTTTACAGAAGTCCAGATAGATCACATCCATTGGTTTACCAGTGCCCACTCCTGCAGTTACCCCATCGTAGAAGGGGCAAGACCCAGGAAGGGTGAGGAAAGCGGCTATTGGTGAAGACTGAGTCAAAAAGATTGTTAAGTACCTCAGCCTTCTCCTCATCTGTTGCTACGAGGTCACCATTCCCGACCTTCAGTGGAGTGGTCTTCAATTTCCTTGCCAAGTTCAGCTCCAGCTGCACCTCAGCTTTCCTGAACTCAACTGGGCTGTGTCCCTATACACTTCCCAGGTTCCCTGTCCCTGCTTGTACTGCCTGTGCAGTTCCCTCTTGTTCTTGAGTTTGACCAGCAGGTCTCAATTCAGCCATGCTGGTCTCTTTCCTTTCCTTTCCTTTCCTGCCTGATTTCCTACATACAGGGACTGAGTGCTCCTGTGCCTCGTGGAAAGCATTCTTAAATATTTGCCAACTCTGTTCTGCTCCTTTGTCCTCGAGGGACATGTTCCAGGGAGTCCAACTGAGTAACTCCTTGAAGAGATGGAATTCTGCTTTCCTGAAATTTAGGGTCTTGACTATACCCTTCACCTGTCCCACATCCCTCTGGACCTTGAACTGCAGCAGTGCATGATCACTGCAGCCCAGGCTGCCTCCAATCTTAATGTCACTGATGAGCTCACTTGTATTAGTGACAATCAGGTCCAGTACTGGAGTACCTACAGCTTGCCGTGCTACTTTTCCAGCATATATCAGAGTGGTTGAAGTCCTTGAGTGGGATGACAGCCTGCGAGCATGAAGCCTTCTGTAGGTGAAGGAAAGCGGCTTCATCATCTGGCCCTCCTTGATCAGGTGGCCTGTAGTATACATCAACCACAAGGTTCCTGTTGATTCCTTGGTCTTTTATTATGACCCACAAGCTCTCAACCTGTCTATGGCTACTCTTCAATGGCAGCTCTTCACATTCTATCCCTCCTCTGAGACAGAGAGCAACACCTCCACCCCTCCTTTGCAGTCTGTCCCTTCTGAACAGCCTGTAGCCGTTGATAGCCACACTCCAGTCATGGGTTTCATCCCGACAAGTTTCAGTGATGGCAACTAGATCATAGCTTTCTAGTAGCACAGTAGCTTCCAGCTCCACCTGCTTGTTGCTCGAGCTTCATGCATTTGTATAGTGGCACTTCAGCTGGGCTGCTGGTCACATTGCAATTCTAATACATCCTAAATGTATTAGAATACTGCCAATAAAGTCAGTAGTGCTCCCTACACTAAGCATTCTACACTCCCTACACTGTACTCATTGCAGGGTACAGAAATCATGCAGATAAATAAAATATACTATCATGCTACCAGTTCATGGAGAATTTCAATGAATCACCTTTTTGCTTTAAGTAGTTCATGAGAGATACGGCTGTGGATTAAGCTCTTGCAGGCAGTAAAACAATTGTTTTACCAACGTCTAACACGTTCTGCTTCATCATGAGACAAGAAATCTCAGCAGCTGGTATTTTGTTTTCCGCTTTAAGTAATAGAGGAATATACATCTCTGTAAGTTTCACTTCATATTTCAGTTGTAAATACACTTTTTGTAACATAAGGAATCATAGACCATGAAATGCATTTTGCTTCAATGTTACACAGCCAACTAAATCCAATAATTGTCCACAATTGCAAGTCCTGAAATAGCTTTCAGTTTCTACATGGGCAATGTTTCATTTTTTTAAATGTAGGGGTAAATTAAAAGGGAAGTCTCTAGCACTTTAATCAGAATTAAAATAATTTTTGTAAGATTGTGACTAACATGTAAACTCCTTACATATTAACACTTCAAAAGAAGTCTGCTTTGTTTCAGACATTTGTGTAGTCTTCTCAGATTTTTTAATCTCTCTTGAATCCATCTCATAAATACAAAGTCTCCTGAAGGGCATTGAAAAAAGAGAAGTGGGAGGGCAGACATGAAATAGACACCTGCTGCATGATTGAACAAGACTTAAAGGAGCAGAGCGATGCATGTGACGATCCTGTTAGTGACACTTACATTGAAATCACACCAACCAGGATGAAACCTCAACATCTACCTAATGCAAAACGATTCACTTGTCTTTCTCCCTCCGAGATAAACAATATCAACATGTTGTAGAAATTTATATTGCTTATAGGGCAATCTATGTGAAAATCAGTTGTCTTCATTGTACTCAGATATAAATCACAGAATCACAGAATAACCAGGTTGGAAGAGACCCACTGGATCGTCGAGTCCAACCATTCCCACCAGTCCCTAAATCATGCCCCTAAGTACCTCATCCACCCTCACCTTAAACACCTCCAGGGACGGCGACTCAACTACCTCCCTGGGCAGACTGTTCCAATGCCTAACCACCCTCTCCGTGAAGAATTTTTTCCTAATCTCAAGCCTAAATCTCCCCTGGTGGAGCTTGAGGCCATTCCCTCTCGTCCTCTCCGCTGTCACTTGGGAGAAGAGGCCAGCACCCTCCTCTCCACAACCTCCCTTCAGGTAGTTATAGAGAGTAATAAGGTCTCCCCTCAGCCTCCTCTTCTCCAGGCTAAAAGCCCCAGCTCTCTCAGCCGCTCCTCATAAGATTTGTTCTCCAGCCCCTTCACCAGCTTCGTTGCTCTTCTCTGGACTCGCTCCAGAGCCACAACATCCTTCTTGTGGTGAGGAGCCCAGAACTGAACACAGGACTCGAGGTGCGGTCTCACCAGTGCTGAGTACAGAGGGAGAATAACCTCCCTGGACCTGCTGGTCACGCCGTTCCTGATACAAGCCAAGATGCCATTGGCCTTCTTGGCCACCTGGGCCCCTGCTGGCTCATGTTCAGTCCCTGTCAACCAACACCCCCAGGTCCTTCTCCTCCTGGCAGCTTTCCAGCCAGGTTTCTCCTAGTCTGTACCTCTGCTTAGGGTTGTTGTGCCCCAAGTGCAGGACCCGGCATTTGGCCTTGTTAAACCTCATGCCGTTGGTCTCAGCCCAGCGGTCCAGCCTGTTCAGATCCCTTTGCAGAGCCTCCCGACTCTCCAGCAGATCCACACTTCCACCCAGCTTGGTGTCATCTGCAAACTTGCTAAGGGAGCACTCGATGCCTTCATCCAGATCGTTGATAAAGACATTAAACAGGGCTGGACCCAGCACTGAGCCCTGGGGATCCCCACTTGTAACTGGCCTCCAGCTGGATTTAACTCCATTTCCCACCACCCTCTGGGCCCAGTCATTCTACCAGTTTTTCACCCAGGAGAGTGTGCACCTGTCCAGGCCAGAGGCCGACAGTTTCCGAAGCAGAATGCTGTGAGAAACTGTATCTAAGGCTTTACTAAAGTCCAGGAAGACCACATCCTCTATGGGGCCTACAAGGAAGCTGAGGAGCAGCTTTTTATCAGGGAATGCATGTTTAGGATGAAGGGGAAATGTTTTCAGGTGAAAGAGGGAAAATTGTGATAAGAGGAAGAAATTATTTACAGTGAGGTTGGTGAGGCCCTGCCCCAGGCTGCCCAGAGAAGTGGTGGCATGATAGGACAAGGGAAAATGGCTTTAAATTGGAGGGGGGAAGATTTAGACTTGACGTTAGGAATAAATTCTTGATGAGCATGGGGAGGCCCTGGCCCAGGCTGCCCAAGGAATTTGTGGCTGCCCCATCCCTGGTGGTGTTCAAGGCCAGGTTAGATGGGGCTTTGAACAACCTAGACCAGTGGGAGGTGTCCCTGCCCATGGCAGGGGATGGAACTGGATGGGCTTTGAGGTCCCTTCCAAACCAAACCACTCCATGATTCTGTGAAATTAAAACTGAAAATTTCAGTACAATTTTACTAAATTTCTCTTCCTTTCATGTACACAATCATCACTAAAAATGTCTTTCCAGAATTTCCCCAATGAGTAAAAATAAACTAGTTTATTTCCTAGATGATACAGATGATACATAAGGATTATTTTTTATGTTTTTAATTATCTGCAGGCCACGAGAGTGGGAGCAAGGGAGAAAATTAAAGGAAGGCATACCTGTAAGGGGTTAACAGAGTTACGTTCCCACTTTCAAAGAGCAAAAGAAGAGGCAGTGTTTCAACATACTGAAGAAATCAGTACATGGAAAACATTTTAGAAAGTATGTCATGAGAAGAAAAGAGAATAGAGCTCTGACTCACAGGTTAACCTGTCCCAGCTATGAAGTTAAGACATTAGAAGGATATTTAAGAAGTTTTGAACTGAAATAGAAACTGCACAAATGTTGGAATAAAATGATGAAAGGCACTTTTCCAGGGCAAGAACACAGCTACAAAGGATGTTGTCAAGGGCAGCAGAAGGCACAGAGCTTAAAATTTAGCAGCTTTACAGCTGCAACAAGAAAGGAGAGGTAGAATTTACCCAGCCTTCCTGTTACTGGTGTTTGCTATACCACATCCTTGAAAAATGGTGTATTAAGGCTCACATACACCAACACACAAGTTGCAGACAGTAGGGTGAAGCTTTCTTTTATGTCTTTTTCTTTTTCAATTTAACCTTTTTCGCTCACAATTCTAACACAGTACAAAAGTACAATATTTCAGTTTGTTCTGTAAAAAAAATCATTAATTTAAATTTCCAATTTTCAGTGCATTCTTACGACTCATTTTTACCTGCACAGGTTTAAATAATGGACATTTGAGAGAATGAGGCTTATACTGACCCAGCTTTGTTGAAGCTGACGTCATATCTTATTGGGTAGATAGTCCAGGTTGCAGGTTAGATCTCAGGAAGACATGTTGTCCTATGAGGGTGGAGAGGCCCTGGCCCAGGTTGCCCAGAGAAGCTGTGGCTGCCCTGTCCCTGGAGGTGTTCAAGGCCAGGTTGAATGGAGCTTTGAGCCCCTGATCCAGTGGGAGGTGTCCCTGCCCATGGCAGGGGGTGGAACTGGATGGGCTTTGAGGTCCTTTCCAACCCAAACCATTCTATGATTGTATGATTTCAATCTAAGTAGACAATGTAAGCTTTTACTAAAAGCAACATTTTAATTTTAATTTTTTTTATTCCCCCCCTTTTTTACCCAAACTGATATTTGCAGCTTTTCAGATAACCAAATCTATGAAAAATGTTCCTGTTCAAAACAAAGCATTTTTTATTTTTCCCTGTTGCTTTTGAAATAAGCTAAATAAAAAAATACACCATAATTTCAATAATTTATAGATCTTCAGTTTGCTGGATTTGTGCCTTAGTCTGATTTTGGCCAGAACATGTTCTCTATAGGCCTAACTGCTTAGAATCTCAAGCAAAGATTATTCATAAAAGATAATTTCTTACAAATAAATACACTCAAATAAATAATTATGCTAACTTCCTACAGAATGTATCCTATTCCTATTCTTCTATTTCTTCTTTACATAATTCCCAAAACCTCTAGGGCATGCAAAAAGTTGCTTATCTATCTGACTCTCTGACTTAAGAACACGATATGCTTGATTGTATATACATACACAGTATTTCAAGTAGATATACATTTATTATACCTATATATGTACATATATACGTACATAGAGTCACCCAAGTAACACAGTGGTGATGCAGGCATTCAAGAGTGCAGTTTTATGGAAGAATGGGAAGGATAACACTGTCTAAAGTGCTTGGAGGTGAATATTCCAAGCATTTAATATTTTCAATAATTTTAAATAACTTGGTAACCAACATAAGAAATGAATGTAATTATTTTGAGCATTAAAAGTCAGGAGGCTGAAGTTCACAAAAGAAGGTACCTTATGATCACAACACTGGCAGTATTTCCATTTGGTAAATGTTTTACCTGCACATGATTACACGCTACAGCTTAGGAACCAAAAATGCATCTACTAAAAATATCCTGCTCTTCCAATCATACACTACTGGTTCCCTCTTTTCACCCCTCCCCTTTTTATATCAATTTACAAAGGCTTTCCATAATGAATGTTGAAAAGCCAACATAAATACTTTAAGGCACTAAGTTTTCAAATGTGGTTACAGTGGCATATGTATGTTCTGTAAATCCAAACACAAGATATATCTGCTGAGATATTATATTTGATAATTTGACAGCTGTGTGGCACAGGAATATAAAAAATTCATATTTTGTCAACAAGAAACTTCATTCATTTGTTAAGAAGGAGCTACTATGATAGCATAGAGATGAGTATTTTGAAAATACAGATTATTACAGGAGTAATATAATCCCCTACTTTTATAAATACATAGAATTAAAAAAAACTTTTTTCACCCACAACCTAAGCAACAATTTGGATGAGGGGATTGAGTGCTCTGCCAGTAAGTTTGCAACAAATTGGGCAGAAGTTTCAGACTTCTGAGGGCAAAAAGGTCTGCAGAGGGATCTGGAGAGGCTGGATTGATGAGCCCAGGTAAATTGAATAGGGTTCAAAAAGGCCAAGTGCCAGGTCCCGTACTTGGGGCACAACAAACCCATGGAATGCTCTAGGCTCAGGGAAGAGCAGCTGGAAAGCTGCCTGGCAGAGGAGGACCTGAGGGTGCTGGTTGACAGCGGCTAAACATGAGCCATCATTGGCCCAGGTGGCCAAGAAGGCCAACAGCTTCCTGGCTTGGATCAGAAACAGTGTGGCAGGAGCAGGGAGAGGATTGTCTCCCTGGACTAGGCACTGATGAGGCTTTACCTCAAATCCTGAGTTCAGCTTTTGGCCCCTCACTCCAAGAAGGACATTGAGGTCCTGAAGTTCTTCCAGAGAATGGAATGGAGCTGGGGAAGAGTCTGGAGAACATGTCTTATGAGAAGCAGCTGAGGGAACTGGGGTTGTTTAATCTGGAGAAGAGGAGGCTGAGGGGAGACATAATCACTATCTACAACTACCTGAAAGGAGGTTGTAGTGAAGTGGTTGTTGGTCTCTTCTCCCAAGTGGCAAGCATTAGGATGAGAGGGATTAGCCTGAAGCTGCACCAGGGGAGGTTCAGATTGGACATTAGGAAAAATCTCTTCACCAAAAGGGTTCTCAGGTACTGGAACAGGGTGCCAGGACACTGGTTGAGTCCCCATCCCTGGAGATGTTTAACAGATGGGCAGATGAGATGCTCAGGGATATGGTTTACTAGTGGACAGGTGTGATTGGACTTGATGATCTCAGAGGTCTTTTCCAGCCTAGCAGATCTATAATTGTATGATTCTATAAGCAGAACATATAGGGGAACCAGGAAGCTGACTTATGGGTACCTAAAGGTTTCATTCAAATTCAAGCTAATGATGGGCTACTGAAAAATTTTATTTCTTGTCACGTTCATACCAAAAGAAAACCCACCCTTGCCCAGCCTCAACCAGAATCCCCCAGTCTTCTTTAGAGACCAGGCATGTCCCAAACAAGGGTGTTGCAGGCACCTAACGTTAATGTTAATCTGTAGCAGGTTCATCATGACTGTGTCCTGTTGAGGTTGGAGTATGTCCAAGGGCAGAGGCTCTATGACAATCCTTGGGCAATCTGGTTCAGTTAGACCACCCCTGGAGTAAAAAATAGTTTATTTCTCACACTTAGACAGAATTTCCTGCATTCCTATTACACCCCATTGCTTCTGCTCCTGCCACTGAGCCCTACATCAACTGTCCATATCCATAGATAAGATCCCTTCTGAGGCTTCTCTTCTCCACGCTGAGCATCCTAGCTCTCTCAAGCCTCTCTCATTTCATCATATTTCACCATACCCTGTGGAGCTGCCCCAGATGGCACAAACACACTATGTCTCCTTCTCATCTACAGATATCTTAGCAGGCAGCCTTACCAGGGGAAACATTATCCCCATCATTAGCACTGTCCTATATGGCTTAGTTGTCCCTCCTTGTGCAGCTGCATCTAGCTCGGACTACTATATGTTCATGTAACTAAAGATGGTATCGTAAGATATTTCTGCATGGTGTCACAGAGTGTTGTAGATAAATGCCAACAACACTGAGAGACCTGGTCCCCGTTCTGCAAGCAGTACGGTTAAACTTGCGTGGTACTGGCTTAAGTTGAGGACATCATACCTGCACTGATAGGGGCAGGCTATAAATTGCTTAGATTACTTTAATTTTGGTATTTTACACATTCCAAACCATTCAGCTTGCAGTCTGAATAATCCTGGAAGATAGTACATTTATATACTTAAAAGTAGAGAGTGCCTTATGGAAAATGCTGACAACAGTCCAATAAAGAATATCACAAGATGGCAGACAAGCAAAAATGCCTTACAGGGAATATAGTCATAGCATCATAAAATGTTTTGGGTTGGAAGAGACCTTAAATATCAACCAGTTCATTTCCCTGCCTTGGGCCCACCACCCACCAGATCAGGTTGACTAAAGCCCCATCCAGCCTGGCCTTGAACACCCCAGGGATGGGGCAGCCACCACTTCTCTGGGCAACCTGGGCCAGGGCCTCCCCAACCCCACAGGAAAACACTTCTTCCAAAGATCCCATCTCAATCTCCCCTCTGTCAGGTTAAAACCATTCCCCCTCATCCTGTCCCTGCACTCCCTGACCAAGAACCCCTTACCAGCTTTTCTGGAGCCCCTTTCAGTAGTTGAAGCTGCTCTGAAGTCTCCCCAGAGCCTTCTCTTCTCCAAGTTGAACACCCCTAACTGTCTCAGCCTGTCCTCATAGCAGAGGTTCTCCAGCCTTCACATCACCTCTGTGACCTCTTCTGGACTCGCTCCAACAGATCCATGTCCTTCCTGTGCTGAGGACTCCAGAACTGGACACAGGACTCCAGGTGAGGTCTCACCTGAGTGGAACAAAGGGCCAGAATCCCTTCCCTTCTTGTAGTCCCCTTCAGGTGCTGGAAGCTGCTCTAGGGTCTCGCTGGAGTATTCTCTTCTCTAGGCTGAACAAACTCAAACACTCTCAGCCTGTCCTCATATGGGAGGTGCTCCAGTACTTGCATCATCTTTGTAGCCTCCTCTGGACCCATTCCAGTAGTTCTATATCCTTCTTATGTTAAGGCTTCATTTCACAGCCCAACACTCACAGGGTAAATGTGGTCTCTCCAATAAAAAATAACATGTGAGCAGTGCCTGCACATCTTTCCCTATATAAAATGCATATCTTGTATAATAAAATCTACAATCATTTCTTTTTCAGCCCTGACGTACCTTTTTGAAAGGAAACTGTGCACTAAGCAGAATGATCATTAATGGCTAATCCTGAGTCAAGATGAGCTCTTTAATGGCAGAGATTGGTAAACAATATGCAAGAAATAAGACAAAATAAAAGACGGAAAGGCTAGGATAAATTGGCTGCTTTCCATTGTTAGATACAAAAAAAATGAATTCAACAAGCCTGGCAGCCTAGCAGCTGCTTCTTATCTTATTTTCAAAACTTAGTAACTGGTTGTATTACCCTGTCTCACTCTCCCTGAGGATTATCAGGGCGAGACTGAAAATGCAATTGATGCAGAGATACTATCTCAAAGAAGAATAAAATAATCTGAAGCTATAAATCTACATAGCCTAACAAATCAATTTCAGGCTAGCAAACAGGTGAATAAACAAATGCAGAGGAGGAGATGAAGGTCCAGAAGAACGATCTCTGTACAAAGTATGCTTCATTGTTAGTCATTAAGGTCTTGCACTGCTGTATTGCAACCCTTAACAGAAAGGCTCACGGCAAATAGATAGATAGATAAACAGTTTATGTTTGGAATTGCAACACTAGTAATTTTGCCCATTTCATTCCGTGCAAGATGTTATTGCCTATATCATTGCAACTAATATTTACAGCCAGAAATCTGAAAGCCACGGATGCAAGGAAAAGAAAGGTAGGTGAAAAGAAGACTGAAAACATTGGAAACCAGTCATGCAAATCAACATCTTGCAATCAAAGCAAGGGAGACAACTAGAAGAAATTCCCTGATAACTCTCTTAAATAAACTGGCAGAAAGCTTTGCTCTCTCTGCTTAACTCAGATTCACTTCTTAAACTGTCGTTAAATGGAACAAGGTGAATAAACAAAACCAAGTTTCATATGTTTTTGACCCTTTTTGCCTTAAGGACTGGTGACTACAGAACAGCATGCTGAGCTGTAGCACATAAAATGGATCTTGAGGAAAGCATCTATAAAAAGTTAACATCATAAAGCTATGTATTGCATACTTTTAAAAATTGTGTTAATTAATTTACTCAACATGCATACACTTGCAAGTCTTCTAGCTGTAAATAGCATTTACTGTATTTCAAGATACATAGCTAGAATAGTTGCTAAATAGGGGTTTGATAAAAGAAAAATGCTACATGATAAAAATG
Source organism: Clamator glandarius (assembly GCA_033459285.1). Taxonomy (NCBI): domain Eukaryota; kingdom Metazoa; phylum Chordata; class Aves; order Cuculiformes; family Cuculidae; genus Clamator; species Clamator glandarius. The sequence goes on from JAUNZM010001246.1 coordinate 152,096, forward strand.
TCTTCATATATCTCATATTTCCTGTAGCTTTTTTTCCACTCTCCCATTCTTTGGAATGTTAAACTCAGCTGTGCAAATATTGTTATAAAGATTATGAGGTTCTAGCCTTCAAATTGATCCAGTAGAATAATTCAAATTAGAATATTGACTTTACTAATGCAAGCTGTGATTGAGGTGTTTTCCTCTGCTTAATATAAATAGTAAAGGAATTGGTCTATTCCATTATTTGTCATTAATCTTCTAGTGCTGCAATGCCCAAAATCTTGTGGCACAAAAAGAAGAAAACAGATAAGAATATAATATGATAGTGGTCAATCACTCAATGTCCAGACAGAGTTCTGTAACAAGTGGTATCCCTTAGGGATCCGTACTGCGACCAGTGCTGTTTAATGTTTTCATTGATAATACCAACGGTGAGATGGAGAGCACCCTCAGCAAGTTTACAGATCAGACCAAGTTGAGTAGTGCAGTTGTCACACCAGAAGGATGGGATATCATCCAGAGGGACCTGGACAAGCTGGAGAAGTGTGGCCGTGTGAATCACAGGAGGATCAACAGGGCCAAGGGCAAGGTCCTACACCAGTGCTGGGGTAATCTGCAGTTTCAATACAGGATGAAGGATGACATGATTGATAGCAGCCCTGAGGAGAAGGGCTTGGGGTTCTGATTGACGAGGAGCTTGACAGGAGCTAGCAATGTGTGATTGCAGCCCAGAAGGCCAGCCATGTCCTGGACTGCATCAAAAGAAGTGTGGCCAGGAGGTTGAGGGAACGGATCCTGCCCCTCTACTCTCGTGAGATTCCACCTGGAGTCCTGTGTCCAGTTCTGGAATCCCCAACATAAGAAGGACATGGAGCTGTTGGAACAGGTCCAGAGGAAGCCACAAATATTAACCAAGGGCCGGGGCACCTCTGCTATGAGGACAGGTGGAGAGATACGGCGGTGTTCATCCTGGAGAACAGAAGCGTCTGGGACACCTTTTAATGGGGGTCTACAGGAAAGCTGAGAAGGCACTATTTACAAGGGTGTATAGTGATAGGAAAAGGGGAATGGCTTTAAATTGGAAGGGGGAAGATTTAGATTAGACATTAGGAAGAAATTCTTCATGGTGAGAGAAGTGAGGCCCTAGCACATGTTGCCCAGGGAGGTTGTGGCTGCCTCATCCATGGAGGTGCTCAAGGCCAGACTGGATAAAGCTTTGAGCAGTCTGATTTGAGGATCTTAAAGGTCCCTTTTAACCCAAATCGTCCTATGATTCTGATTCTATGATTCTGTGATTCTCTGGAAACTTAAATATTCTGAGTGCAATATAAATAATACCATATGCATCTTATATACAATTTATCTAGCATTCTATGTCTTCCAGTGAAGAATTAATTAATTTCCTAACAGGTTAGTGAGAATAACATTTGGCAAATTACTGGACAGACTTTCTGCTGGCATTGTTTTACAGGGTGCATCAAGCTAAGGGTGGCATTATTCAACAGATAATGCAAAAAAAGTTTTACAGCTTGTTGTGTAAGGTACAGATAGTGCAGGAGTGGGGGTGACAAAAGAGGAGATGGATGAAGAAAAGGACAAAATCAGTAAGAAAAGAGTAACACCATATAAATACATGGTGGAGACATGCAGATTCAATTGAATTGCACAGGTTTGTTGTTGCTATCTAAATATTTATTCCCACCTGTTGTTGGAACTGGGAACTTGCTTAGGATTATGTGCATGTTTCTGCAATCAGGAAATGCATGAAGACATATGTTCACAACTTTTGCTGATGCAGAAAACACCAATTTGGTGAGCATTCCTTATGAATGTATACCCACTTTTACAAAGTTTTTGAAAGAAAAGCACATTTCAAAGATAGAAATCAAGAAAGCACCTTCATACAGTTTGACAGGTTGGCCTTTGCCAGCCAGGACCAAGGCTCACATCCCTGCTCGGCCACCTTGGTCAGGGATGTGGGGAGAATGAGGGAAGATGTACAGCACTTTATCAGGCTGCAATACAGCAGTTCAGAGAGGATTTTATTAATTCCTTAACACAGGAAAAAGAAAGTGTCATTGTGGGGCCGTCTGTATATTTCTAATTCAAATGACTCACTGGAGACATGCAAGAGTGACAGAGGAAGGCTCTCCCATGTACCAGTGAAATCCCCACCTGCCAGGCTCCAGGCTTTGTGTCTCTGTGTGATGAACTTTAAAAGGTTTGGATTTCATCTTGATGCAGGATGAGAACACTTTCTAAATTTCAGAAACCTTGTCATGACAAGAATATAATTTCCTCTCCTTTTCTTTGTCTACCAAGTATACACCAAAATCAAGCCAATAAAATCTATATATCACCCAGATACTACACTTCCACATATGAAAATCTGGGATATAGATACAGGTGGAGCCTATAGTATCTGGCAAAATGCCTATCAATGCCATTTTCGGCAACCAAAGCAGGAATTCATAGCCTAACCCCTCTGCAGCAGTTTGCAGATTTTAGAGAACATGACGCTAAGCATTAGCACTTCATCTACTGTGGTTAAGATAGATCTGAGGTAGCAAAGAGTTAAAAAAGTGTAATAATTCATATTTGAACTCCTGGTAATGCACTTTTTATTCTTAAAAAGCAGAATTTAGCACAAAGTTCAATGCTTTCAGAAAAAGAATAATTCCTGCATAAAGAGCTGCCAAAGAAGTACAGAAATGATGGATATTACAATAAATGAGACCATGAAGCCAAAGTTAGTGCAATGTTTCTCTCTTTTCTGAAATTCTAATTTTCTCTATATTTCTGCTCAAGGCAAGCAGCATTCTTACTACTTATTTGTGGACCATCATGTGAACTTTATTCCAGGACAAAATATATTGAAAGAATAAACTGTTGAAAGTGTATTGAAATGGTTTTAATTATTCAATATTTTTAATAAGAATGATAGATTTATAAATTACAAAGGGCCTTAGGATGATAAAGCCTACAGTGTCTGCTGCAGCTGGGACTTGCAATGTCTATTTCATCCTAAACTGTACTTTTTCTGTTTCTGAGGCATCTCAAGCAACCACAGATGCATTTGAAACCATGAATACAGAAGCAGGCATCATGTAAAAGTCTGCTTTGTCTGTCTACTGACAGCATCTTTCAGCGACTGAGTCACTTCAAGGAAGAGATGAAGTGCTTGTAATGGGTACACAAAAATTTTTATGAGCATAAGAACCTTTGATGGGTTAAGCACAAGATGACTAGAGGCCTGGCTCATTTTTATCCTACGCTCATACGAACTGTGGTTAAATAAACACTGACTTCTTCACCCTTATATAGTCACTCACTGCCAATCTTTTCATATCTCTATTCTGCTTCTCAGATGCATTGCACTCTAGCACATCAGTATTTAAAACCCAAATGTGGTGCTGCAGAAAACACAAAGATATTCTGCTGTCAAAAAGACTCTGACCTCTCTCTTATAAAAGATGAATAACACAAACAAAGTGTATTTCTGTATAACTTCATTCTCTGCCTTAAATTTTCTTTTCATTGCAAAAGCTGCACATTCTACAATCCACAAAGAAAACATATTAGAAGATCAGGTGATATCAGTGTGGTGGAAGAGATTAAAAATGGGCAAGTATCTGTAGAAAAAAATACGATGGAGTCTGTGCAAAATACCTTTAAATACTTTAATAAAACTGACATGTCAAAATAGAACTAGCAAGGCTTATGTTCATTGCATTGTTTAAGTTTTGACCATGCTTGGGCCAGCCAGAGAAAAGCTCCTCTCATTCCCAGATCCACAAGTATTGCTGTAAATATCTGTGAGAACGCAAAAAGGAAGTGGCGGCATTAATGACACTGCAAAATTGTTGATTCACCTTCCCTGGAGGTGTTTAAGGCACAGGTGGACGAGGTGCTAAGGGGCATGGTTTAGTGTTTGATAGGAATGGTTGGACTCGATGATCCGGTGGATCTCTTCCAACCTGGTTATTCTATGATTCTATGAAAATGGGAAGAAGGAAAAGGCAGGAACAGGGAGAGATACACTTAAGTATTTCCCTTCTTTTCAGCAAAGATACCAGATGTGCAAGCAGAGCTATCTTGAATAATGTATAAACTAGGAATATTTACAGTTGCAGAGAAATAGGATGCAAATACTCTCTGTGTGATACAGCACCAACAGTGATGGATAAGGGAATTTCCTTGTGGAAAGGATAGAATATGAATAGAATTTAGAAACCTTGAAAGGGTAAATGTTTATCCAAGCCTGTGATTCTGTGAAGGAGATTAAGTAGGGAATGGAAATTGTTAACACTGGTTACATTATAGTCCAGTATTTTTAACTTGAAGTATTTGTTCTGTGAGTAAATATAAAGATTCAGGAATCACGGGGAAATGCAACATTTCTGGACTACTCCAGAAAGAATAGATCCGTCTGATTTGCAGAGAGGAATTGGAGTCATGGAATGGTTTGGGTTGGAAGGAAACCATCTCCCACTGGATTGGGTAGCTCAGAGCCCCATCCAATCTGGCCTTGAACACTGAGAAACATGTAAGATCCTTGTTCACAGCTTTCTTCTGACTGACTGTGCTAATATTAACTTATTTGTTCTGTATTAAAGACCTAACTTCCTCTAAGATTGATTTTCATTAATAAAAACATATTCAAATACACTAAGATACACAAAAAAGCAATGTATCAACAACTTACAGATGAGTAGGTGCTAATGTGTACTGTTTCGGAATAATGAATTGCAAGTCTCAGAATGTGACAGCGGTCTTCATGTAGGTTGGTTGATAAAGTACATGGTGCATTAGAAAGCCCATTTCCCCCCCCCCAGTTTTACTGCTAGTTCCATAACCTCCTTATTTTCCTAAATTTGCTGAGCTTCTCCATTTCTTTATGTTGTGGTAGCAAAGCAGATTGCTGATAGCACAATACCTTGTGCAACATGTCTTCTGCAGCAATTTTCCAAGTAATTTCCTCAAACACAAAAGAGACAACACATACAGGACAGAACTGGTCTGTAATTTACTTCTGGATAATAAATTATCAGTTTAGTCACTTCTCTAACAAAACCAAAATAATTTTCCTCTCTTAGATTGATTTCTGAATGTGCTATTACAGTATTATCCAATGCTACTAGTATCATGCATATTTAATTTTATTTCAGAGATAAAACATTTTGTGGAAGGAAGAGGAGGATAAACTGACACAAAATGAAACAATTCTTCATGTTAAAAATAACCGTCATGAAAACACAGTTGCGAGGTAGGTAAATTATAAAGTATGCATTTATCCAATCATTTTAAATACCATAATTACACTGACTGCTCATCAAAAGACTTTAAAGACTCATTAAAATTATAAAACATTTCAAATTAAATCCATATTTAAATGAAGTTTCTATAACGAATCTACATGGTACTTTGAATGAAACAAAAAAGTTCTGGTGAAAAATCCAATTAATTGAAGTTTTTGTAAGAATTACAGCTTAATGATAGGGGCACAGCCATTGCCTTTTAGTTAAAATTAAAAATTACTGCCTTATATCTTCAGCCCAAACTTGTCCATAAAATAATCAATCCTCATAAAACTTCAGATGGCACATGTTATTCGAATATATGAGAAATGCATTTATTTTTTAAAATAGTACCTTTCCAATTTAACAAGTGATGGAAGTGGCTCTTAGGGTTAACATTACCTTATACCTGATTTAATTGATGCAATAAGATGGGGAAGAGGACCTGTGTTCTTATTAGTCAAAACCAGTTTGCAGCACAAGCATCCACTCACATTTGCTCTTAGCCACCACATTTTACCAGCTTCCAACCTAGGTGCTTTTTTGCCAGCTAAGGTACTGGGGAACTGGGCTTTTGTCCTGCGCAGCAGTATGGATGGTCATTCAGCACTCATGCAGGAACTGCCCAGAAGTACCCTCCTTCTTGCTTTCAGATCACATACAGTTTCAGTCTTCGAGGATTTACATTGGGCTCCCTCTTCCAGTCTCAAAAGGTTTTACCGTTTCTCAGTTTTATCAACAGAATTGCTCTTTCTCAGTCTTACTAAGACCATTTCTCCCTTTACTCTTCCTAGAGGTGTCAATCTGATGTGTGATTAATTGTCTGCTAAAGCTCTTTATTGTCTTATGTTGAGGACGGGATGAGTGGACTTTCACAAGACCCCACTCTCCAATCAGGTTCCATAACTTAAAGCTGATTAATACCATACATAAACTTTCTCCATCAAAGTCTGAACACATTCATTGCTATTCACCATTAAAGTTGGAGGCGACCCCTAGAGGCCCTCCAGTCCAACCCCCCACTCAAAACTAACTAGATCAGGTTGCTCAGTTCCATTGACGGTTGACCCTCTCCAAGGATGATGAGTTCACAGGATCTCTGGGCAACCTTCTCCAGTGTTTGACCACCCCTAAATCCAGCATAACTATGTGCAACTGTCCCTACCTATTTGCAGCCCTTGTTGAACTGCATTTGATTAGTCAACTATTTTTTTTTCTTTAATTGTAAATCTAGTTCTAGAAAACTAGACAATATGCAGCTGTGGAATAATTTTCTACAAGTAAAAAAAAAGAAAGATGTGGCAATGTTTGGCTTTTTCTCTGTGTATTTCAGGTGAGCGTCAGCAATTCAAGCTGCAGTTCTGTTTAAGGATGAAGAAATCCAGTGTGGAAGACCTCACTGGCATTTGTTGTGCAAGTATCCTGCAATCTGATGAAATCAGGGAAAGTGAAAACAAGGAGATGCTTCCTTGCTACTTCTCCCTGTGGAAATACCAGCTGCAGAAGAGGTGAAGATGTCCCATCACAAAAAGAACCTGTTCAGAAGAGGTTGAAGCTCATAGAGCTCCACAGGCACAGGAGGAAAGCATGTAGATAAGATGGCAAAAGAAGAGGAAAAAGAAAGAAAGTTTGTACGTAAAAGGTGAGGGCAACACTTTGTCAGCAAGTGTAGTGGTAGCATGAGGGGAATGCTTTTAATCAGGAAGTGGGGAGACTGAGATTTCTTCTTAGGAAGAAATGTTTTCCTGTGAGTGTAGGGAGGCCCAGGCTGCCCAGAGAAGCTGTGGCTGCTCCATTCCTGGAGGTGTTCAAAGCCAGGCTAGATGGGGCTTGAAGCAACCTAATCCAGTGGGGTTTGGAACTGGATGGGCTTTAAGGTCCCTCCCAACCCCAACCATTCTATGATTCTATGACAATCAGAAGAAAACATATGTTTTTGACGAGCTCAGATGTAAAGTATTCATTCAAGGGACATAAAACTGTTTCCTTATAAAAGCAGCTGCAACTCAGTTCTTCAGTTTTCTGCATGGAGATATGCAGTGGCAAGAGAAAGCCATATAGCTATTTTTTTATATATCTTCTTCTCAAAATAGTCATAAAGACAAATGTATCTCTATTTAACAGACTGCAAAAACGAGGCACAGAATGATCACAGAGGCTCAGAGTTCAGAGTCCTCTTAAAACGTGCATTCTAGTTTTCACTGAAGAAGTAAAGGAAAGAAATAATCCTTCAGACCCCTTTTTTCCATGACCTTTATTCATTTCTTTTGCAGCAAATTACTTGTTTAGAAATAAAGAAACATTCGTAGGGATCGGTTCGCACAGTTGAACTCGGCTATGATGGTGGTTGATAAGGAGATGTTTCTTCTGGCTTCCCCATACCTTCTGGTCATACTGCCAGGCGAGTTTCTCTAAAAGTGGACTGTACTTGAGCTGGGTCGAAGCTGGTAGAGATTAATTTCAAGAACTCGATTTCAGATGAAGGATGTTCAATAAGAATCTTAGCACATGGATATTGTGAGACGTCAAAAGTTTTCTCCAGCTTTCCTTGCTCTGGTATACCAACAGCAAAAGCCCTGCCCGGCCCTAGTAAAAGGAGGACATCACCTAGCAGATCTCATTAAATGATCATATCTACCAGATCCCGATGTTTTAGACAAAATAAAGTGGTAGGCAGAGTAAATGATCATAGAATCTTAGAATCCTAGAATCATAGAATGGTTTAGGTTGGAAGCGATCACCCTTCCACCCCCTGCTATGGGCAGGGACACCGCCCACTGGATCAGGGGCTCAAAGCCCCATCCAGCCTGGCCTTGAACACCTCCAGGGATGGGGCAGCCAATGCTGCCCCAGACAATGTGGGCAGGGCCTCACCACCCTCATCGGGAAGAATTTCTTCCTAATGTCTAATCTAAATCTTCCTCCTTCCAATTTAAAATTATTTCCCCTCATCCTATGACTGCATGCCTTTGTGAAAGGTTCCTCCCCAGCTTTCTTGCAGGCTGCCTTCATGTACAAGAGGTGGCTCTGTGGTCTTCCCAGAGCCTTCTCTTCTTCAGACTGAACATCCCCAACTCTTTCAGCGTGTCCTTGTAGCAGAGGTGCTCCAGCCCTCACACCATCTCCGTGGCCTCCTCTGGACCCATTCCAACAGTTCCATCTCCTTCTTATGTTGGGGATTCCAGAACTGGACATAGAGCTCCAGGTGGGGTCTCAGAGAGTGGAGCTGAGGGGCAGAATCCCCTCCTTTGTCCTGCTGGTCCCACTGCTTTTGATGCAGCCCAGGACACAGTTGGCCTTCTGGGATGCAACATGCATTGCCAATTCATGTCCAGCTTCTCATCCCCCAACACCCCAAGTCCTCCTCCTTGAGGGCTGCTCTCAATCCCGTTGTCCCACTGCCTGTATTGAAGCTGTTGACTGCCCCCAGCTGCAGGACCTTGCCCTTGACTTTGATGAACCTCCTGGCATAAATGATATGAATTATTGCAAACTCTGTATGCTGCTTTTGTATGGATTATTTCCTTTGTCAATTACCTGTCACAATCTGTCTATGTTTGAACTTGCCACCCTTGATAGTTTTCTTTTTACTTTTCCCTTTCTTTCTTACCAGCCTTTTTTCCAGGTGCTCAAGGGGCAAACAGGCAACATGTTGGACCTGTCTCCCTCTATGCACACCCTCTTGTGTGTGTGTGTGTTTATAAACAGAATGATAAAAATAGTGAAGTTTAGCACAAAAGTAGCTACAGATCTGATGAAACAAAAATGAACTCCAGTTTTAGCAATCAGCATTTGTAATAGACTATATAAATTCTATGGTACACAGAAATAACAGGACCTTCTTGAACCCTCCCAGTGATTAATTAGAAAGCCTGTCTTACAGATTTTTCTCTCAGGTGTAGTAACCTTGTGGACCTTATCATTAAGAACTAATAAATAAATGCTTGGTTAAGCACAAACTGGTTGATAGGCAGTGAAAAAGAGTGATGATCTTGGTTTTTATGCAAGACAGTTATCCTGTCATTTTACCTTAGAGGACAAAATAATACCAAATAAAAATAAAATTTTCAAGTGCCTGGCATAATGAATTATTTAGAAAATGTCATTACTGTATTTCCAATGTTAATACAACATGCTAGAGGAATAGAGCTGAAGTTGCATATGGGGTATACTGTTTTCATGCTATTTTTAGGTTAGCTGCACTAAAAATCTCAAATGAAATTTTCAGTGTTTCTAAGGATCAGAGTGTGATACAATCACCTTAAAGAAGAGGTGATGTCCCTTTAAAGGCAGCTTGACAGTATAAAAAATACATTGATGTAATGAAATCTTCTCGCCGATTACCTGGCACATTAAATGTTATGTATTTGCTTCTGTATTGCACGTGTTATGATAATAAAATTTCATCACACTTGACTGTTTTTTTACACAAATCTCCTGACATAATGTACAAAGAGGAAATTCAAGATTGCCTAAAAGACATAACAACTCACATTCTGTCCCCCTTAATTTGCATTTTCTTAAGTAAGTTATAGCTTAAGATGATTAGAAGAGAAATAAATAAAACTCATAGACATTTAGACTTGCAAATAGTTATTTACCCACATCCAGCCTGTGGAAGAGAAAGATGTGTATGGGGATGGCAGCTTATGGATGTAGGACCTGGGAATACCTGCTTTGATGCACATCAGAAAGTGGGTGATGCAGAGAAGTACAGAAATTGTGATAACAGTGGAAAAAACCCTGCTTGTTTACTGCTTTCTGGAGCATTGCAGAGATATTAGTGATCTTCCCCTCAAGCAGAAAATCCACACTCTTCACTTTTCCAAGATAACAATGGAGGGAGATGCAGGAGGAGGAGGGGGTTACCCAGAGAGATTTTGCTCCAGTGTGTGCCAGACAGGAGAAATGTCTACTTTGTTGTTTTTCTGAAGATAAAAGGAACTTTGGCCCTCTAGTTGGTTGGTCCTTCTTTTCTCCCTCCATGGCAATTGGCAGTAAGAAGAAAGTGCAAAACCTAACAATATCTGAAGCAATGCTTAGCTGGTCAGCTCAGGATGCTTCCATTCAGAGGATTCAAGGATTGCTGCTTAAGAAGATATCTGGCTTTAAATACAGAAAGCAGAATTTCTTAGAAAATAAAAATCATGTTAAAAGTAAAAGTAGAGTAAAATGTATGCAAACCCCTTAAAGCCAGGTCTCACTAGTCTTTATATTTTTTTTCTATAGAAATAAAATATAGAGTTGATAAAATAAATGGAGAAGGCTTTACTTATCCTGCAAAATAAAATATCCGTCTGTATTTTGAAACAGCATGAGATGTCAGATGCTAAGCACATCAGTGGGCCTTGGAAAAAGTATATTTAAAAATGAACTGTGTTATGCACTGGTAGGAAGCACATACATTAATCTGACCCATCAGCTGAAAGTTGAAGGGGGTGTGCCCAAGCTTAAATAAATCCTCATGCTGCTTTTACTAATTAACATCTGTAAAATCTACCCTTCCTGAAAGCACCTTTAATATTTCATTTATTTTGTCTCATATGCTCTTTCCCACATAACCTGGATTTATGATGGAAGTTATATTCCCAACGTGGCTGCAATTTAATCCTTCTTGTGTTCCTTAATTTTGAAATCCACGTTTGACAGCTCGCTCCCCGCCTCTGATTAATGCCTTGTAGGAACCCCTATATGCCTTGCTTGTAAGTGATCTAATTTTGTGCCGGAATGCCTGGGCTAGTACATTGAACCGATTCACCACCCAGGTGGCTACATTTGGGCTAAACGAGCTGTGAAGAGCTTCATTTAGGGCCATCTCGCAGTCTTTCCTCCTGTAGCCCCACAGTATGCAGCCACTGCTCCAAACATGATTTGTCACAACCCATCAATAGAAAATAAATTATTACCATTCTTGCTTGTCAATGGGCTTGTCTTCACTTCAGCTGGCTTAATGATTGGAAGCTCAAAGGGAACATTTCCAGCCTTTGTGGAGCATGATTATGACTGAGCACACTACTCCCCTATGCATCCTGGCCAGTAAAAACATGTAGGGAAAGCAAATTATTTCAATGTTTTGCACAGATGATTACAATATTAGCCATGAATACTGCAGAAGCTTATACTTGACAGTCAAGACTTGTTCGGTTCTGACATTTATTCGCTTATTTTTATGCCACCAGTCAGTGCAAGGTTGGAGCATTCACATATGTGCAAAGAACACATCATAATGCTAGAGTGCAAAAATAGGAGCGCAGAGAATGACCTTGGCAAGATCACAGATCTTTAAGGCAAAAAGACAAACTATACATGAAAGTGACAAAAGCTAATTTAAATTTGTTTTCACAGTTGTAACTTGCTCAGACATGAAAATATGTCTGAATAAATATGGCTGCAAAAATGTGGAAGAGGCAGATTACTTCACAGAATTTTTCCGCTGAATTTGACAAGAAGTTGTAGCTGACCTCTTTGAATGAATGCTGCAAAATACATCACCTTTTAAAAATCACTTTGTTTTCCTTATGCCACAGAAAAAAAAAGAGGATGAAATAGCTCAAACAGATGGTATTAATTTGGATTTTGAAATTCAAAGACACTGCAGGTCAGAAGGTAACTGCTGTAACCACATAGGCAAAAGCACATAGGATGTTCCTCATAATGGATATATCAGCACCGCATTGGAAGGAAGCCTGAAATTATCTGCTCTAATCTGCAGTATATAAATAATGTGGCTTGAGAACATACTCAATAATATTTTACATTCAAAATATTTTTTATAAGAGACTGACCAGTAGCAGTATTAAGAGGAAGAAATGTCTTTTGTTCATCTTTCTATAAAAGGCCCTCAGTTGCATTCAATAAAGGTGCATTACACCAAATGAGAGATGTTCTTTAAACAATTCTACGTGTATTTTCAATATTTTCAACAACAGCCACCCTTAAAATAAAAAGGTGAATATTCAAAGCCTCAAATAAGGTGATCAGATTTTGCTAACTGAGCACTTGGAATTGTTACATGTGAAATCACTATGTAAACGATCCATTTAATCCATCATTACTTGGGTTATTTCATAGAGGTTTTTTTTTTTCTTCTAAAGGCAGGAATTCAGACAAATGTTATGTCTTTACAATACAATCACAAAATATTTAGTATTTTTGTTAAAAGAGTGGTGCCAGCCTACAATACCTTGGCCATCGTATGCCAAAGAAGTTGCGCACTGGATGGATGCTATATGTGTGAAAGGACTTGATAAGGTACATGCACTTAGCCTTCAGGAATTCCTACCATATCACTGACTAGCTGCATGACTTGCATCCACAATGAACTGCTGCACTGGAAAATGTGAGCACTGCTTACAGAATGTCCAGGAAGACCAACAGCATCCTGGCTTGGATCAGCTGTGGTTTGCCAGCAGAAGCAGGGAAGGGATTGTCACTCTTGGCACTTGGCACTGATGAGGCCGCACCTTGAATCCTGGGTTCAGTTTTGGTCCCCTCATCCAACAAAGATATCGAGGAGCTGGAGCACATCCAGAAGAAGGCAATGAAACTAGGAGAACAAGCATTACGGGGAGCAGCTAAGGGAAATGGGGCTGTTTCACCTGCAGACAAGGAGGCTGAGGGGAGACCTCATCGCTCTCTACAGCTCCCTGAGAGGAGGCTGCGGCAAGGTGGCTGTTGGTCTCTTCTCCCACGTAACGAGGGATAGGATGAGAGGAGGATATGGCCTTAAGTTGCACTAGGGGAGGTTTAGATTGGATATTAGAAATGTGTCTTTGCTGAAAGCATAGTAAAGCACGGGAAGAGGCTGCCCAGGACAGGGCAATGGTGGAGTCTCCATTCTTGGAGGGATTCAAAAAGACATGTAGATGTGGTATTTGGGAAATGATTTAGTGGATATGGTGGTGTTGGGCTGAAGGTTGTACTTGATCTTAGAGGTCTTTTCCAGCTTTAACAATGATTCTATGAATTGTGCTCCTTGAAGTGATCAGACTATGTAATAAAAACATACTCTTATACTTTGCAGATAAGGCTGAATGTGTCCAAAGAGTCAGCAATAAGAAGACAAGTTAAAAGAAGCTAAAATGAATGATTTTTAAAAATTTCAATAGCCTCAACTGCTGCTTGGGACTTTAAGTCCTTTAGATGCAAAAACAGTGTGTAAAACTGTAACACAGGAGGTCATTTTTTTGCGTATCTGTTAAGACAATGCAAATATATAGTCTTGCAGAACTGGAGACAAAAACTGAGCTAGAATTAAAGAAGCAGACAAAGCTTACATGGATTGCTGTTTCCATATACATATCAACTCAACTGTTTCAGTAATCTGAAGTTGTTGAAAACAAAATGCATAAAAGAAAGAGAAAAGCAGTGAGACAAAGTTATATTACAGAGAAAGAAAATCCTTCTGTGTTACAAACACTTTCTGAACAGCATTCCAGAATAGTACAAGGCAGATCAAAGATGCTTCAGGGCCTTGGGATTGTTGGTGAGGGAATGTAAAGCACAGGTTATTTTCTTTTTCCTTTCAGTTGCTGATAGTGACATTGGAAGAAACGGATGGACCCAGTCTAATAATGTACAGCTCTATGGCTGGTCTCACCACCAGAAGTTTGAGTTTTTTGATGATGGGATAGCCTACATGGCACCAGGCTTGCTGGCCTCGGGTGGGATTCACCTTTCTCAAAGTTCAAAGATGGTTGTTGCTTGAAAGGGCTCACTAACAGAGCTTTAAACTAGACTGGAAGGTGGAGGGGGATGTTAGGCTTGCCTGTGATGAGCTATGGGATGACAATGCAAGATAGGAAGATGGACTGCTAGTGAGGGACCTGGTAGCTGGTAAAATGGAAGTATCACACCCTTTTCTAAAATGGGTAGAAAGGATGACCCTGGGAACTACCAACCTGTCAACCTCACCTCTGTGCCTTGCAAGATTATGGAACAGTTCCTCCTAGGAGCTGTGTTAAGTCACATGGAAGAGTGGGAGGCTATTCAAGACAGTCAGCATGGTTTCACCAAGGGCACGTCTTGCCTAACCAACCCAGTTGCCTTCTATGACGGAGTGACCACATCAGAGGACAAGGGAAGACATACTGATGTAACATATCTAAATTTCTGTAAGGCCTTAAACATCTCTCCCACAATATCCTGCTCTCTAAACTGGAGAGATACAGATTTGATGGGTGGACACTTAGGTGGATGAGGAATTGGTTGGATGGTTGCATCCAGAGGGTAGTAGTCAATGGCTCAATGCCCAGATGGAGGCTGGTGACATGTGGTGTTCTTTAGGGTTCGTACTGGGATCACTACTGTCTTCATAAATGACATAGACAGTGGGATTAAGTGCATCCTCAGTGAGTTTGCAGATGACACCAAGCTGAGTGTTTTTCATGACACCTCTGAGGAACTGGGACTCCATCCAGAGAGACCAGGACAAGCTGGAGAAGTGGGCTTGTATGAACCTCATGAGGTTCAACAAGGCCAAGTATGAGATCCTGTACCTGGGTCGAGGCAACTCCCAGTATCAGTACAGACTAGGGGATGATGTGATTGAGAGCAGCCCTAAGGAGAAGGACTTGGGTTGCCACTGGATGAAAAGGTGGACATGAGCCAACGATGAACAGTCACAGCCTAGAAAGCCAATTGCATCGAGGGCTGCATCCAAGGCAGTGGGACCAGCAGGGTAAGGGAGGGGATTCTGCCCCTCTGCGCTGCTTTGCTGACACCTGGAGTCATACATTCAATTCAGGAGCCCTCAGCAAAGGAAAGACCCATTATAGCAGTTCTGGAGGCGGATCACAAAGATGATCCATGGTCTAGAGCACCTCCCATATGAGGCCAGGCTAAGAAAGTTGGGTTTTTTTTGGAGAAAAGAAGGCCTGGGGAGCCCTGATTGTGGCCTTTTAATACTTATAGGGGGCTTGTGGGAAAGATGAGACCTGTTGCCACAGGACAAGGGGTAATGGTTTTGAAGTAAAAGGGGATAGATTCAGACTAAGCATAAATAACAACTCTTTTATGCTGAAGGTGGTGAGGCACTGGCACAGATTGCCTGGAGAAGTAGTCAATGCCACATTCCTTGAAACATTCAAGGTCATGTTGGACAATCTCCTCTGATTGAGGATGTCCCTGATCATTACAGGAGAGTTGGATCTTATGGCTTCTAAGGGTTCCTTCCAACTCAAACTGTTCTATGATTCTATGACTATTCAATGTCCAGGTTTCAATTCACCCTACAAAAGGCTAACTCATTTAGAAGTGATTTTCCATCTTACCTACCAGATAATGCAACAGCATAATCCAACATCTAGAGAATCTTATAGATATAAAAATTCTTGTTAGAAGTCTTAAAATCAGGTACTCAAAAAGTTTAGAAATTCTGGAATTAGTTTAACTATGACTTTTAATGATGCACCTTTTTTCTACATATTTCTGTATTTTTGGGCAGAGAACAGACACAAACCTCTCACTGCATAATGTTCAATGCTGTATTTTCTAACTAAGCACACAATGGATGACCT